>CM060185.1:6185000-6785000 GCA_030549335.1 Pontederia crassipes | reverse complement strand
TTCCAAATTTTATTAGATTTCATTTTTTTTCACGGGTTTCATATAATCCAATCATGACACGATTAAAGGTCTAATTAGGTTTCAATTAAATTTTTTCAATATGATTGATTTATTTATTATTTCAAATTATTTTAAACTTAATTTAAGCTTTATATCATTTTAAATTTTAAAAAATAAAATATTTTAAATATAAAATAATACGTATGGTATTTAAAATAAAATATTAAATATATATTTTTATGTTAAAAAAATAATGGTCGAATAATTAGATCACCCAATCCCATAGGATCGAATTGGGACAAGGTTTTATTTATTAAAAAAAATGAACACTTCATTAAGTTTTATATTATTTTTTAATTTTTATAAAATAAAACATTTTAAATATAAAATATTATATATATAATGTTAAAACAATAATGATTGACTCAATGAGGTCGATTGAATCAAAATCTTAAACACATCTGTGTCGAGCATTGTCACTTTTCCTTTCAAATTTTCAAATTTATTTTTTACATACTATTCTACTATATCTTATCTACACATCGATTATTTATTTATTTGATTATGCGAAGGAAAGTTTATATGGATGCGTCAGAAAAAAAAAAACTTTGGTAGCTGCGTAAATGGGTATAATAGTTAAAGTTGTGGAACCATATATGAAATAAAAATATAACTCAATTAGACGACTCTAGGATCAAAAGTGAAAAATGGTTATTCGATAATAAACTTTAAATTGGTAATAAAGTGGTAAACAAAAAAAATTGTCATTTATGAAAAAAATCTAATTTATCCTCCCCCAATTTTTTTTCATTTTTAATTTTTTATATTTATTATTTGATGTGTTATAGAGGGAGAGATAATTTAGTCTTTTCATAAAGAATAAAAAAAATAAGTCCATAGTTTGAAGTTAGATACGAAAAATCGTAATAATTTAAAAGGGATTTATGAAAATATAACATATTAACATTAATAAGTTATATTTGATTATTACAATTATCTTAGTTTAAAATAGCCCCAAAAAAGGATCAAGTAATCTAACCCACCATATAATTTTATGCCAGGTCAAAGTTTTCTCAAACGCGATAGAATCAAATTGACAAGATGTCCATACCCACTCTCCTTATCCATCTAAATTAAATTGCTAAAAAAGATCTAATTAATGAAATTTTCCTTAAAAAATAATTCACATTTTAAAAAAGCAATTTATGCGATTAAATTTTAACTTTTCTTACTTTGCTAATTAGGGTGTAAGAAAATTGAATCAGACCAAAAAAATTTATTTAACCTAAAAATTTTAAATCTGAGAAAGCAAAAAATTAGGAGGTCGATAAAATTTTAGCCTATTTTTTAAAATAAAAATCAAAATCGACTCTCTCGAATTAAAGTTACACCCGAGAAAAGTAGAACTCAAAGGACTCAATTTTATTTATAAATATTTTGTTAATATTATTAATTTATGAGTGATTATTTTTCTGCATAATAATAGTTTTATATGATTCAATTTTCTTCTATTACATTTTGGAACTCTTGTTTGATATATTTTATAATTTAATATTAAGTTTTATATTTCATATTCAATCTACTAATATTAAATTTCATTTTATTATTTAATTTTTATGAATATTGTTGTATTAAAGTAGGAGACCAATGAAATCTCTCGAAAAAATGTGATCCACTAACAAGTGGTTATTTTAATTTTTAAAAATATTTTAAAGTAATTTCTAAATCATTTGAACTCAGTGAAATTCACCTATTATCCCTGGTCATATATCTTCCTCTTTCCTCGAGTCGTGGTGTGTAAGAAAAGAAATATAAAGTTCTCTATGATCCAGAAAATAAAAAAGAAATAAAATTTCATAGCCATTTTAAACGAAAAAAGATAAATCCATTTAAATAATTGTCGCGCCCAAAATTTCCACGTGTTTTGTCTTTCTTTTAACTGTTGATATTAATTTGAATGATAAAATGACATACTTTCTATTGATACGACCTCCTATTTATATGATTAAAATTAATAGGTGGATAACTATATTAATTTAGTATAATAATAAATGTATTTATTCTAATGCCCCAAAAACCCTTATACTTAGTAGTTAGACTCTTATGGATGACACTACCATTCAAATACTAAATATTTGACCAATCAATTGAAATATAAATTCATTAAGTTAAACATGAAAGCCATTTAACAATGGCTCAAATGAGTCTTGCAAGGCTTAGCAAATAACCAATAGTAGTATCAAAATATCTAATAGCGAAGAATAATTAGAAAATAAATAAATAATTTATAATAATTCAATTTATGTGAAAAATCGGCTTCATCATGAACATTATCATTGTGCACGTCTCCATTCAAGATCAATTTTCTACATGATTTAAGTGCAAGAGAATGACATTTTCATTAAGTATGATGCTTAATTCATAAGATAATATAATTGGATAATATTTCTTAATTGAGGTTAATCATGCTTATCAAGTACACAATTATTCATTTTCAAGTGAAACAAATATCAAATAATTAAATAGCCAATTACAAGTACAAATATTTTTATCAAGTGTAGATGTTCTTTTCTTATGATGTGCTGTACTGCGTCTTCATTTCAAGTATAATTGCAAACATAATTATTGTGTGTATTATTCTAAAAAAGATCTTCATTTTTTATTGAGAACATCATGATATTTTCATACATATGATTAGTAACGGATCTAGTCATGATCAAAGGTTGTTTTCTTTGGCTCAAGTCATAGATTTTTTACTCTACAGGTGAACTAGTGACAGAACAAATGACAATACAATCCAAGTCTTATAATTTTGAAAATATAATAAACCTATGTTTTTAACTCTTAATTTTATGGCAATTTATAAACTGGATCAAAACTCTCTTTAAATTAGAAGAATTCAACCTAAATTATTTTAATTCGAGTGGCTTATTAGGAAATTAGACAACTTATTAGTGATCATGTGACACAATTAATCATGAGTTAAATTATTATGAAATCACGCTAAAAAATTAAATCAAAATTTTACTTACTGATGCGTGCAAATTAAGCACAAATATACTAGTAAGTATACTAGATTGTATTAGGTAATAAAGAGTGAATAGAGTTCAGATTATGTATCTCTATCAGATTCTCTTAATTATCAATAATTGTGGACTAGATAATAGGTATAGGATTCAAAAGCTTGAGGACCTAACTACCCTAATTAAGAATATAATCAAAGCACGTTGAATTCAATCTACTTTAATATACTTTCAACTAAGATGCATTAATATAAAAGATTGCTTAAAGTAAAGGACTAAAAAAACTTAAGAACCTAACTATCTTAAATAGAAGTAAAATTAAAGATGTTGAAAACTCGATCAACCCCAATTTATTTTATTTAAGATGCTTTAAGTTGCAAACCTTCGTTAATGATATAATTGTTAGTAATTAAATCTAATTTACTAACAAAAATATCAAAATAATAAAACTCGGTCCAGGTCAGATGGAACTCAGCCCGGGCTGACACAAAATTTTCTCTTCGGCAGAAATAATGAAGGAACCCGGCCCGAATAGAATTCGACTCGGCCCGAATTCTTCAGAGAGAAGAATCCGATCGATTTTCCCTTGCAAAATTATGTGAAATTATATGAAATTAATGCAAGAAACTAATAAACTCATATTAAGCATGAAATACATCTCATGATCATATTCTCAGAAGTCTAAATAGTGAAATATATTAAGAGAAAATCGGGGTTCAACGTAGTCTTCCTCTAACAACTAGACTAATCCATAATCGAAAGAATTAACATCAAATTCGAGGGAGAAAATATAAAAGAAAGATAAGAAATTATGAATCAAACTCTCAGGTGGTGGTGGACGTCTCTGGAACAAGCCTTATAAACTATGCTCCAACGATCGCCCAAAACCACGAAATCTCTACTTCTTCAATTGAATTATAGTGGCACACAGTAGAACTCCGTCCTCTCATTTTTGGTGTGGATAGAGCTTCAAACTCCGAGATTGCATGCTCCTTTGATTCGTGGTACATCCATATTTATAGGAGTGACAGCCTTTTAGTGTTTCGAGTTGAGTTCGCGATTTAAATCCAAATTAAAATCGGCCGAAAAATCACGCAATCTGTTAGTTTGATTAATTGTACTATCCCATGCCAAGTTTGTTATAACTCGGGCCGGGTTCTATTCAGATTTAATTTTCGGGTGAAAATCGATTCAGAATTGGATTTTAACGTCAACCCGGTTCGGGTATGATGCCAACCCGACTCAATTTTATTTTGAACTCAATCATATGTGCTCTTTGTGCTTCGTTTTGCGTAATTTTTCTAGTCGATCATTTTGCACTTCCAAAATGATGATCCTGTGAATAAAATAAAATACAAGTGGGTAGATTTAGATTCAAAATAATTTTAAAAAAATAAATAAGAAAATAGATGCATGCAATGATAAAAATTATGAAAAATAATCTAAATAATGCATGTAAAACATGTATAGAAATGCATCACTTACCTTCTTAATGAACTAATGTTTCTACCTTCGATTCCTTAGAATCCTACTTCCTAAATATCTAAGCTTTGTTCCTTTCAGGAGCCAGGGTACCCCTATCCGTCTGAAGATGTTGCTTAAAGTCGGCTAGGCAGGTCCCCGCATTTTCATACGATAGTTGACACAACTAATTAGGAGGGTAAGGTTATGTTCTGAGATCACTATATGTTAATAAGTTCAAGTTCAATTCTCATAATTTCACATTACTTAGGACATATTTTATTTTTACTCCCATTTGAATTCGAACATCGAATTATGACCATGACCTAAAAAAGAAATCGACTACGCAGCAAAAAACGAGAGGAAGGAGATTGAATCGCATTTTCGATTTAAGGGAGAAGGTGGGGGTTAATGAGGGAAGATGGTTCGTTACAAATTCGATTTAAGATAGTATTTTAATTTTTATTAAAACTCCTAATTCTGAGTTTAATAATGTTATCTTAATCAAACTTATTTAATTATCTCGTCTCACCTTCTTTTCTTTTTCTTTTTTCCTTTTTTGAACTCGATCTTATAATAAATAAATATTACTACACTTTTAGTTCATGTTTACAAAAATAATGATGATGGATTTATTCATTTAACTTCGGATCATTCTTCTCCCTTTTAGTTTTGTCCAAGTCCTCCTTGTTTTTACCTCAAATGTTTTTTTTTATTTTCATTTTGTGTGTGGTTTCCCATACAAATCGCACTTTAAAGCAACTCTCATACCATATCATATGTAACATTTCCAACCAAATTGGACCAGATGTCAATTTCCCTTGAAATGCTGTCCAATTTAAATGTGCCTATTTTTTTTTTCCAAGGTCGGATGCCACATTTACCCGTCATTCATAAATATTTTTTTTCTAAGTCTTATGTGTAAACTTCATTTGGCGTGAAAGGAGAGAGAGATATAAGATTATATATTACAATATTAACGCCCATAACAAGAGTTCATGGATAACCAAAGCCCCAACATCTAAATTGTTCAAGCTAATTATGTAACGCCCCGAGATTTTTTTTTTCTTTTGCCTGCCCAGAAGGCTATCTCGACAACGTCACTCAATTCTATACCTTGACTTTGACCAGTCAACGAACTGACTTACATAAGCGGAAGACTAATTTACAACATTCTATTACAATATGCGGAAGCTATTATACCATATCTAATAACTTGCGGGTTAGGGCCCACGTCTATATAGTAATGGACCCTATATCCATGTGCATGTCACCCGTCAGAGGAGTCACCAACCATCTCACCATCGCCATCACCATCACCTGTATGGATCCAAATACAGGGGCAAAGCCCAATGAGATAACTCAGTACGTAGGGTCACCCATAATATTTATATGAACCATGGTCAATACCAATATCAATACTATCAATAAATAATTATTCATAACAATATATAATTGATCAGAGGTCAATGAAGACTACAATTCAACAATAAATAATTCAATTAATAATTAACAATTGATCAATGTTCAATTGGCCAAAAGCCGATGAAGGCCACAATAACCATTATTAATTCAATTCTATTATTAATTTATCAATTCATCTATCAGGCACAAAGACCATAATTTATTATCCATCAGCCTTAAAGGCGCAATTTAATTTTTCCACCAGCCATAAGTGTGAAATCGATAGTCTATCAACCACTAGGGCGAAATCAATTGTCCATCAGCCACTAAGGTGCAATTCAATTAACAATTCGATCATCAATTCAATTATCAATTCCATCTTTGGAGTTATGATCAATCCTTTCGGGCGCAATAAGAGAGCTTTATATTATTATTAGGGGACACCATGCCACTTCAATCAATAAGTTTGGGTATGATGGGGGACGAAGGATCACACCGAAATAGTTAGCCCGAAGGCCCTATCAACCCGAAGGCGTAGTTAGCCCGAAGGCCCTATCAGCCCGAAGGCGCAATATTAGCCCGAAGGCCCTATCAACCCGAAGGCGTAGTTAGCCCGAAGGCGCAGTTAGCCCGAAGGCCCCATCAGCCCGAAGGCGCAATATTAGCCCGAAGGCCCTATCAACCCGAAGGTGCAATATTAGCCCGAAGGCCCTATCAACCCGAAGGTGCAATATTAGCCCGAAGGCCCTATCAACCCGAAGGTGC
The DNA here is from genome assembly GCA_030549335.1 of Pontederia crassipes. NCBI lineage: Eukaryota > Viridiplantae > Streptophyta > Magnoliopsida > Commelinales > Pontederiaceae > Pontederia > Pontederia crassipes. The sequence goes on along the minus strand of CM060185.1, from coordinate 6,778,347 downwards.
AATATTAGCCCGAAGACCCAATCAGTCCCAGTGGCAAATAGTAGACATGGGCCCAATACATTTTCAACTTTTATCTCAATTACCTAAGATGTCTATCTTTAATAATTATCTTAGGTTAAACATGACCCAATCAGAAAATCACTATTAATCAATGATATGATCAGATGGGATGATGATAAATCGGATACGATAACAATTTGATCAGGATCGATCAATAATGAAGTCAATGGATCAATACCATAATTAATATCATGATTGGGTGTAATGTCAACAATAATCAATATGATGACAATATGATCTGATATGAGCATAATAAAATCAGAGATGTTAATCAAATGATCGACAATGAATAACGATCTTAACAATCCAATAAACTATAAATCAATTCATAAAAATATGTTTCTATTTCAGAACACAATCCGTGTTGATCATTACCCGGATCGTGCTAAATGGAATCCAAGCCATGTCAGACAGAATCCCTACCGAATTTTGTCACCATAAAAAAAAATTGTGTTTCCAACATAATTTTCGGAGGTCATATCTATGTCATTCAATATTCAATCGATGCAAAATAATATATAATTTATGTATAACGAAGAAGAGTTTTGGGGTCCATGTCGCGGAAAACCGACGCCATGGGAATCCCCCTACGTACCTTAAGTTAGATGAAAATATCAATTAGGTTCCTGTTGTCTATGGACTGCACGATAATGACAATTATTCACGATCCTTCTCCTTTCTATATATATACTTTTCCTATTCCAAAAATTTCATAAATAAATAAACTTTTAAAAAGAAAATCATAAATGAAAGAAAATATTTTTTTCCTTCTATGCATTTCTCTCTCCTCATCATTGTGCACGATTTTTTTTTCTCTCTGTAGAATCTTTGTTTTCTCTCTCTATTTCTTTCTCTCTTTACATATGTCTTTCTCCCTCTCTTTTCAATTCTATATTTTTTTTTTACACCTTCTTTGTCTTTCTCTCTGCGGCCGTAAGACTCTCTTCCCCATCTTTTTTTTTTCCTCTCTCTTTCTCTCTCCTCCCATTAACTTTCTCTCTCGCCCTTACGCCCTCACCTCGCTTTACGTCCTTTTCCCTCTCTCTCCAATTCTTTCTTCTCTCTCCTTTTGGCCGCCGACAATCATGTCTTGCATTATTTTTTTTTTCTTTGAACGATTCATTCTTGAGCGCTAAAATTAATATAATACTAATCCTGATTTTTCGATTAGGTACCTGATGTCATGCGGATAAGTTGATGTCCTATGAGCATCTTACTTGAAATTGTCGGAGGAGAAACGTCCGTCGTTGACTGACGCAAGAGAAGGAGAAAAATAAATTTCCTTCTCTCTCTTTAAGTTTAGTCGGCCAACTTCTTATTTATAAGATTTATAAATCATTAGTTTAACTTTAACTATAATATCTAATTTCTCTCAAATTTAATCCTCTTTTTTTTATCTCTTTAACTAAGAGAGATTTATCCCAATTTAAATAAATTCCGAAATTATTTAAATATCCCATCATTAAATCAAATCCCTCTCCAATTTTCCTTTATATTTTCGGAATTATTTAATTTTATAATATTTTATCATCTAATTTTCAAATTAAAATAATAATAAATATTATTTTAATGACTAAAATATTTTAAGCCATAAAATTCTCAATCCTATCCTATGTGGAAATCCTATATCCATTAATATATCTTTTAGATCTCAAATCAAATTAAAATTCCTAATCTCAATCTAATTATGATTTCCACTCTAAATGGGATTTAAATTTTTCTTCAACCCATCAAACACTCTAATTGAATTATAAAATTACTATATTACCCTTGATAAAATCGTGGGGTGTTACATAATAACCTCCTTAAAAATAAATTCGTCCTCGAATTTTGCGAAAGAGAATTTGACCAATCCAACATATGATCAATAAGCCTATTAAAAGAATATCCATATCCACTATCAATGTCCTTGCATTTTTTTTCTAATCTATCCAAATGAAAAGACTAATTATTCTATAATTGTTTTATTCTCTATTCTCGATGTCTATCATTCATTCTATAATGGTGCCTTAATCTTCCTCGTCTACGCGATGCTCAATATCCATTTCGATGTTGTACATACGTTTTGGTAGTAGTGCACCCGATCCTTCATTCCTTCCTCGATCTTGTTCATTCCTTTTTTGTTCCAAACAATTACGAGCGAAATGCCCTTGCTTTCCACAATTGAGGCATGCTCCTATTTTGCGATAACATTCTCCCACATGATATTTTTGACAGTAGGAACAAGGTAGTCTTTCCTTTTTCTGTTCATTGGACTCCAAATCATTCCCTCTTTTGCCTTGATTATCTTCCCGACGATCGTTACGTTGGTCTTTCTTGTCGGGATATCTATATCTCTTTCCTTGTCGGTTTCTATATTGGTCAGCAGATGCTTGATTATGTTGCTTGTCACTTGCTTTATCTCCATCTTCTAAATAGACAGCAAACTCTTCAGCAAATTGGAGGGTCTGACAGTTTCCTCCTTTCACTCTTTCTCGAAGACTGGGCTTAAGGCCATCCACCCAACGCTTCACTCGATCTAGTTCTGATTGCTGCAATGTTGAGTACTTCTCCAAGTTCAAGAATTTTTGTCAGATATTGCTTGATGGTCATCGATCCCTGCTGGAGTGTTAGGTACTCCTTCTGCTTTCTACCCCTCTCGTAGGCAGGGATGAATCTATTTCTGAAGGCCTTCTTGAAGTCCTCCCAGGTGACATTATCCTGTCCTGAGAACGTTGTCAGCTTAGCGACCTTCCACCATTCTCTGGCTTCACCCTTCAGCTTACGATTGGCGTAGAGCAGTTTGCGGTCCTTGCCGCAATCTATTTCGAGGAAGATCTGCTCAATCTCCTCAATCCAGCTCTCCGCATCCTCAAAGTCGCCCTTCCCATCAAATTGAGGGGTTGCAACTTGAGAAATCTTTCTATTGTATCCCTTCGATTATGGTGAAATGATAGGTCGAAGCTCCTAGGCTGGGAGTGCTCAGTGTGGGCTGAGTGAGATTCATGAGGCGGCAATCCTTGTCTTAACTGCTCCTCCTCCTGCTGCTGCACGTTGGCATGTACTCCATTCATGAGAAGGCCTTGTGCATTATGTCTATTCGTTCTCGGACTTAGGACTTGCCGCTCATTGACTTGAGGACCTTGGGCCTGCTGATTGGCCCGTTGAGATCCACTTCGGGGAGCTCGTGGGATGTTGTGTGAAAAGTTCATCCTTGATTCCATCTGTATCTACAAAACATAAATTGCCATGAGTGTTCTATCCACAACTCATTCTATCATCACACCATATCATATGGGGATAACCTCCTTAGGATTTTGGTTATTCTATCTTAGAATAACCTCCTTAGAACTTGGGTTATTCCTTTCGAAATAACCTCCTTAGGCGTTGCCTTATACTTTCAATGAAGTAATTCTATTTCCATCGTCTAAGGATATATGTCATCCCTTACTCTATCCATAGCCTCGTAAGACTCCATATTTCATATTGCATTGGTAAGCTATCTAAGTTAATCATGGTTCAGAAACTTACTTGACTCTTTGTTGATGGCGTGGTGGTTGCTCATGACGTGTGCACATGGACTCTATTCTGTTAGAGACAACTAAGAAGTGTCTCTCGTTAGGCTCTGATACCTTTGTAACGCCCCGAGATTTTTTTTTTCTTTTGCCTGCCCAGAAGGCTATCTCGACAACGTCACTCAATTCTATACCTTGACTTTGACCAGTCAACGAACTGACTTACATAAGCGGAAGACTAATTTACAACATTCTATTACAATATGCGGAAGCTATTATACCATATCTAATAACTTGCGGGTTAGGGCCCACGTCTATATAGTAATGGACCCTATATCCATGTGCATGTCACCCGTCAGAGGAGTCACCAACCATCTCACCATCGCCATCACCATCACCTGTATGGATCCAAATACAGGGGCAAAGCCCAATGAGATAACTCAGTACGTAGGGTCACCCATAATATTTATATGAACCATGGTCAATACCAATATCAATACTATCAATAAATAATTATTCATAACAATATATAATTGATCAGAGGTCAATGAAGACTACAATTCAACAATAAATAATTCAATTAATAATTAACAATTGATCAATGTTCAATTGGCCAAAAGCCGATGAAGGCCACAATAACCATTATTAATTCAATTCTATTATTAATTTATCAATTCATCTATCAGGCACAAAGACCATAATTTATTATCCATCAGCCTTAAAGGCGCAATTTAATTTTTCCACCAGCCATAAGTGTGAAATCGATAGTCTATCAACCACTAGGGCGAAATCAATTGTCCATCAGCCACTAAGGTGCAATTCAATTAACAATTCGATCATCAATTCAATTATCAATTCCATCTTTGGAGTTATGATCAATCCTTTCGGGCGCAATAAGAGAGCTTTATATTATTATTAGGGGACACCATGCCACTTCAATCAATAAGTTTGGGTATGATGGGGGACGAAGGATCACACCGAAATAGTTAGCCCGAAGGCCCTATCAACCCGAAGGCGTAGTTAGCCCGAAGGCCCTATCAGCCCGAAGGCGCAATATTAGCCCGAAGGCCCTATCAACCCGAAGGCGTAGTTAGCCCGAAGGCGCAGTTAGCCCGAAGGCCCCATCAGCCCGAAGGCGCAATATTAGCCCGAAGGCCCTATCAACCCGAAGGTGCAATATTAGCCCGAAGGCCCTATCAACCCGAAGGTGCAATATTAGCCCGAAGGCCCTATCAACCCGAAGGTGCAATATTAGCCCGAAGACCCAATCAGTCCCAGTGGCAAATAGTAGACATGGGCCCAATACATTTTCAACTTTTATCTCAATTACCTAAGATGTCTATCTTTAATAATTATCTTAGGTTAAACATGACCCAATCAGAAAATCACTATTAATCAATGATATGATCAGATGGGATGATGATAAATCGGATACGATAACAATTTGATCAGGATCGATCAATAATGAAGTCAATGGATCAATACCATAATTAATATCATGATTGGGTGTAATGTCAACAATAATCAATATGATGACAATATGATCTGATATGAGCATAATAAAATCAGAGATGTTAATCAAATGATCGACAATGAATAACGATCTTAACAATCCAATAAACTATAAATCAATTCATAAAAATATGTTTCTATTTCAGAACACAATCCGTGTTGATCATTACCCGGATCGTGCTAAATGGAATCCAAGCCATGTCAGACAGAATCCCTACCGAATTTTGTCACCATAAAAAAAAATTGTGTTTCCAACATAATTTTCGGAGGTCATATCTATGTCATTCAATATTCAATCGATGCAAAATAATATATAATTTATGTATAACGAAGAAGAGTTTTGGGGTCCATGTCGCGGAAAACCGACGCCATGGGAATCCCCCTACGTACCTTAAGTTAGATGAAAATATCAATTAGGTTCCTGTTGTCTGTGGACTGCACGATAATGACAATTATTCACGATCCTTCTCCTTTCTATATATATACTTTTCCTATTCCAAAAATTTCATAAATAAATAAACTTTTAAAAAGAAAATCATAAATGAAAGAAAATATTTTTTTCCTTCTATGCATTTCTCTCTCCTCATCATTGTGCACGATTTTTTTTTCTCTCTGTAGAATCTTTGTTTTCTCTCTCTATTTCTTTCTCTCTTTACATATGTCTTTCTCCCTCTCTTTTCAATTCTATATTTTTTTTTTACACCTTCTTTGTCTTTCTCTCTGCGGCCGTAAGACTCTCTTCCCCATCTTTTTTTTTTCCTCTCTCTTTCTCTCTCCTCCCATTAACTTTCTCTCTCGCCCTTACGCCCTCACCTCGCTTTACGTCCTTTTCCCTCTCTCTCCAATTCTTTCTTCTCTCTCCTTTTGGCCGCCGACAATCATGTCTTGCATTATTTTTTTTTTCTTTGAACGATTCATTCTTGAGCGCTAAAATTAATATAATACTAATCCTGATTTTTCGATTAGGTACCTGATGTCATGCGGATAAGTTGATGTCCTATGAGCATCTTACTTGAAATTGTCGGAGGAGAAACGTCCGTCGTTGACTGACGCAAGAGAAGGAGAAAAATAAATTTCCTTCTCTCTCTTTAAGTTTAGTCGGCCAACTTCTTATTTATAAGATTTATAAATCATTAGTTTAACTTTAACTATAATATCTAATTTCTCTCAAATTTAATCCTCTTTTTTTTATCTCTTTAACTAAGAGAGATTTATCCCAATTTAAATAAATTCCGAAATTATTTAAATATCCCATCATTAAATCAAATCCCTCTCCAATTTTCCTTTATATTTTCGGAATTATTTAATTTTATAATATTTTATCATCTAATTTTCAAATTAAAATAATAATAAATATTATTTTAATGACTAAAATATTTTAAGCCATAAAATTCTCAATCCTATCCTATGTGGAAATCCTATATCCATTAATATATCTTTTAGATCTCAAATCAAATTAAAATTCCTAATCTCAATCTAATTATGATTTCCACTCTAAATGGGATTTAAATTTTTCTTCAACCCATCAAACACTCTAATTGAATTATAAAATTACTATATTACCCTTGATAAAATCGTGGGGTGTTACAAATTACATTCATAAGTCATACCCTATGAAGATGATAATGATCATTACTCCCTGCAATGCATCGCCAAAAGAAGAGCATCGCATCTGAATTTTTCTTTAACGTGAGATTGAATGCTTCCTCCCCATGGTTCTCTCACAGTGTAATAATATCTTGTCTATTCTACCAGGAACTTGGACATGTCCAGTAGCTGGCAGTTCAACTTTTCAATGCACTGTTCAATTGCATGTCTTCTTTTACGTACGCACTTGATGCTGATCGGTGGTCTCTTGTTCTTGGATGCAACCATTATCAATATGTAATTTACAGCCGATGCTGATCTTTGTGCGTTTCTGATGCAAATTATTTTAAAACCTGCAGGATTCGTTGCAATGAGTTTGATGCTCTCGCAGCAGGTACGGAGTAGAAATTGAATGCAACCACATGATTGGTTTCAGCAAAACGTGCACATTTGCTGATGTCGATCGATCCAGATCAAGCAGTGCTCCCCCCTCACAAGCTAAGAATCTGATGACACCATAAAATGCAAGAAGTATTAGCGTGATCAGATTAGAGATCATGTAAGTACAGTATATTTGCTGCACAGATTCTGATTTTAGCGGCAATTGTTAAAGGCATCCACAACAGTAATCACTTATTTTTTTATGCTAATGCCTAATTTGGGTAGGATCTGATCCACTGTTCTGCAAAGGTAATTAAAACTGCAATGTCGTATCCCGACTTAATCTAAACCTTCTTTTTATATATACTGTCAACTTGTTCCAGACGAGCATTAAACTCTGAATTTCAAACCAGTTGTGGCTGTGTAAAAAGTACAAGTTTTCGATGATCAGCATGCATGTTAGATGAGATTCTTCATTTAATTTATGGTGGACTAAAATGTGTGACTTGGCGTCAGTAAATGGATGCAAAGTTAAACTCAGTTTGTCACGTTTGATCTGCACAGATCCCTAAAACAATAACTTTATACTGCATGCAAATTGGAACTATCCATGAATCACGAGTCTCCACTCGTCATGGTCCTCACAGTTCTGGGTAAATCATATACGTTCTTCAGCAGCAGGGCGCGCATGGCTGGTGAGCTCATGCTCTTATGGTCAAGCTGTCCCCTGATCTCAGCATGCAACTCAGTGCATGACTCGCCATTATTGGCATACATGAGGTCGACGCCCGGTATCTCGTGAACGGCTCTTCTGTAAAGTGTGGTCTAATTCCAAGATGGAAGGACTGTGGACAGAACGCTCCCCTTGATCTTTTCCTTCCTTCTTAATTGTTCTTGTCAATTGTCTACTCTTCAGTTGCATCCTGTCCAATAGCTAAAGCAGTAACTCATCAGCAGCTCAGCATGAAAAAAAGAAAAAAAAATCTCAACTGGTAAAATTTGCCGTGCTCTGGTTTATGCAGACTTCATCATGGAGGCAACATATCTCCGTACTTTTATACTGCATGTTCCATGATTAATCAAGCATCTTTACTGTTAGATCTGTGGTTTAAATGTGCTGTTTAGAATTCTGATCGATTCTTGTCTTCGTCTTGTCAATTGTGAGCTTCAACAGACAACAAGTTGATGGTACAAGCAAGGTATTTGTTGGTACAACTTTAGCGCATCCATGAGCTCTTTCCTGGTAAACTCACAGAAAATTTTCGTTAGGAGCTTCACCGTCCTAATCAGGATCCGAACAACACAAATTAATCAGATAATGAAATTGATGGCAATTGAAAAGAACATTAAACTTAGTAGTTATTCTGAAAGCTTTCATCTTCACATGTCCAGGCCTCTTGAACTATAATTTGAAATATCCGTAAACGCAGTGGGGCAAGATCCAGATAGCCGTCATCAAAGATGACAAATGTACAATAATAATTATTCACATATGACAGCACATAGATAGAACAGAGATCCAGAAGGAAAATTGAGATAAAATAAAAAGGAAGAAGCTATCTGTTAGGCCATCTCGAGTGTCATTTTCAAGAATACGATCACTTGTAAATGTGGCCATTATATTTTTGTAATCATCGAAAAATATTAAGTTTTTCAAAACGTTTACAAGTGCGATCCAATCTTGTTCTCGCATGTGAAATAAACGTTCGAGAGTTGGTCATTTTATACGGCAACACTTTGAACTTAAATTAGCGTGCAATCACATATTTTAAATTTTTGGATCAACATCATTTTAACTTGATGATTCAAAACAAAAATAATTTATATTGTTGAATCAATCCAATCACATATTTTGAATTTTTGAATCATAATATATCGTCAAATCCAAATAAATATATGATTGCACGATACAACCACATCTGACGTGGGGTGCCGTGTCAAACGCATGCCAAACGATATTAGACATATTTTTTTTATTATTTTCGATATATATATCGGCATATTGATTTCTTATACATATAAAGAAAAATCTCGCTGAAAATGTTATCGAACTAAATTAGTTAGATGGACATGAAAAAGAATTTGTAATGTAAATTGCATTCATCCTCAAACAATTGGCATTGTGGGGACAAGTCGTGCTCTTATTCTGGAACAAGGTTTCCGTATTCTAATATCCACATCATGTCCTAACATCACAAAGTCCAAACTGATCCGCAAATACTGCAAAAAAATACCAGTTGCCATTAATAAAATCGGGTCTCAGGGTTGCACTAAGCGTTTGCTTGTTCCATCCATCTGACAAAAAAAAAAGAAAAAAAAAGGAAAAGATGCTCCCATTGAGTGAAAAGTTCATCCACCATCCTCTGCAACACCAATTGCCACTAGACTGAAGTAGAAACTGAAACTTCCAAGATTAAGTTCCCGGCCGCAAGTGACCAAATAAATATTTAGATGCTATGCACAGGAAAAGTTTTATATGTTTTGCCTTCCCCAAGATCTCTACTGACTTCTTTTTTTTTTTACCAGGGAAGCAAGTTCCTGAGCCTAAGCAGACAGGCAGTCAAACTGTAAGGATTGTAACACAAGAATTGCATCATAAAGACAGTGATCCGAATAATGGCAATAATATAAACATTTCCATCTTCCCCCTTTTCGAGTTTTTTTTTTCTTTTTGTTTGAGTGGTCATTTTTGAAGGGGTTCCTCCTAGTTTTTCTTAGACATGAAAAATAAAAGAAAAAAAGGAGGGTCACATCTCCAGCAACCTGTCGGCTCATTTGCATGCATTACACAATTCTACCTTCGCTAACTAAGAGTTTTCTTTACTATTTGGCCTCCCCAACTGCATCATTCATACGAAGACGTGCAATTTGATTCCACAAATTCAAATTCATTTATTTCTATTTTTTGGGGGTTCAAGTAGTACCATTTTTTAGGTTTTCCGAAATTCCCACCGTACCAGAACTACTTGCTTGGAAGTATAAAAACTATGCAGGTAAGAAGTGCAACTAAAGCCTTCTTCATGAGATTGATGATTTGGTTATTTTCCTCCTCTTGCAAACTGGGGAGGGTTGATGACACGTTGCATGTGACCCAACAGTTGTATCATCACTCTTGTAGCTCAGGCATGCTGCATCCAGAACCCCGATCGGGCTTTGGGGTACAGATGAACCAGATGGGCAAGATGTTTCAGGTGGCGTACTCCTCATGGGCATCCTGTCTTGAATGGCATCTTGACATCTCAGGATTTCAACCTGTGTAATAGAGCAACAGTCAGATTACATCCTCCACCAAAAAGCCTCACAACATGACTAAATAGCATCATACAGTTCATTATCAGATCACTGGAACTTCAAAAGTAATACCGTTGATACATGAGTGCAACAAGACAGGGTTTTCTCTACATCCACAACTTGGCTTTCTCTCATAACAGATAGCACAGCCGCAGCAGCAATTTCAGATGGTCTAAAGGCAATGAAATCGACCCCTGCACACCAAACATGTTTGAAGTTTTAGCTGTCTGAATTTTTTATACAATTTTTAAGTTGTAGCATATCATCCACATATTAAGTTTTGCAGCTCTTTACCCCTAATTGTGCTCAAAATGAGTTCCACACATTTAGAGATTGATGATTTAGAAGGTGCATTGCCATCACTGAACTTATGAAGGAAAAAATCTATGAAAGAGAAGGGAGTCACAGCCTGCATCCTCCAACTGAGAGTGCTTAGAACTAGAAGCTCCATTCTCTGAATTGTTTTGGCCTCAAACACATACTTGGCATCAGCTACCTACACAACAATAATAAAATTCAATTAGATTAGAAAACATATCTCCACTAGAATTTATTAACCTTTATGCTTGAAAATGTCTTAACCTGTAAGTCCAAGGACAGAGGAACCTCAGTCTCCTCCATCTTGGCAGCCAAAGATAGGCAAGCTACAGACAAAAGTTGTGTCATCCAAGCATTGCCTCTCTGTGAAAAAGAGGACAATAATTTTGATGATCAACATTGAGTATTAGAATTATACTGCAGCTAATAAAATCAATCTCAAAAGTACAAATGCATATGATGCAACTAGAAAAATACATGGATTAAAAGACAACAAGAAGGGGCTTACAGGTAGCGTGTATGCCGAGAGGAATCTATCCAAGTAATTTACAGCTAGATAGGCACTCAATGGTCCAAAATTGTAATGCGCGTGAACCTGTTAATGAGCAATAAATGTCAATGAGAAGCTATTAAAAAATCTGATATAGCGCATAAGAATTATGAAGGTAGTCAAGGCAAAACATGGATGAAAAATTGAATAATACCAAAACTTGTGAATTCGATAGAATTTACAAGATCCATAATTACCAGGATGTCCAAGGTAGACAGGAAAAAGGTAAAGACAATAATGTATGACCAGAACACGAACTAAGTACTGGTTGGAAAGAGAAAAAAGAAAAGAGGACAAAACACTGGAATGAAACGAGATGCGACATTCAAAACGACTGATCACCACATGAAGACCAGTGGAGTTGTTGATAGGAAGTCCTAAATTTTGTTCAGTAGGACTAACAAGTAAATTTAAGAAAAAAAAATAGAGCACCCTTACAAGATCGACGAACAGAACAGAAAAAGAGGAAAAAATATGGCAGACACCTTCAAAATCCAATCAATGGCATCCATCCTAATTCTGACGTCTAAATCTCCAGTCCAAAGCCTCTGAGCATAGTCCTCCCTGGGAAGATGCTCAGGTTCTTTCTCGACCATGAGAGCAAAGCATTCATCTGACTGTAGAGGGAAATCCATGGGGACGCCCTCGTAAAGATGACGCCTTTTTGGTTCAGAATCCCAACAGGACACAACTCCGGCCTCTTCCGCATCATCTTCAAAGCCCAGGATGCTGCTGTTGTCCTCGGCGCATAGAAGGCTAGAGGAGGCACAGTCGTAGTATGGACCCATTCCAGGGACTTCTATAGGGTTGAAAGGATGCAGATACAAAGGAAAGGTTGAAGCTTTCTTGTTCAGAGAGGTTCCTTGCTTACACTTCCTCCCCTCCTCGCTCAAAGGTGTCTCCTTTGCACAGGCAAGATATGATTTCCTACGCTAATAGTGATAAGGCAAGGAGGGAGAGGAGGGGGGGCGAGACTGTTGTATAGAGAGGAAAATGAGGGTTTTGTAAGGGTTGGAGAGAGAATTTATGAGGAAAAAAAAGACAGGCTCAGGATAGAGACAATAGGAAGGAAAGAAGAGGAATGAATAGAAAAGATTTGTGGTGTTTTGTTTTGGTCCTGTTCAGGGTCTGTGGGCCTTGTTGTGCAGTGAAAGGAGGGAGAACGGTGGGATTGGAGGGTTTTGGGGGGCACGAAGAGGTGCGTCCCTAGCAAGGGGGCGGGAGGGAGGGAGGGGGTTGTAATGTCGTGATGATTATTTAGAAATGATGATACGATAATTGGGGGCTGTCTGATGAGGTTTTATTTGCCTTAGAATTATCGCATCAGTGCACCAAACACACTAAACACTATTTTTTTTTATTTTTCTTTCTTCCATTTCTTTTGATTAATGGAAACGTACAGGGACGGAACTAGCCCCTTTTGGGGGGGGGGGGGGGGGCAAATTTTTGTGATCCTTATATAATATACTATGTAGATAAGTAAGAAAAGAAAAATATATATTAATGTATATATGCTTGGCCCCGCCTTGAGATTATAGTCTGGTTCCGTTACTGGAAACGTATGACAATAATTATACCAAGATTGAAAATAAAAAAAAGTACATACATCTCGTTTGGTGAAATTTAAAATCATGACCTCTAAATTTTTAAATGATGATGTGCATCACTGCTCTACCACCGTATTCTGAAGATGGCATGTATACACAAAGACACTTCTAAGCATGCGTGTGATAAAAGCGAGGGATATCCTTTTGAGACTTTTGAAAGAAAATTAGGGATAATTTTGAAAATGCACTTTGGTTGGAGCGGACCAATAGGAGGTGACGAATAATAGTTTTCATATATAATCTTTTTAAAAAAAAAACTCTTGAATAATCTCAATGCTATCAAGTAAAAAAATATAATTTACTCGTAATTACCAGTACTTTGATTTCTTTTTTCTATATTCAGTTATCTTCTTATTCTCGGACATTTAGCTTTAATCCAAACAACAAAATATACTTGAAATAGCATTCTCAAACTTCAAATTTAACAACTAACTGTTAATTTTCAAAATTAATTTCTAATTTATAACTTCCATAATAAATAAACGAGTGCGCATTATTGGAAATTGACCATATTTTCTGATTATTTTTGTTTTGTATTTAATAAGGAAGGTTTCTTCATGCCAGAAATAGAGGTTGGTAAATGCATAAACGTATGGTTATTATTTGAGAGTTTGATTTGTCAAGAACCTTTTGATAACAATTGGCATTCCTTCCTAAAATTTAATTTCCCATGTGGACATTGGACATGCAGTTATAGTAGCTTACAAGTGTTTAATTAATGCTCGAGGTTCATCACTTGGTCAGAATTTATTGAACACTAAATTAATTAGATACTAATAATTCTGAACACTATTTATCGATCGGAAAAAAATGCTCAATCACAACCTAATATCATATTTAACGGAATAGCTATATATGCCACCCATTATTTACCACGTTTTTATTATCGTATTTAAAGAAATGTTCAGTTTCAATAAAAAAAATTGTCATGTTAATTTTACTTAGAATCACAGTCAATGAATTAGAGTAAAATTATATTTGATAAAATTAATGCATTAACTATCGCATAGCATTTAATAACATTCTTACTAAAGAATAGTAATTAAATATTAATGGATAATAGTTTAATTATAAAATTAATAAAAAAATTTAGTAAATATAACGATTGAATTAGCGTATAACTAAAAAAGTTAAGATGTTTATATTCGTTCTCATATATACATATATATATATATATATATATATATATGTGTATATATATAGGATATTCATGATAACTAATTTATAATATTTCCAAAAAAATTTGTTTTACTATAAAATATGTAGATTATTTTAAAATAACATTTCTCTTATACTGCTAAGTAAAACTAAAAATGAAAAATATTAAGAAAAAGATAATACATAATGTTCAAAAATTAAATAATTTTTTGTTAGAAAATGATGATCTATTAGGAAATAATATCATGTCTCTATTATTTAAGTTATTAGGAGCAATTTCTAAAGTTCTTCTCTAAGCTCCAAATTCTACTGTAAAAAAAATATTTACCTAATTATACTCTAATTATTTAATATCTTTTTTTTTTCAATTACAAGAGGAGGTTGTTGGCTTGATATAAGAAAAAAAACAAATTAAAAATAAAGGGATATTACCAATAAGAATTAAATTCAAGATCTTCTTATTTTCATAAAATAAACTTATTCTTGCTAATAGTTTTGAACAAAAATTATTTGAACAAAATTACTCGAGGATTTGTGCATAATTCCATATGGCCAATTGGCGCCAATCTTTTGAAGATAAAAATGGGAAAAACAACAGGAAAAAGTGATAAATTGAAAACAATTTTGCATTGGCCCCTTTTGCCACAAAGCACAAGAAGAAGCCCTATCTCCATGTCATTTTCTCCCAGAATTTGGTAGGCCACGTCCATCTCTGGAGGGTCAATTCCGAGTACCTTCCTCTCGCCTCCGGTTGATTCCGCTGGAGCTCACGAGTCCAAGTCCCCCAAAATAATGACATTGTTATTTGCACCAATTCCAAGAGCATAGTGCTAAGGCATCATCACATTACTGCGCCTTCCCGTATCATGTCCCTTGTTCATATGTGTACAGTCCCCTTGATCTAAGATAAGGAGCAATGCCCAGAATGCAATTATTTTTGCCCATCCGTTCACAATAAAAACAGCATGTTTTGGCACTCTTCAACTATGCCTCTGCTCACTTCTGCTGCCATTGCTCCCCAGGAAGAACCTTCCTTCCTTCCTTCCTTTCCTCTCTTTTAATTTTCTCCCTCCAACTGTTATTAAAAAGACCCAAGTCTTGCTTTCGTTGTTCTTTACTTCATGTTACAGAAGATATCAGTCTGTCCCTAACAAATCATGCATCAGAGCCGAGCCAAATCACGCTGGGTCTAAAAGAACACTAACTCACAGTAACCATATATATTTTTTTTTTTTTTGCTCGAGTTATATTTGTATTTGGAATAGGAAAAACCCTTCCTGTATGGTGCATGTGTTTGAGGACTGAGGAGTACGCCACCACCATCTGCGTCTCCTGATTCATCATGGTATGACTGCACCAAGGTTATTGAAATGGTTAGAAATTTCAGTCTCCACTTTTCAGCTAAACATTTCTGATATTCCTCAATTAGTTCAACAATTTTCTGCTCAGGCAACAGTCCCTGGCTGGACATAGACCTCGTTCAATTATTGCAGAAGTTTGAGCGAGCATGGACCACTAGCGACCAGCTGCTGCTGTTATGCTTTTAATGAGCAATGCCGCACTCACCGAGCCGAACGAGGAGAGTAACATTGACCAGATCTGGCTTTAGGCTGATAACAGTTCATCACCAGGAGCAGGGATATTAAAAACTAATTAAGCACAACTCTAATTGTTTAACTCCAATAAATATGGTAGTTCTCAGCTCGATTCAGTTGCTTTGGTGCTAATAGAGTTTCATCAGAAGGAAGAGAAAAAAAAATGCTTAGAAAAAACATCATCCCGGATGCTCGCAACAAGCATCTACTTTCCAGTTTTCAGGGTTCGTTTTGAGACAGGCATGCATGCATCCTCATGCCTACATTTGTTTCCCTTCAAAATGCTCCTTTTAATATGCTTTCGCTTGCTTTTAAGCTCATCTTTGTTTTATGGTCTCAGGTGAAGGGCTTTAACCATGCATGCTTGTGGGGCACATGGCCACATATTTGATATTTCTATCAGGAATCCACTCTTTGCTCTCATCTGTTGTTTGCCTTTGCCTTTAGCACTTAAGAGTTGGTGAGCACGAGTCACTCACTAGTCATTTGACTTGCTTTGTTGTCAAGTCTTTCCCTCCTTGTTGGTCCATGAAGAACAGTTCGAGATTCGAGCTCTGCCGAACCTGTTACTGAGAACGATATCTGATACCTTTTTTTTTCTTTACATTATCAAATTGTATAATGGAAGACCACCCTCTCTCTATTAAGTTATAAGTTAGGCATTACTTGTAGCAGTCATACAATACATTATCACGTCCTTCTGCATGTGTTCCAGAGCATTTTTTTTTCAGACCTTGGTACATGGAGAATTGAAGAAAGTATAAGCTATTAAGATGCAGATGAAACCACAACTGATTCTATAAGTTGAAAAATCAGATAAAAATGAAGGCCTTTGAAATAATGAAATAATAGGAAGTTAAATTCATAAGTGAAAAGACATTGATACGCGAGATATAAATTAACTCACATGACTTATTGATCTTGCATCGGCAAAAGAGATTTGTTCCATCATCATTGAGTACGATTGTACCAAGACAGATGAAAGGTGGAAGAAAATCTAAATTTTCGCGAAAGTTAAAAAGAAAAAGGAAAGATACATGTGCCATGGAGGAGAAAGGCCTGTGTTATCAGTATGAGCAGGTCCGGGCAAATGATAAGATCGACATGAATTGCTGGTCATTTTCCATTTGCATATATTTCTGGTGTTTCTGATTTTCTAGATGGTCAGTACATGGATACTAACGTTACCAGCATGACCTTTTCTTCGTTAAACAGTGCTCTGAGATGCAACTATCAGCAGTAAACGAGGCCTTACTTTTTGCCTTAGATCCTGTGAAGGGGACCTGAAAGGAGCCTTTAAGTAGCATGCCTCTCATTCTTGTTCCCTCAAAAGCTCGCATTCTTGGTTATGATGTTGAAAAGGCTACTGGTGGACAAATAGCATTTGCAGGGACGATGATCAAAGCTTAGCTTTTTTCGTAAAAAGTAATTTTCTCCTTCAATCAGATTGAAACTTGGGATATAGAGTTGAGGTTTCTTCTTTATCAATTGGCGTAACAATAAAAGCGCAATGTCAATTCCACTTAGCGAACACTATTTTGTCCATTCATCATTAGATACGTTCATGGAGAGTTCTTTTGAACTAATGTAACTTCAGTTAAATTGTAGTTGAATTGTGACTTCAATCTATTTTGTGCTGAGCTACTCGCCATTAGAATTTAAACTGATCAAAAGGGTGTTTAGGCATTGATTTCTTCTTCTGTTCGTAGTAACTAGTATCCAAGTATGCGAATATGGTCATACCTGCGTGCCACTTATGAATCTAGCTAGAGTTGCACAGAGAATCAAGAATCTAATTCGTAGACTGCTAATCATCTATATTATCTATGTTGTGTTAGACTCGTTAGGCGATTTAAATGGTTCACATGATCATATCCGAGCTTATAATTCCAAATGGATACCCTGGAACAACAGTTCAGCCAAAACTGTTATAGCTACGTTTAGCTGTTCAGCTTCAATATCATCCAAGACGGCACCATAGCAGCGACTCGGCATAGTTTCACTTACAAGAGCTCACCGTGCCTTGATTTACGACTTGTAATTAAATACCAATATCAGGTTGCAGAAAAACCTTCTCTGATCTACTCACTCCTGAATAAAATTTCGGAATTCAGCACTCAACTAACACGCCAAACAGATCAAAGTCAACTGGACAGACAAATAAAATAATTTGAGTCATGGCGTAATTTTCCCTGTTTTTACTACTCATGTGAGTGTGAGACTTCACCTTTTCAGATTTCTGATCCATTGGGAACCAAGGACACACAGAAGAAGATGACCCAAGGATAAATTTATGTCCAGCCAAACTGCATGCATATCATTAAGATAAAGATATGCATAAAGCTGAACTCAAGGCATGGTTAAGATAATAAAAAAAATGAACTCACTCGATCAAGTCCTAATTCCTAGTAATCTAACACTCTAACTGGTAGATTTTGGCTAGTCCTTTTTGGTAGATAGTTGAACTGTTCCATGTGCCACCGGACCAGCCATCAATAAGACTCCACAGCATCCGCCACTGCTGCTGCCTGTCGCCACAGTCGCCCCTAAAGGCAACCGCGCCTCTTCGGTCCTTCATCTACTCAGGGGTAGCCTTTGTCTTGCTTAAATGCTCAGCGCCACTTGGTTAACACAATAACACTTGATGTAACAGTAAAACTTCACTGAACAGTGAACACTAGACTGCCTGTTGAAGCCCCAACCTGTAAACATAGCATTGCTCCGATCTCATCGAAATCCTTGAGGCAATTGTGTAGGCTCCCCAGAGTCCAGAAGAGTGCAGAAGTGTCCTTTTTTCTTTAAACAGACAAAGAATTAGAACAATTACTTTATTAGAACTGAAAAAATGAATGAAAACAAAGAATTCGATGAGTTCAATATATAAAAGTAGGTTCTTTTACTTGGTGCCACTCGCTTGACACATTAATTGATTTCATCAGTAGTTTACTCGGATTACACGTCTTATGTATCACCTCATCTCATCTCCTTGTTGTCGGTAGACATTTTCCCACGCACGAGCATTTGATACTGTCCTTGTTGCATATCAAAGTTAGGCTGCCCACAGGTGATACCCACCTGCATATTGCAGTAAGATACCATGCGACTACAAGAAGAGATAGAACTACTCGGGAGCTATAAGAGCGGTCATGGAGTAGTCAAAGTGGACGCACTTGCGAGGCAATTAAAGAATAGAAACCTGTGCAGAGGCAGCCACAGGGGCCGGTGAGCTTTTTATTGCAACACAAGTCACAGGAGGCGATGCGTGGGATTAGTTTTAGTTGTTGTGCATACCAAGGACTTTTTAAGGGGTGGGTGGAGTTGTTGCTTGCTTTCATCTTTTCCTTTAGGGTGCTAATGTCACTCCAAAATTTTAAATGTCACTTCACTTTTAACTATAAAATCTTTTATAATAATAGAAGATCAAGAGTCCTCTCTCTTTTTTCAACATAAAATTTATTATTTTATAATAATTAGCATTAAAAGTCTTCATTCTTTTTATAATATTAGAAGATCAAAAATTCATTTTCTCTTTCTTCAAAAATAAGTTTATTATTATAAATAATTAACGTAAATTTTTTTTAACATTATAATTTTTACTTTGTATATAATTATTAACAGTGTCTATATTTTATTCAGCTTATTTAATATTTTAATATTTATTTTATTCAATTTATTCGACATAGTGTCACATTTTAGTGCCGTAATAAATATAAAAATATTAAATAAGTTGAATAAAATATAGTCACAATGACACAACAAATATAGTAAAATAAAGTAAAAATGATAATATTAAAACATTTCATGTTAATTATTTTAAAAAATAATTTTATTTTTGAAGAAATAGAAAAAGGATCTTTGATCTTATAATATTATAAAAAATATACTTTTGATGCTAATTATTATAAAGTAATAAATTCTGTTGAAAAAAGAGAGGAGACTCTTCAATTTCCACTATTAAAAGAATATAAGTTGATTTTATAGTTTAAAAAAATAAAGATAAAATGAATAAAAAAAAGTAGCATTAAAAATTACGAAGTGACATTAAGGACACCTTTTCCTATATTCTCTTCTACCTCTTTCTTCCTTCTCCCGTTGGTGTGCATGCAGTGCTGCACAGCACATCTGGCTTTGTCACATTGCAGCTTTGTCACATTTTCGAGCCAAATACCTCTAGCTTTGTCACATTGCAGCTGTTCCAAACTCCAAGGGAGGGAGGGCACTGCAAATGCTATCCTTGTGATCATGTGACATGGAGATCAAGGGGAATGCAGCTCCATGTGTTATTTCTTGGGATGTACTCCTCCTCTTTAATGGACAGCTTGCATGGATGTTTGTTTTTGTTATGGCATTAAGTTGTGCCACAGTGACTTAGTTCAACTTGTAAGACCTTTTGATTGGTGCAAGCGGCCTTTAATTTTGGTCAAGGTTGAAGACAAAAATTATTGGGAAAGAACTGTACAATTTTCACATTGCCAGTTTCTTGCAGACATAAATGGATCCAGTAATCACAAAAAACTTCCATTGCCTCCAAAGCTAATTCTTCTTCTTTCTTTCTTACTGAAAAAAAAAGCTAATTCTTTGATACGATTGGGGATGATGCAAAGCAATAGAAAGTGTTTCCAATACTTGGATGAAAAAGAAAGTTGATTATAATTGCAAAAGAAAAGAACATCTTTTTTAACGAATTTAGCCTTCATCTTCAACATTTCTCCTCGAACTGGCAAATTGAAGATGTTGTCAATTGTTACCCTGATTAATATAAACTGCAATTTGAAAATGGCAATCTTGTCTGGCTTGAGTTGATTTCATATTAAGCCCAAACATTAGGCCAGTTAGAAACTGATACAATGAAGCCCAATACATTTTTTAGGGCATAGATGGAGATATATTTTCATTTTTTTAAAATTTGAATCTTGATATTTGGAAGTTGAATACATTTTTAATTCAATTTGAAAGCTCAAATAATGAGTACGTATTTTTTATTACATTATAAGTGTTTTTTTTTTAATTAAACGAGTCTTGCCATGACACCTTTTTATTTTTTTTATTTAGTACTTTTTTGTGCTTACAATGAGAGGTTCGTGTACTTAAAAAAAAAGTAAAGAATGAAAATAAAGAGCTAGATATTTCTTAGCAGTAAAGTAGAACTCGTAATCTTCTAATCTTTTTTATTATATCCAATGTTATCAAAATCGAACCGACCGATTGGTTCAATCAAGAATTGATCATTGATTTAGTCTAGTTGCACACCAAAATCGATTTTGACATTGAATCGGCCCGGTTGAGTCGGTTCAACATAGTACAATTTAATTTCGAAAAAAATAAAAGAAAATGACAAAAAAGGAAAGTTAAAAAAAAAGAAAGGAATATAAGGAAGGTTAAAAGGAGGAAAAATGATATGTATAAAATTAAATATGAGTTGAAATAAAAAAGGCAAGTATTTAAAATTGAATAACATTAAAATGAAAAATTATCAAAGAGCATAAATAAAGAAAATAAAAAGGAAAGTATTAAAAAATAAGAATAATTTAAAATAAAATTTATTAATATAACATCTATCATCATTAAATAATGGATACTAAATCAATTATAATTTATTTATACTTATAAGTTAATTATTATTATTTATCATTATTAAAAATTTTAATAAATAAAAATTATATTATATTGATTTTTAATCTTATTAATAGACTATTAGTACAATATTCATATATTATATCATATTACTTATATTATATCTTTATAATTATTTTAAATAATAGTATTTTAATAAAATTCAATTCAATTCGATCGGGTCGTCCAATCATGACCTGATAATGAATTTAGTCCAGTCACTGGTCCGCTTCTAAAAATATTGATTATATATGCTACGAACTAGAAAATAGTTTTGTGTCAACAAATAGGAAAAAAACAGAATTTTTTTGCCCCTCTTGTGTTATTATTATGCATGAATCTTGAATATCTATTAGATATAAGGATAGATTTTTTATGGCGTTTATGCATGCTCTGATTTTGTCCTTAGAATTGCAACCGATCGCACTGCAAGTTGTCACTAGATATGTTCACGAGAATCTTGGTTGATTTAAATATGTTCATCTTATGTAATTTCTTTTGTTTAACACCAAAAAAACTACAATTTCTTTTGGATGCGGATTCAAGGTCTAAATCTATTTTTTTTTTTATGTCAAGTAGTTGTAGACTCCGATTGCTGTTTAATTAACATAGGAAGGAACCTGATGAAAAATGGATTAAGATGACAACATATCATAATTGCTAAGCAGAAAAGGATAGTGTATAATATATAGATACTATAGGGGGACTATGATAAAAGTTTCTGAAACATATATCGTCCCATTAATTTATGACAATAACACCGACATTGCAATTGACCTTTTAAATATTATACGAGTGCTAATAATTTCGAATTCAAATTTTAAAATTATCGAATTAATCAAATATTAATAAATAATAATCTTGAACATTAACACCTTCGTAGTGGGGAAAAAAATAACACCGACATTTCTCTCTCTCTATCTAAGAACATGTATTTATAAAGCTATCATGTGGATGTTGTTGTTCGTGCCTAGTTTTATTTCAGATTAATTAACTGATGAATAAAATGAGCCGCGAAAAATTGAAACAAAAAATGGAACGCAAACAAAAAAAAAAACAAAATCAGAGGAGCCAATTATTAACTGACGCGTGTCCAGGAGTTACCTTTTTAAAATATCGCCGCCACGGCTGACAAGAGACAGAGCCGTGGGGCCAACTAACCACGCGTGCTCGCACGTGCTGACGACCAACCAAAATCTATACCGAATCTAAAAATAGACAAATGGAAAGTTGCGCATAACCCCCTGACTTCCGAAATATCTTTTTGTATTTTTTTCCCCGAGTCAGAAAATAACACGATATATACTTTCCTACTCCTTTGTATTTCCTGAATCTAATATGTAAAGAAGCCCCACATGAGAGGAATATTCAACGAATGTTCAATTATTTTGCCATCATTTTACCTTTTTAATGTTTGTTAAATTGTTTGTTATCATAAGCCAAATAGATTACATTGTCCTGTTTTATATGTAAATGTTCATTATAAAAACTTCCACCACCGTCACGTTTTTTAATTTTTAATTTTACATAATTTTATCTCAAATAATTTATTTTTCGAATTACTTTTCGGTATAAATGGGAAAATGTAAACTAGGCACAATAGTAAGAAGGACGTATCTGCAAAATGTCCTACAAATTCTATTCGAACCCTCGGCGAAGTCAAAATCACACTTGGATCCCCGCCAGCCCAAATGCGTTAGAAGAGCTGTCTCTCTCCATTAACCTCCCAACCGTCCGCCCTTCGACCACTCCGCCGCGCCATGCCGTCCTCCATCTCCGGCGTCTCCTCCCCCTCCTCCACCGTCCACCGTAACCTATTCCTCCCCTCCAAGTCTCGCTTCTGCCGTCCCTTCTCCTCCCTCCCCATCCCTCCTTCCCGCCACCTCCGGCCGCCGCACTCCATCGCCGACCTTTCCCGCTCAGTCTCGTCCTCCGGCGACTCCTCCGGTCCCGTAGAGTTGTCGGGGAATAGTAAAAAGAAGGGATCCCTGGAGAAGGATCCGATCAACCTCTGGCACCGGTACGTTGACTGGCTCTACCAGCACAAGGAGCTGGGGCTGTTCCTCGACGTCAGCCGCATCGGGTTCACCGACGAGTTCGTCGAGGAGATGGAGCCGAGAATGCAGAAGGCTTTCCAATCCATGGAGAAGCTCGAGAAGGGCGCCATCGCCAATCCCGACGAGGGCCGCATGGTCGGGCATTATTGGCTCAGGAACTCCAATCTCGTGCCAAACGCGTTCCTCAAGAACCAGATCGATAATACGCTCGACGCCATTTGTAAATTTGCTGATGATGTAATCAGCTCGAAGGTCGGGGCTTTTCCTTCTCCTTTGTCTTTATCACATTTAGTAGTTTTTTGGATACGCATATAACGTTGGATCACGAAAGGTGTGCCTTTTGGAGGTCTTTTTCCGGGAACTGACCCATTATTTTAGATTGGATGGATTTATATGCAAACTGTACTTCATTGTGCAATTAAATTCACTAAATAACACTATAGTCGAATCGTCATTGGAACTTAGCCTTAGTCAACGCTAATGCATCTATTATCTACGACTTGGAGTATTATAGTATGCATATTTGAGTCGAAGTTTGTATGTTATTTCCATCTTTTTGCTTTATAAACCTTGCTTTTCCTGTAATAAGAAAATTCGAGTCACTAATAGGATATCCTTTTCCCTGCTGCTATATTTACAACTACCAAACATGTTAATCAAATGAGGTTGCAATAGATTGGAATTGGATGATCATTTATTTGATTTATATGAGTACTTATTTGGCGCGTGATGTCTCAACTATGAACAAAACACCATGTAGCTTACCTGCGACCTTATTCCATATCACTCTATACCAAATTATTCAGCATCTTGATCTTAGTCTCTTGATCCAACAAAGCATGATTTCTTAGGCTGTGGCCTTGGGATTTAATCAAGGAGTTGGTGATCTGACATTTTCTTACTTGGAACATTAAGATTCCGAGATATTTCTATTTTTCCTTAAAGGCGGGTGCTGCATCTAAATGTGCATGACCAATCTAGCTTCAAAATTCATTTGTCTTACTTCTCACCAGTTCCTAAAGTTGCTCTCAGTTTGTTGCCAACATGATCGTACTGATCCTAGGATAAATGAGTTTCAAACCAAGCACTGAAGGTTAAAAACTATGAGATTGATGAACATTAGATGGGTGTGTTTACAGATGGTGTCTGAATTCTCTGGTTGAACTGGAATTGCAAATTGATGTGAATAATAAAGAACAATTTAATATGCAACAGAACCCATTAAATAACTTGACAGTGTTGTTAACTCAATTAAAGGAAATGAGTTTTTTATTACTTTTGAAGAGAGGAAATGGGTTAAGTCTACTCTGTGAAGTTGTGAGGTTATGAACCACTTCTTCCTTAATTAACAATCTAACTATTTACTAACATATTAATGCTATAAATGTCTCCAACTGATTAACGTTATAATTATTTGAATTTTCCCTTCTTTTGTATGAAAAGGCTAATATATGATGTCTGTTTCTGTAGACAATTTCACAGAATTATTCTTTGCTTAATGAGCTTTTCTTCCATGGTTGATGTTGACATTTTAAAGTCAAACAGATCAAACCACCATCTTCTCCGGTTGGTCGATTTACTCAGGTGCTTTCTGTTGGCATCGGAGGTTCAGCTTTGGGGCCTCAATTTGTTGCAGAAGCATTAGCTCCAGATAATCCTCCTTTGAAGGTGTGTCTCCTACTTCCTAGTTGTTTTTCTCAATTCATCAATATCATTCAAGCTTAATTTTCTGACTCATATCAGTGTGCATAGTCTACAACCTATTCACCATGATTCGTAATGCCTTGCATTTCACATTCTGTTTTTGGATGCCTTTTGAATGGAATAAGAAAATTGTGATCTCAGTATACGTTTTGTGCCTCATACCTAGGCGTGTTCCTGAGCTTCATATGCCCTTCTAAAGGAAGCCTTGGTAGCCTGTTTGGCAGTCAAGCATTTGGGAGCATTTTGCCCCTAGACTCTTGATGGCCCAGCATTCCATGTGAGACGTGGAATGCTGGGAGGCAGCCATTAGCATCGAGGGAATTCCCTTCCATTTTGTTACAAAGTGATAATTTTCTCCATACAACAAAAATGCTAAACATCATGAACATTTGAGCTAATTAGGCTTTTAAGGTTTCATTTCAGTTGAATTATCTGCATGTCTTCCAGATAAGGTTTATTGACAATACTGATCCAGCTGGAATTGATCATCAAATTGCACAAATTGGTGCCGAACTTGCATCAACCCTTGTAATTGTAATCTCAAAGGTCAGTAATGTGGTAAATCAAATTGTTTATCATTCTTATTGACAAGAATGACAGTCATCCAATGAATGCACTTTTTGTTATTTTCATCTCCAGAGTGGAGGCACTCCTGAGACACGAAACGGACTATTGGAAGTCCAGAAAGCTTTTCGAGAAGCAGGATTGGACTTTTCAAAACAGGTTTTGTCCTCAGGTTCTTTTTTGTGACTATTTTCCCCCTGTATCATATTTTGAAGATAAGTTTGCACAGTTGTAATGTATTTCTCTGTATAGATTGTATGATGTGGCTTCATCCTAATCATTATACAGGCTTGTGAAATTTATTGTACTAGAAAGCTTTCTTCCACCACTTTGTAGTAACATTTTTTCATTATTAACTATTGAAATGTTCATGGAAAGCTTCTGCCCTTTGCTTTATAAGTTCTAATGTTAGATTCTTTTTTGACGGCATCTAGTGGTAAGATTCTATGACAATGGTTGACTTTAGGTCAATGATGAAAGATACTTTACTGTTATCCACCACGAACTAATTCTTATATTGTACATGAAATCTCCCTCAAAAACAATGTTCTACATGACATGCATCTAAAACCTAATTTAGAGATAAAGTGGAAAACCACAAACAGTAATTATATTAATCCATGGAAAGAAAGAGTTTTTCTTTTAAAACGAAAGATTATTCATGGAATAAATGTTTAATGTGGTTTCTTAGTTCCAAATGGTATTGGAGTCACCAAAGAAATGATTCCAAAAGTATGTATATACATACATATATATATATATTGTATATATATATATCTCAGAAAATCTAGGCATTAACTCTTCATGTCACTTGATGTGCTGGTTGTCATGCCCTCGTTTCTGTCACAGCTTACTATTAAAAAATTTCTTCTGTTTCCTTAGTAAGTTTTCTTTTTCATCCGATCCTGAGTTATTTATGGTAGGGATCTCTTGCAGGGAGTTGCCATTACACAGCAAAATTCCTTACTAGATAACACAGCTAGAATTGAGGGATGGTTAGCCAGGTTTCCCATGTTTGACTGGGTTGGTGGCAGGACCTCAGAAATGTCTGCTGTTGGCTTGCTTGCTGCTGCTCTGCAGGCATGCATTTTCTTTATGTGTTTTTTCCTTAAACTTTAGGCATTAAATATTGTGCTTATTCAAATATCATATTCAGGGAATTGATATTAGAGAAATTCTTGTTGGTGCATCACTGATGGACGAGGCCAACAGGACCACTGTGGTACGAAGATACTGAATTATTTCGAAAACTGTTAGTCAATGAACTCCTTCGTATTATGTTATTTTCATTCACTTCCATCTTATCTAGGTCAAAAATAATCCAGCTGCGCTGCTTGCCCTGTGTTGGTACTGGGCTACTGATGGAATTGGATCCAAGGTTTTAACCATCAGCATTAGTTGTAATACTTTTTTATTTTTCTTTATGCTTTGTTTTCTTAAGTTCTTATATATGTATTCTTATTTTCTGTCTACAGGATATGGTCATACTTCCTTACAAAGATAGCTTGTTGCTTTTTAGTAGATATTTGCAGCAATTGGTCATGGAATCACTAGGAAAGGAATTCGATCTTGATGGAAATCGGGTTTGTTAAAGTTTTCTTCTTTCAGTTCATCATTCTTAGTTAGGATAGATATTGCAGAAGTCCATGGTTTATATACATATTTGTTCATGGAGCACAAGTCATTTATGTGCTATCTGATGTAATTAATGATACTGACTATTGTCACTATTTTTAATCTTAATGTGTTTTATAATATGCTCCTAAAACTAAGTTTTTGGCCATAGATGTGTCTTACTACTCAAAACCTTACATGATTTTTTGTAAACCAAGTAAATTGCACATCTCATCATATTCATAATGAACAAATAATATGAGCATGAACTGTCGGGCGCATGACACCCATAATTCCCATCTGGGCTTATTAGTCAATATCATTATGAAATTCATCATTGTGTCAGGTGTGCTAAAAACATTTGTGCTTATAAAGATGCCTTTTTTCTGCTTCACTTGTAGGTTAATCAAGGAATTACTGTATATGGAAATAAAGGGAGCACAGATCAGCATGCGTGAGTTTTAGCTAATCCCTCATTTTTTTCCTTCTTTCGATCCTTGGCTTTTGCAGGAATGTGGCATCTTATATAGTCTTATCTTCTAACTGGGCAGCTATATTCAACAACTTAGAGAAGGGGTACATAATTTCTTTGTTACTTTTATTGAAGTGTTGCGTGACAGACCCCCTGGTCATGACTGGGAGCTTGAACCTGGAGTTACTTGTGGTGATTATCTATTCGGAATGCTACAGGTAAAGTTCCCTTTTAACACTATTTAATATTTCCAGTGTCTATCACTCTGTATTTTGTGTTTTCTAAGATCAAGCACATTTTTAACAGGGTACCCGTTCAGCTCTTTATGCAAACAATCGTGAGTCTATCACAGTTACTGTACAAGAAGTCACTCCTAGAGCCATAGGGGCACTGATTGCGTTGTATGAAAGAGCTGTTGGTATTTATGCATGTCTCGTCAATATCAATGCATACCATCAACCTGGTAATATCATTGTTTCTCTCACATTTGTCAACAACAACAAAACCTTATCCCACTAGGTGGGGTTGGCTACATGGATCATACGACGCCATTCCGCTTATATTCGTTGATCCATGTTCATAAGATTCGACAAGATTTTATGCTGGCTGTCGGGGCCTAACACAACCCTCCTCCTTTATCCGGGCTTGGGACCGGCTATAAAATATAGGCGGAGTTATGAAAAGAAAAGCAAAGAAATAGAAAATAAATGACACATAATATAAAACATTCCGTAATATGAATATCTATACACCTATTATTAAAAATATCCTAATGCAAGCACAATAAATGCAAAATCAGAAGTATGCTACTTTGATGATGAGTGTAACTTATGTGACAAGAATTTACTGCTCGTTACATAAAAGGATGGCTCAATTAGCATAAAAAAGATGAATCAAATTACAGTTTTTTGTAATAAATACATCAGAAGTGGAAAAAAAAACAATCGAGAAAACATGTAACTTAGACAATAAAGCTTGGAAGTCTTAGTAGAATCTCGCAAATATAAGCGCTAATAGACTGATCAGAAAAACTGTCAGCAATTCAGCACATATTATTTATGATACCATCTGATCACACTTGGTAATGTCAAACAAATCTCTGAACAGTGAATAAGGAACATAGAAACATTACCAGCTTCCATTTCAATTTCATCCTAAAACAAAAGATAACGATAAGTGATAACCACACAACTCATTGCTTGGTCTTGATAATATTCTTCATCCTGTGCATCAAGTTCGACCAAGGGACAATTTTACCAAATCAAACTATTTCTAGTTCATCCTTGTGCCCGACAAGATGAGCACGGCAAAAGAAACTCACCTTGCAGTCTCGAAGGAGGATAATGCTCCAGAGCTTCCAATATCTTTATCTCCAACTCTACTCACATTTGTCAAAATGAAAATTTTCATCTTCACAAATCAAACCGATCCTTTGTCTTACAGGTGTAGAAGCTGGGAAGAAAGCTGCTGGAGAAGTTTTAGCTCTGCAAAAGAGAGTCCTAGCTATTCTAAATGAGGCCAGGTATTTTGTCTCCGTTTAGACTTACATGGCTAGTTTCACCTGCTATATTTTTTTATGATTTCCTGCTATTGGACACTTAAGTTAGTAAATCATATGATGTTCCCTGATTCCCCAAAGGCAATAAGAAAACAACATCCTACGAATGATGAGTTAAGCAAGCCTCCATGCATCATGTCAGTAATGTGTTTTTCAAATGCTGAAAATTGAACCTGATTTTTAAATTTCTAAGTTCAACAAAAATTGTGTCTCTGGTACTCATCTCGTGTAAGTCTGGCTATGAAGTATGAACATTTTAGACTTTGCCATATGTTCCCCGTATCCTCAAATCAGCATTTTTTTTAAAGGAAAATCAACTAGAAAATTGGATGTTCATAACTGCAAATGTTAAGTTTTTCCAATGTACATGTTAAGATATTAGTCAAGACATTTGTGATAGGCTCATTAAAACCAAGTTCAACCGCTAACTCTTGGCATGCGAAGCACAAATATTTTAACCTGTACCATCACACTGGATATTGATGCTATCTTTTACTTCCCTGATATTCGAGTCCTTCAAAAGTAGTTCCTGGGTGGTTGCTATAGTAACTTCTAGAATAAAGATGAGAGTTTTTCCTTCTTCTAGCATGGTTGTTTATGTTGAAAGATTTGTGGCATTGAGTGCCTTGATTGCATTCTTTATATCTTTAGTCTTGTAGCTGAAGATGAATGTATGGGTTTTCTTTTTTACCAATTTTCAGGCAATGGATCTTAATTAATTTCTCCATATTACCCTAAAGTGTTGCTTTCTCAATATGGTGTGTATAACTAGATATATAGATGTAATGCTTGGGAATCAACTCTCGTGACAATATACTCTTGGAGGTCTACTACACTATATGCCTATTGACCATTTTGCTGAACACGACTGATCAAGTACAAAGATACACCAGAGGAAAATAACATAATATAAAGTAAGAAAAACTATAATGGATGTGGAAGCTTAAATAAACCGTCACAATAATCAAAGTCACTTGGTTCAACTGGTATCCATGATCAGTACTTATTACAACTCAATGTTCATAATGAAAAAGACAAGAAAATATTATATGGGTCCCTAAGCCATGTTCAAATAGCAACCCCAGCCTCATCGCCACACACATCATGAGCCGACCTATCAATGTCCTATTCCATACGTGTGATAAACCTAGCAATAAGCATGGATTTCATTTTAGATTAAACATAACATTTCATCTGTGGGAGCAATGTTCAGTAGAATGGTAAATTAGTGTATAATGAAGATCAATAGAAACATTGTCAAATCCCCCCTCCCCCCACAAAAAAAAGAAACGTTGTCAAATAATCATTGATTCAACGGAGCAGATCAGTACTCAGGGTAATTAGTGATGGAAACCAGTAGCACTCTATTCAATGTCAGTGCAGTACAATGGTAATTAGTGATGAACGATGCTCAGCATCATTACTTTGTTCAATATAAATTGTAATTATTGTTCAGTATCATTGTGTTCAAATGCCAATGTGAATCAATAGTTCGTTCTTCATTGTTATTTAATGTCATCCCTTTGGTTGTGTTGGTCATCTACATGGGATTTGGGCCGTTGGATGCTGGGTTTATTGGATGATTAATACATCTCGGTCGGTCAACATAGTTTGGCCAGTCTAGATTGAATTCAATTAGTCTATCGGGTTCGGTAACATTCCAGTCAGCACCACCGGTTGAACTAACATATTTGTAGGTCAACCAGTGTTTTGAAACAGATGGGGTTCGTATGGCCAATCAAATGAGAGTTGTCCTACCAATCAGACTGGGTTGATCCACCAATTGCTTGATCAGCATTGACAGAATAGAAATTGAGGGCAAATGAGGGTTTGTTGACACCCACCCACCCCCAACCCCCGTCCTCTTTACTTATAAGTCATTTACATAGTATTAAGGAATATAACCAAACAATGTACACGCCTAAAATCGCCAATGTCGTGTAGCACCATTGTCCACTAATACAATGATATGAATTTAAAGGTTTGAGTAAAATCCTAATCTACTAATGATATGAATTTAAAGGTTTGAGTAAAATCCTACTCATAATAGTTTTCACATGCAATTACACTTAAACTAGTTTAAGAAGAGGGCGCAATAGAGGAGAAAACACATGGATTAGAAAGGAAAATCGTGATTTTTGTTGCACTGATCTAGAGAAACATGG
The DNA here is from genome assembly GCA_030549335.1 of Pontederia crassipes. NCBI lineage: Eukaryota > Viridiplantae > Streptophyta > Magnoliopsida > Commelinales > Pontederiaceae > Pontederia > Pontederia crassipes. The sequence goes on along the minus strand of CM060185.1, from coordinate 6,747,047 downwards.
ATCAAAGATTTAGCATAATCCTATTTGTAGCTTTAAAGCAGTGATGAGATCTCACAGGAAACCTAACATGGCATTCATTGGACATCAATACACTAACATCATAAACCACTAAGGAACAAGGTCAAGGAATATATGTGCATTGGCCTTATAGAATTGAATTTGTAAATTTGGATCCATTTAAACCTCTTTTGATATTCAGATCAGTTCTTCACTTTCCTTCTTAATCCCGGCCTCTTCTTCTCCCTATGCTCTCCTGAACTTGAGCCTCACTTGGTGTCACCTCCACCTCTTGAAGAAGAGAGGACTTACGTGGACAGAGAATAGGAGAGAGGTTAAAAGGAAAGGGAATTTTCTTTTTACTTTGTGAGGGTGGGGGGTCTAAAAGGAAGAATAAAAGTGTAATTAAATAGGGATTAATCCCCAAGGGTCGAGCATGGATGAAGACATGTTTTTCCCCAAGGGTCAAAGGTGTTGATGAGAAGAAATCACGTGTAGGATTTTCCTTCCCGTGGCGCCAATAATCCCACCGGTTCGACCGGTCTCCTTTTATTTTTTTTGAGGTGTTACATATATCTTATTATTGAGATGTTCCTATTCACTTTGCTGGAATTATTTTTTTTCTTAAATTGTAAGCCTTGGTACTCATTCATTTATTCTTTTGGCATAGTTGGTCCTTATTGAAACTTGTCCTTTACATTCTATTGTTCCATATGTCAGCTGTAACGAACCAGTGGAGCCATTGACTCTTGAGGAAATTGCTGACCGGTGCCATGCCTCAGATGAGGTATGTTTTGGTCAAGATTACATATTATCACAAGTGATAAATCAAACTCCTTTTGAACCTTATCGTCAGTTAAAATTATCCTTTTTTTCTCCTGTTGTGCTTATATATCACATGATGTTGTTACTTCAACCAAAAACATACCCTTGAGAACTTGATAGAAGTCAATGTTTTAAATTATAAGTTTATAAAAAAATATCTAAATTCTAACTAACAAGATCTGGATATGCAAATTCCATCAGATGACCAGTTCTCTTTTTTAAAGCTGACACACGACAAAGTTAATTTTGTAATTGTGATTTTGCATTTCTTGTTTTGGATATTGTTGCTATAAATGCTGCTAAATCGGTCTGACAGTGACATTATCTAGCCAGATGCTAGTAATTACTAACATTTGCCTTAAATTTAAGTGAAACACGAACCTGTGTGACTTACCATTGAAGTGTTCAATAGCTGATAAGCTCCAACTTTTTTCTGTTACTGAGCAGATCGAAATGATATATAAAATAGTTGCACATATGGCTGCAAATGATAGAGCGTTGATAGCTGAAGGCAACTGCGGTTCACCTCGAAGCATCAAAGTATTCCTTGGAGAATGTAATATAGATGAATTATATGGATAAACATCTTTCTCTCATTCTCTTTTTGTGATGAACACTCGAATATACTAAATCAGAGAAGAAAAGCTGTAATCCCTTTTGGGTATGTTACCAGTGTGGACTCGAGAAAAGTTGAAAATGAAGTACTTTGTCATTGTTCTCAAAGTGATCCAGGGAGTGAAGTATGTTGCCACTTGAATGAGGAAGCCTTCATGTTTCTTTTATCATTATTAGCTATTTTATTAACTATGGGAAAGTTTCCTGATGCTTGATTCGGCCATCTTTCATTATATTACATCTGTTTAGAACGACATCTAGAGCACTGGATAAAGAGAGAAAATATTGAAGGCCTCTTGAACTTGTTTTATTATTAGCATGGAGTGATAAGTCAATATTTGCAACTTGTTGTGGTTGACTAATTTATTATCTCACTAAAGTTGTCATTTGGCACAATCTTGATTTCAAAGTGGTTGCTTCTTCTCCTTTTAATATTACTCTAATTTTTCTAAAAGAAATATCACAAAAAAATCAGAATAAATGTGCATGGCCATAAATAAGTGCATTATTAAGATCATGGTTAAAATTTGGAAAGGTTACTTTTCACACTACATTATATTTATCTATAATGAAAATGTTATATATTTAAATGAAAATTTGTGAAATAATGGGAGTTGATTTTTAATATTTAGATATTAATATGTTTTTATATTATATAGCATTATTTCATTTTTCTCAAAGTAATCATCATGTTGTTATTTTACATTGCATAACAATATAACATCTTTACTTATTTTTTAAAGATAATTAACCTATTGGCAAACACAGCCTCTGTTTGGCAACATTAAAATTAGCATTTCAAGTAATGTTTAGCGATTCAAACGTTAATTCTTTTGTTTGGTAAATGACAAAAGTAAGTAGCGTTTCATATCAAAATATTAAAAAGTTACTTATACTAACGTTTAGCATTTAGATGTTAGCAATTTATAATTTTTTTCGATTTTATCCTTATTCAAATATATTATTTCTTTCCGAGTTATCTTATTATTTTCACATTTTTATTTTATAATCATTTAATTATATTTATTTTTATATTCATTCTTAATTAATTACAAATAATTTATATGTTAACAATGAATAAAAAATAATTTCACAATTAATACTTTTATATCATGGATGCACTATATAAAATTTATTGTCAATATAAATTTCTATATATTTTAACAAAAAATAGTTGTGAAATTTTATTTTAGTTAATTAAGATATAAATATTTAATTTATTGTATTATATTACAATTTGTATAGTGCTTAAATTAAATAATTTGTCCGATGCCTAATTATGTCATTTTATATTCATCAGTTAATTCTATCGCTAAATTTATCAAACACTTATTTATTATAATTTCTAACTGCTAATCATCATCGGCTACTTGCTATCTGCTAGTTAATCCGCTATTCGCTAGTTAAATCGCTATTCGCTTAATCAAACCACTAATAATGTCAAACAGAGCCTTAATTAGAAAGTATAATTTATTGAGCAAAAATATAATTTTTAAATATATATTTGTTTTACTATCTTGTAATCAATAATTTATTTCTTTCGTATTACATAATATCATAGTGTATTATGAGAAACATTAGATTGCTAAAAAATATGCTGAATTTGTTCAATCATGTTTTTTAAATTCTTTTAAATCATCTAAGCAAAAAAAATTAAAAATAGGGTTATTTTCATAAAACACCCCTAAAGTATCGTGATTTTTTACATCTAACTTCAAATTACAAATTGATTTTTTTGAATCCCTAAACTATCGCGATTTTTTCAATTTAATTCTTTCATCGACTAAAGGATTAAATTGAAAAAATGCAATAGTTTGGGAATTCAAAAAAATAAATTCGTAGTTTGAAATTAAATATGAAAAACCATGATAGTTTAAGGATGGTTATGAAAATAATCCTAAAAAATAATACATGAAGAATTAAATTGAAAAAAATGCAATAGTTTAGGAATTCAAAAAAAATAAGTTCGTAGTTTGAAATTAAATATGAAAAATCGTGATAGTTTAAGGATGGGTTATGAAAATAATCCTAAAAATAACACAAAAGTTTAATATTTCAACTTAGTAATAAAAATTTATATGCTCGTGCAAAGAAGGTAAAATAATCCACAAGTTAAATCTTAAAAGAAAGAAGTCCTGTAACTATATAGTTTTGCTATCAAATAATTAAACTTTAAAAAGATTTGCACTCAACTTGGCGTGTAAAAAAGTAGAGTATTTAGTAGCGGATAATGTTTTGTTAGATAAAATATTATTATAAATGTTTCTTAAATTCTTTTTTCTAATAGCATTTAGAAATTTGAACACAAAAAGACTTACTTCTACTAACATATAGAGTATAAAGATAGTGGTTCCATATTATATTCTTTTTTAAAATAAAAATTATTAAATTATTAAATATCATATATTACTTTTATTTTAGTATATCACATCTTCAATTTTACTTAAAATCCAAATAAGATTTTTATTTTGAAATAATCAATCTTTTTATATTAAAATAATATTTTAAAAAATTAGTATTCATAATAAAATATTATAAATTGATTATTATGAATATGATATGTATAAAAAATGATCATAAATTATATCTTATATTTATTTTTATCATTTTATATAATACACTAATTTAACCTTTATGTTTACACAATATTTTTTATTGAATTTATAAATATGACGCTATCCACTATATGCTAATAATTAGCCGCTATAGTTTAATCAAATCGCCATCCTCCAATTATTTTTTATAACTTAATAATTCGGATTTAATATTATATCAACAATAACAAGTGAAGAGGAGTAGAGCCAAAGGCGAAGAGTGCGGTGGTCTTAATTTCTAATGGATGGAATGAGTAATTGGTTGGAGTAGACAAGTAGTTCAGAAAAGAGCCAATTAAATCATTCTTCACCTTTTTTCATATTTTGTAAAAGGAATTTTATCATTTTTTATAATTTATGTAATATGTATAGTTAGATTATATTTATATTATTAATGATTTAATAAGCGAATAATGAGTTATTAGCGGTCAGTGATTTAATTAGCAATAATAGATGATAACTAGTAGTTACATATATCACAACTAAGTGACTAAGTGTTTAATAGATTTAGTGATAAAATTAGTAAAATGGCATAATGGAACATATAAAAAGTTATTCAATTCAAAACTATACAAAAAAAAATGATATAATGTAATAAATAAATCATTTATATCTCAATCAAATAAAATAAAATCTCATAAATATTTTTTATTAATATATAAAAATTTTATTGACAATGAATTTTATATAGTGCATACATGATATTAAGATATTAATTGTTAACAAACAAATTTTGTAGTTAATTAAGCATGAACATGAAAAAGAATATAGTTGAATGATGATAGAATAAAAAATAGAAAATAATAAGATAAGTTAGACAAAAATAATATATTTGAATAAGAGTAAAATAAAAAATATAAAAATTGTTAACTTCTAATCACTAAAAGAGTAAAAGTTGATAGAGATAATTTTTTAATACTTTCATTTAAAAAGCTAAATATTTATTTAAAGTTTGAATTATTAAATACTATTTACACTACAAGAAAAACACTAATTAGCCTAAAAATCATCGGTAATACAATTACGACGGTTTTTCAAACGAGAGAGAGAGAGAGAGAGAGAGAGAGAGAGAGAGAGAGAGAGAGGGACGCAGGCGGGATGGGTCGCCGGCGATCGACGTCCGGTCGGGAGGCTCATCGGCGGGGAGAGCGAGAGAGAGAGAGCGAGAGAGGAAGGGGGAAAGAAATATAAATAGAGGGAGAGAAAGGAGAGGGGATGTGTATATATATATATATATATATATATATATATATAAGTGGAAAGATGGGAAAGCGGGAAAACGAAAAAAAAGCGGGATAATCAAACTTTAATTATCGACGACTCCGACCATCGAAAAGTAAATATTAATATTTTTTAAAGTTACCGACGGCTGTAACCATCGGAAATTACGAAGGATAGATATCCGTCGGAAATATCGACGTTTCTAATCGTCGAAAAATAAAATAATATTATAAAAAAAATTACATAATTTATTTTTTCATTTCTGAGATAGTAACCGTCGGAAAATCCGTCAAAAATTACGATGAATGGATATCCGATGGAAATAACGACGTTTCTAATCATCAAAAAATAAAATAATAATATAACAAATAAAATAATTTATTATTTTCATTTCCGACGGTTGAGCGTCGGAAAATCCGTCGGAAATTACAACGGATGGATATTCGTCGGAAATATCGACGTTCCTAATCGTCGAAAAATAAAATAATAATATAACAAATAAAATAATTTATTATTTTCATTTCCGACGGTTGTGACCGTCGGAAAATCCGTCGAAGATTGCGATGGATGGATATCCGTCAGAACTACAATGTTCCTAATCATCGAAAAATAAAATAATAATATAAAAAATTATATAATTTATTTTTTCATTTCCGACAATTACGACCGTCGGAAACATTTTCGTCATAAAATTCGTCGCAAATTGTGACAGATTTTTATCCGTCGGAAATTGCCCGTCGAAAAATGGTAATTTTCTTGTATGGTTAAAACATCGATTTTGACATTGCCAAAAAAATTAGTAAACATTTAAAGTCGAAAGGTGACCGAGTGTGAGTGGGCTACATAATTTTTTTTTCAAATATTAATGTGAGAGAGAGGTACTCAAAATAACCAAATTTCATATATGAAATAATTATTGTTTCACTCATATAACCCAAAGAATAACAGCGTACGTGAGTACTGAACATGCACTAAAATCGAATATAATTGTCGTGCAGTTTGTTGCCCACAGGAAACACTCGTGAAATTAAAAGTCGAATATTATTATTCGTTTTGCCTTTCCATGCAAAAAGTCTCCTCTTCTCTCCTCTCCTCTCCTCTCCTCTCCTCTCCTCCCTGTGTGAGCGAGAGCTTTCTACATGTGAAATTTCCAACCAAATATTCCTCTGCATGCTACTTTAAGCGCAAATCCCGCTGCATTTTTCTTCTTTGCTAAGAAAAAAACTTTAATGGAAAAAATATGTGCTACATGGTACCACGTCGTGATCTATATATTATACAAGTGGATCTTGTGGTAGATCTCATATTGTACGTGGTAAACTGGTAAGAATAATCACGGTGGGTAGTTGTGCATTAATTTAGTGCAATCGGAACGAACCGGTTCACCTTATTCTTCAAATGAGGTGACGCAATCTGATTCTCAAAATGAAATCAGGGTCAGATTCCACCTAACTGATTTCATCATTTTCATGAACCTAGTTCCTTTTTTTCGTGAGTCTTTTTTGTATTTTGCAATTTTTTTTTAGTTTCTTCTTCTTTTTACATTTCTTATATAAAAGAGATTATTTATTGTATATAAAATATTTATAATAGAGGATTAATATAATATTATTTATTATTTTATTTAAAAAGTTTAATATTTTATTGAAATAATATATTTTTTAACAAATTGTTTTTAATAATTTTTTATTTTTAAATAAAAATACATTTTATATTTATAATATTTATTTTTAAACATCCCACTAAAATTAATTTATCATATCTATTTTTTCTACCATAATAATCTTGGTTCCTCATCATTATCAACATACCCCGAATTAATTTATTAATTTAATTATTTACGAGAACCGAGAAGAATAGTAATTTTCGTTGCCAAAAGTAGCCTATATTATATAAGTGGACGTAGATCTCATATCTACGTGGTAAACTGGTAAAGAATAATCATGGTGGGGTTGTGCATTAATGTAGTGCATACTTGTTATAATGAATAGTATATAACATGGTGGATATATCTATGATGAAAACCATAGGTTAAACAAAATATATCAATTTAATGGTGTGTACTGAAAGCTTGATTATTTTGTATATTATGTTATATTATTAGGTTAAAATGTTTGCTTTATCTAAAATATCATCAAATGGATCAACAAAATTTGATTGCGCCAAAATTTGAAGAATGATTAGGAAAGTCCAAGATTTGTCTTAGAGGTGTCAAGTGAATTGATCTCATCAAGGAAAGATGAACAAATTAGGTGGATGTTACCGCTACTACTCAAAAGGATATAGAAAATGAATAAAAAATTATTTGAAAAGGATGCTTAAGATAAATATCTTATCTTTGTATTCCCGTTTCAAAGAAGCATGAAAATATTGATCATGTTATTATTATGATTAATCGATTATTTGAATTATATAATGAAAATATCATGCTAGAATATTCAAAAAGTTTTTCCCAATTAAGTTACATGGAGGTGGCTTTACGATGATATTCTCAAAATGTTCAATTTAACTAAGGATTATTTTCATAAATTTTCCTTAAATTATCGTGATTTTTTACATCTAATTCTAAATTATAAACTTATATTTTTGTATTCCTAAACTATCATGATTTTTTCACTTTAGTCATTATGTCTACTTCTATTACGTTTTTCGTTACTTTTGATTTTTCTCATTTATGAAAAGACTAAATTACCGCTCTCTCCATGACCCATCAAATAATAATAAAAAAATTAAAAAAAATGGGGGGGGGGGAGGGAGGGTATTTAGTCTTTTCATAAATGACAATTTTTATATTTAATACTTTAATCCGTCCTGTGATTTTTTTATTTTTTATATTTATTATTTCATATTTTTTTTAGGGAGGAGTAATTTAGTTTTTTCATAAATGAAAAAAAGTAAAAGTAACAAAAAACGTAAAAAAATTAGACGGAATGATTAAAATAAAAAAAATCATAATAGTTTAGTGATACAAAAAATAAGTTTGGAATTTGGAGTTAGATACAAAAAAATGGTGATAGTGTAAGGGAGGTTTAAAAAAAATCATAATAGTTTAGGGATACAAAAAATAAGTTTGGAGTTTGGAGTTAGATACAAAAAAATTGTGATAGTGTAAGGGAGGTTTATGAAAATAACCCTTTAACTAATCAATAAATGGGACTTGATATCACAATTAAAAATAGGGGTTAAAAGTGATTAGGATGAGTTAATTTTTTTGTCCAAAATTGCTATTTCTCATGTCAGATTTTTTTTAAGTCCAGTTTGGTAATGAAACGAGATTGGAACCAAGAGCTACGTAACCCTGGTTCTACATTTTTTGTGGAATCAGGCGTCTTCTTTTTTGAGTTATCTCTTTTTTTATTTTTTTTATTTGTTTACCTTTCTTCTATAAAACAATTTGTTTTTAAATATAAAATATTTATAATAAAATATTAATATAATATTATTTATTTACTTATTATTTTATTAAATAAATTTAATATTTAATTAAATAAAATTAATTTAAAATGAATTTCATATTTGAATAATATTTTTCCAAAAAAACATTTCATATAATTTTTTATACCTTTATGTTATTTTTAATAAAATTATACTTTATATATATATATATATTAATTATTTTTAATTCAAACACCCACTAAAAATTAATTCGTCACATCTACTTTTTCCTATAACATCGATATCATCATTACATTTCACTCCATCCGAACTAATTTATTAATTCAATTATTCACTGAGAACTTAGGATGAACTATGATTCTGTTTTCAAACACAGCCTTAAAGTCGAAAAATCATTTTAAAAAATCACCCTCCAATGGCTCAAATTTTTTTGGACTCTATTTTAGTATAATGTTATTTTTAAAAATATATAATAAATTAAAACAAATATAAATACATTTAATTTTATAGGTAAATATAGGATATGTCACTAAAACTATCAAATTAGAATTGCATAATATGATATAAAAATATTAAATCATGTATGAAAATTATTATATCAATAATACAAAAAATTATGACTTATGAATTAATTATATAAACAAAAATGAGTTCCACGAACCTCTACGACTTTTTCGAGTAGGATTCTAATTTGAGTAGGTTGATTTCATTGTACTAAGAAAATGTCCTAAATCATATTCATGCCCTTAATATTTGAATCTTTTTTGTTTGATTTTTTCTAGTCGAATAGATTTAGCAAGTTGGTCGAATTTTCTTGCACCCCTAATTAAAAAGGAGTTAATATTAATTAATTATTTCCTTCTTGGTCAATTCAATTGTGTAATAAATGATATTTATATATAACTCTTTATGTCTATTGGTGATATGAATATAATGGGAACGATGCCAAAGATGAATATTGAATAATGATTATGAAATGTGCACAAACTTAATATCAATGTTGCATGTCAAAATAAAAAAAATGACTAAACTACAAACTAAATTAAGCACTAATTTCTGTGTAGAAGATATAACGTCAAACTAATGCAATGATTAGTTAGACGGTAGAAAATTATTTTAAGTATGAAGCCTTAATTTAAATATTAGAGATGTTATAGCTTCTAGTTCAAAATAATTCTAGAAGTTAGACTCACTTCTTATGTACAACTTCTTACTAAAGCAAGGCCGGAGAGATATTAAAGCAATAATGTCTAGAGATTTGACAATTAAAGTGAAACATGTAGAGAGAGAGAGAGGTTAGCAGAAAGACAGTTCATTTGTTGAATGGCAATCATCTAATACATAATGCTCTGAGGATAAGATGAGGTAAAAAGTGATTATATATATGGGTCATCATTGGATTGTGATCTTACGATTCACAAATAAGCACCATCAAGATGTTTACAAATAAATGTCTATTTGTGAATTGTCAGAATATGATCCACTTATTTTTTGCCCCACACAATCCTTATTCACATTCCCCTAATGACATTATGTTCACGATTTAGTTGGGTGAAATCGGACCAGTAACTATTTGTCCATTTAACTTTTTAGTTTTTATTTTTAATGCGGATAGGGCCTTGGCCCCCATTTCAACAAAAAAACTAAACTGTTGAAATGGTTATTATCAATTCATTTAATTTTCTATTGAATATTATGAATAAACAATAATTTCTCATCAAATATCATGAATATGGAAATAGGAAATCTGAAAATTACATAAACTTCTTTATAAGCATGAAAATGTTCTTCTTCATAAATGTTGGACTCTTCTTCTTCTCCATTTAAAAGTGTATGCATTTCTTTTTTATCTTAATGTGTAGACTTTATTAGAGAAATGACATTTAATTTGAAAGATGATTAAGATGAATGACACATAAACATTTTCAAAATTATCCTACAATCATAAGTTGTGATCAGACCGTGTAATCATATATTCTTGAGCCTTATTTTACACTGTTAAATCAAAATGACGCCAATCCAAAAATTCAGAATGTGATTGCACATGTAACTACAGTTGCATGCTAATATGCATATATATACTTATATATATAATCAATTTTATTTTCTGTTGAATCAACTTGTCCAAAAATGCATATTTTATATAAGAACTATTTTTAATATTCATACAACATTTGAAAATTTTCAACTGTCATCAAGTAAAAACAAAGTAAAGAATAACATATGCTTTTATGCATACTCTGGTAGGAGAACAATTAGAAAAAGAAAAAAAATCAAGATAATGTTAGAATTTGAAAGTTTCAAATTTCAAATATATTACTTTGTGAACATTAAAGATGTGTTCATACTAAGTATGCAATGTATCATCACATCTTTTCATTAATGAAATATCGCATCGCTTCATAAGTGAAGAGATATGTTCAGTGTTCATATTTCAAAATTATATTCACACTTGAATAGATGCATCATTTCTTTATAAGATGTGCCCCTTGATATATGTTTACATATTTATTTCTCCTTTCATCATAAGGTGTGTTCTTATATGAAAAGGAATCAAGTGAACTCTTTTATTAATTGATGTATCTTTTAGACTAAAAAAATACTAGACACATTCCTTCGAAAAAGTATATTTTCAATTATATAAATAAGCTTTCCCTTCTTGCATTTTCAAGAATTATTATTCACAAAATAAGGACGTGAATAAGATGAGTTTAATATAATAAAGAAAGGTTTTTTTTTAATTTGTATTTGATAGGAAAAATATATGAACTTTAGACAATCCTAAAAAAAGAGGGAAAAGAGTTAATGAAATTTTTATCTTTTTTTTCCTTTTGAATACTCATACGAAATTCTCGGTATACGAAATTATTATCACCTAATTAATTTAAGATTTGAATAAAATAATAATAATAATCTTTTGACCAAATGTCTCCTAAAATTGAATCGTAACTATTAACTGTCGACAATTTAGTTGAGCACAATTCTACTAATTAATTGTATCAACCAAATTTCGATTGTATTTGGATAGAAACTTTTAAATTTTTATTAGTTCCTGAAAATTAGTCGATTATATAGAAAAAAATAGATTTGATGTTTGGATAAAAATATAATAATAGAAATTAAAAAAAAAAAGAAAAGGTAAGAAAAAAAAGGAGAAAATTGTTCATGGTACTTGCTGGAAGAAAAAAAATTAAAACTAGAACTTTAGTTAGTTCCAATTATTTTTTGTGTTTGCTTGAACAAGTCGGAACTTGGACAAAGTCTTGCCCAAATTTCGACATTCAAATATGCCGTGAGGAAATGTTTAGATGCTTTATACTTTTAGAATACAATTTTCATAACCCAATAATGTACTATTTGTTAAATCTAGCTAGAAGGTGATATTCTCTGTATAACAGAGACATACAAATTTTTTATTTTTGTAATCGGTAGAGGCCCACATTATTAAAAAAAAATGATGTTTGGCTAAACACGTGAGGACAAGTTTGTCATTTTTTATTTACTTCCATCTCAAACGAGCCCTACAGTTGTTTGAATTGAAGAATAGCAAAAGAATGTCTCCTAATCCATCATAAAATAGGCAAACACCTCGTAGAATAGAATAAGATTAATGAAAAATTTAATAACTTGAGTGTTTAATCATGTCTCCTTATTGTCTGGAAGAGATTTTTCTGACCCGAATACAAAATTTTATCATTATAATTTTATAATTTTTTAAGAATAAAAATTAATATTTCTTAAGACATATTCTTTCCCCTAACAGAATTCTTAGATGTAAATGTTATTTTCTTTCCCCTAACATGCATCGTGAGGGTCCACAATTTGAATTTCGCCGGCACGTTATAACTCACTAGTTAGGTCGCATCATACAAATAGGACTCCATCACGTGATTTCTCGAGTCCAAACTTGAAGGGGACATCTTGCTCATCTTTTTTCTCAACAAAGAGTCTAACATTTTTTGGTAACAAAATAAATAATTACGTAGTTTATGTAAGCATATAATTCAAGTTTGATGCTGAAGTGGGCTTGAATCGCACATTTTAAATGCATAAATTGTGCCTCATATTAAAAAACCTCAATATAAATATACTATATCAGATAAACATGACTACACCAAAAACTATTTAAATTCGTCAGGTCAGTGGATAACAAATCCGACTCATATACGAATGTGGACCAATATTTTAATTTCTGAGATTTTCAATTTAGTTACAATTTTCATTTAACTTTGGATTACGTTGATGGTGTTTTGACAAGGCGTTAGAACTTTATATATTATCATTCAAAGGTGATATTTTCTGATATCACATTTTAAGGAAAAAAAATTGATGCAAGCACGAAAGCACACTTGGCCCAGCACTATTAGTACTCTCTGATGTTTCAGAGTGAGCAAAGACAGGTTTTGGACGATTGTTGCTCCAACTTTTATTCATCATCATTCAGTTCGTCTAATCATTTGTCGTTCTTTTTTAGCTTGATGTATGAAAAACGATTTTAATGACTCAACTCTTAGAATGTTTCTTAAAACATATTGTTCGCCCAAACTTAATTAATCAAATTAGATCGTCTTATATTATATGATAGGTGAGACTTTAATAAAAAATTTTAAGTTCAAAACTCGAATCAATCTCTTACTTAAACAAGAAGAAAATATTTATCACTCCATGGGGGTACCCTTTTTGATGTCTAATCACTTATCTAACACACACACACACACACAAAGTTTCAAATTCCAAAGGACAAGCTATTATCGCTTAATTGAAAGTTGTTGGTGATTCAAACCAAATCTTTAACAAGTCACCCAAATGGTCAAATCTAAATGTAATAATGTATGCACATATCCAACTCACAAATTTCATCTTCCTCTCAAGTCAGACCTAACAATTCATTCAATCAAGTGATGAACCTGCATTGCTTTTGGATTCATGGATCTTATTTTCCTACTGCCCATGAAGTAAATTATACGTATTAACATGAAATATTTCACTTTGATTATCATTATTTGGGCCCGACCACCAAAAAAGAATCAATCTCCAAATTTGCCAAAATCATAACCCCACATTAATTAAAAAAAGGAATGAATTTACTTTTACAAATAAGTTTAACATATTAAATAAGATAAACATATCACTATAAAAATTTAAAATCATAATTGGAGGAGAGTTTTAAAATTTTTTTTGTGTTCTTTGCAATGAATTGATTTGATATTTTTAGCCTTCTGCATATCAAAATTACATTTCACCCTAAGATATATTGACATTTAATCCTTGAAAATTTCTAACTTATAGCTATTCAAGGTAAAAAAAACATATCTAACACACATTTCTGTATCAATACTAATTATAATTATAATAATTAATTCTTCCAATGTCGACGATAAAAAAAAGGGAAACAAAAAAGCAAAAAGAAAAGAAAAGGACCCACGTGCAGCCACCGCCAGTGGCACGTCGACTCCCCTGCCTAGAAATTTCACAAAACCTTAAAGGGCATAGCTGTCTTTGAAGCACGTAATAACAATGGAGTTTGAAAAGAGTGGGCGAAATGGTGGGCCCCACTTCCCATGTGAGAGGCCTACGATTCTAGGCATAATATAATATATATAAATTTAATAAAAAACATCGTTACCACGGCCAACGCGCATTTACCACGTGTATAGAGAGGCGTCGAGGACGTATCATTTCCCGTGCTTTGTGCGATGGCCTTAACAGCGGATCGATCCGCAACTCGACCGCGAGGTGGCTCAAAAGGTCCAAGGGAGGGAGCGTTGAGTACACTGTGACCCCACCACCTTAACGTTCGACCGTTACGAATTTAACGGCACCGCCTGCCACGTCGTCCTCCCGCTATGTCCTGTGGAAACGCCGTCGAAATTGGCAACCTTTTTGAGGTAAGATGGATGAAACGATGGGCAAAAACAATGTTAATATATCATATATATGGGAGATCAAAATAAATATTTCCACTTCCCATTGGAATAATTAGTGCTCTCTCTCTCCTCTCCTCTCCTCTCTCTCTCTCTCTCTCTCTCCATATTTTGAACTCTCTGCTCTTGTGGCCTCTTTCCCAACTTCACTCGTTCTTAGTCTGGAAATCAAGATTCGAAGCAGAACTCGTTTCGCGACGTCCAACTCGTATGTTGTTGTAATTGTTCTGGGGTTCGCGGATTTTTTTCCTTGTCGATTCTTATTTATTTGGCGTAATTTTCATACTGTTCTCGCTGTTAAGTCTCCTCTCCTGTGACAGTTGAACATTTCGGATTTTCGTAAGGAAGGGATTCGTGTGCTGCATTGTGTTGAAGTGCTTGAGATCTGCAGAAAAAGAGAAGTTTTTTTATGATTGGAATCAAGTCGGAGACCGCCATGTTCACTGAAGGGTTGGATCCCCACGCGCTTCGTTGGGTTCGCGAGGTTTTTGACGTTTGCTAATTTTTCGTCATTGCATTTGTTGAATTTTTATTGGAGTTGCTCTGAGAATCTTGCTACTGATTTGCCGATGGTTTCTGTACAGGGGCATTCATCTGTTACGGCTGCCCAACGCCGCACCGACCAGCTGCGGGGCCTCCGAAACGGCGCCGGCGGAAGAGGGCTCGGTATCCCGCCGCCTGAGAAGTTTAGGAGCGGGCACCTGCCTCGCGGCGCGATTCCAGTGTCCCACCGTGCGGACGACGGCTGGGATTCCGGCTCCGACATGGACGAGTCCTCCGACACCGAGGTTGATGTTTACGGCAGGTATTCCGCGGACTCCTCGCCCCTTAATGACGCCCCGGTGCACAGAGTTCCGAACGGTGGAGACGCCATTGGCGGCCGCCACGCCCCTCCAGTTTCCGCACAGCATTATTACTCGAGCGACGGATACTCCGACTTCAGCTCGTCCTTGGACACTTCTCGGAAGCAGCAGCCTTCGCAACAGCAGCAGCACCCTCGGAATCCCGTGCATACGAATGGGTATGTTGAAGAGGAGGACGAGGATGTTCTATCGGATTCTGGTGGGAGCTCGGAGTTCAGTCAAGTGGTGGGTAGAAACAATGGCGTAGATGCGTCCTCCAGAGGTGGGCATGCCGCTCAGAGCTATTCCCACAATGGTCCTGCCAGGGGAGTTGCAAAGACCAGTACCGTTAGAGGAACCGTTCCTTCAAAAGTTAGCTATAATACATCTTACAAGGAAGATGGAAGTGTAACTTCAGATAAAGTTGGTGCGGCTTCCAGATACAATTCAGATAGCTACTCTTCTCGTGTACCCGTTGAAGAGGATGTAAGAACTCATGTCACCTGTAGTCATATGCATGTTACTTATTTACCCTGGAACTTTCCATAATTGAGCTATCTAGGCGTATAAAATCAATGGCGATAAATTAGTGTCCTCATCCTGTTCCAGTTGTATGAAATGGTAGCCTCATAGTGGCTGTAACTTGAACAGCTGAGATCAGTCTTAATACTGTGATTCTGCTGAAACTACCTGAGTCCCACTCTCAATCCTGTACCTATTCCTATCGGTTGAGTCCTTGTACTGGAGCTTGGGAAAATTTCATCCTTTTTTTCTTTAGCTTCTGAATATTACATTATGTCGGTTATGTTTAGATGATATGGGTTATGATGGTATCAAGGATTTTTCAAGTCAGTTATGTTAATGCTGCTCTAAAAAAGCTTATATTCACGTTGAAACCAGAACAAATTATGTCCTTGAGCAGGAGATATTTAATTTGCATATTTATGATTAAATAAAGAGGAAAATTATCTTTACTAAGTTGATAATAAATGAATCCCTTGGATGATTTGGGATATTAGCATATTGCTTTCCTGTGGTATCAAAATAAAATCACAACCTTCCTGTTTAATTACGTCTGTTTTTTTGTTCTCTCATAGGAAGAATTTGATATTTCATTCTAGGACATTATAATGGCTGTTTGCATATAAAATTCTTGCAGTAGTGATTGCAACATTCATAAAATATGAAACTGCCCAGTATAAGGAAGCATGAGGTTTTCCAATACAAAAACACACTTATTGACATAGATAAATTTTGTTAATTTGGAAGTTGAAGAGCTTCATTCCTTGAGGAGTTATAATTTTAAACTCCTTGTTTCATACTATTGTGTTTTTTGTTGTTACAAAATTTTAAATATCCGCTATTTTTTGGCTCTGTTTACAGTCTTTTGACTCTTTAGCCAAACCTCTTGTGTCTAGATAAATTCTTTGGCTCTAAAGAATTTGGATGAACTTCTTTTTCTGCTTTTAAACTTATTCTTTTGCGTAATCATGCAGGCTGGCATATCCGATTTCCCTAGTGCTCCACCAATCCATGGTTATCATAAGGAAATTAGCCAAACTGCTGAACATGCGAAGGCCACAAGAACTTCGACTACTTCATGCACATTAGGAAAAAATGCTGCAGGTATTAAGGAGACAACTGTGTGTCCCAATGATGGAAATGACATGAAAGAAAAGAATGCCAGGTTCTTAAGTACTTTATATTTTGAAATATGTTCAACAGAAGACCTATTAATCTCTGAAGTATAAACAAGCTGGTTTGCATTATAGGAACAGTTCAAGTGCTGAAACAACCAGGTCCACTAGCATATTGCGCACTCCAACATTTCATGCTAGGTACTCAATAACAGTATTTACTTTTATCGTAGTTGAATCCATTTGATTGTGATGGTTTTTGCGTCTCTTTTGTTTGTTTTGTTTTGATGACTTGCAAATCTATTTTAGTGTACAAGGTCCATGGTATTCCGTTATTGCGTACGATGCATGTGTTCGCCTATGCCTACATTCATGGGCTCGAGGTTGCATGGAAGCACCTGTTTTCTTGGATAATGAATGTGCACTGTTGAGAAGTGCATTTAGGTGAGTTGATTTGTTTAGGTATTTTATATCTAATACATTTCTTTTAAAAATATCTCATGAATTTCTCCATAACTCATGTCATTGGCATGTATCATATTTTCTCTGCTATGTAGTTTATTTCACTTCCGCTTTGGTTTATGTAATTCCACCTGCATAGATAACATAGTTTATTTCACTTTCTATCAATGAATATAGCGGAATGGCGTCGTATGATCCATGTAGCCGACCCCACCTAGTGGGAAAGGCTTTGTTGTTGTTGTTGTTTAAATCAGAACTTTTTGCAATCTTCGTTGTCTAGATCATACACAAACATTTAAGCATTTCTTAGAGTCGAGGTCTCTCTCTTACACACACTAAAAGAGCCTGTCAGTGCTTGTAACTTAAAATAACTGTTTCAAAGACCCACTTAGCCAATACAGTACTGTTACATTTACTTTGGCAGCTATTGTTTATAGTTATGTTATCACATTCAAAGAAAATTATCATGTTTATAGAAAGGAAATTTTACTTGATTTAATATGGAATTTACTTATTCAGCTAATATTTGTGAATTAAATTGTTTATAAGCGTACTCAGGAGTTTAAATGTCCTGAAAAAGATGTCATCTTTTATCTTTTTATGATTACTGGTTGCAACTATATTTGTTCCCTATTGTTATTCAAGAAATGAGTGTCCCCATTGTATCATGCAGCCTACAACAAATCTTGTTACAATCAGAGGAAGAACTTCTTGCTAAACGATCTTCACAACTTGTCAGTGAAGGAGCTGCATCTAAGCCCAAAAGAATAATAGGCAAGATGAAAGTTCAAGGTACCTTTTTTTTTCTCTTGCAGTCACTCATTATAAAGATCTTATTTGTTCCACTTTCTGCAATTTTTAGATGTGAACGACTTTTAAATGGTAACAAATTATCTGTATTCAACTGATGTGCTTGTGTTAATTATGCAGTTCGTAAAATAAGAATGGTTCCCGATATGCCTAGTGGATGTAGTTTTTCATCAATGAGTCAGCCGATAGTGAAACTAGAATCAGTTCGGTATCGTATGGCCAATTTGCAAGCAACTCTCTCCTCGGGATGGGAATCAATAAGGACAGTGAGGTTTTTGCCCCATCTGCCAGCAAACAGTTCCTTTTCCAGGCACAGTTTGGCCTATATGCAAGCCAGTGCACAATATGTCAAACAAGTTTCTGGGCTTCTTAAAATTGGGGCAACCACCCTGAGGAGCAGCTCATCATATGAGATTGTTCAAGGTGCTTATCTATCGAACTCCTATTTTGGGAATTGTGTCCATCAATTTGATCCCTTTATATGTGCAATGTCACAGAATCATACACTTGTCAGTTGAGGCTCAAAAGTTCCATCGAAGATGACTTTGTTCGCATGCAACCTGGATCTGGTGAAACACATGTTTTGTATGTATCATCTTATGTTTTGCATTTTTCCCCTAAACAGGATTGTTTGTGTTTTGGATTACTTTTTTCCTTGCTTATCAAATTTGTTTCAAAATTTGCAGCTTCCCTGATAGCTTAGGCGATGATCTAATCATCGATATCTGTGATTCAAAAGGCAAATCATGTGGTCGAGTTGTAGCCCAAGTGGCTACTATTGCGGAAGATGCAGTAAGCTTCTTAAACTTCTGCTACTTAAGCTAATAGAATTTTGTGTATTTAATTTTTTTGCTGTTGTGTTAGGCCCCGACAGCCAGCATAAAATTCTATCGAATCTTATAAATATGGATCAACGAATATATTGTGCTAATAGAGCGGAATGACGTCGTATGATCCATGTAGCCAACCCCACTTAGTGGGATAAGGCTTTGTTGTTGTTGTTGTTGTAATTTTTTTGCTGTTCCTTCTTGCAGAGTGATAAACTTCGTTGGTGGTCAATCTTTCGAGAACCAGAGCATGAGCTTGTTGGCCGAATACAATTATATACAAATTATACAACTAGTCCAGATGAGAATGGTCCTTCGAAGGTATTGACGGCTTGATAAGATACCACTTTGTATTAGTTAATAGGCTGATTAAGAAAATAATGGGTAGTTATAACTTACATGTTCCATTAGTCCATGTTCTCGTTTGTTAGCTTTGTTGTAGTTATAGATAACTGAGCCTTCAAATTATAAATACATGGATGAGTCTAACTTTATTTTCAGTCTTTGGAAAGTTATATTGTTGTAATTGGAATTTGGTGCACTCCATACGAACTATTTTATTATGGAGATTTGTCCTTTCAAAAGGAGAAGTTATTATTTGTAACTGTGTTTAAGATCCTTGCTCTTCTATTACTAATAACGTCTATCTTAGTTTAGTTTTCTTAGTCATATTTTCATCCTGTATCACAACTTTGAGTTTTATTCTCATTCTTACAACTGCATGTTGGATTCAAAATTTCATAACTGTACATAGTATTCAGATGTTGGTGAATATTGGTTCTAGTAAAGAGAATGATTGTTCAAGAGAATGGATTTTAGCCCTTACACCAGATACTTTATGCGCTACTAAAAGGTTCACATTTGAAATTATATATAAAGAAGGAAAAAAATAATTACGAGCTTATAGTTGGGAATTGCCAAGATTGTGGGACGCATATTCTAAGTTCTTACCAATATTCAATGTTTGTATATTATCATTATTTTGGTGTGGGTTTCTCTGTTATTGTTTCAATTTTACGGGTGTGATCTATAGTCTTTGCATTGGCTTTTTTCCTTTGGATATTCTTTTCGAAGGCAAAAATAGTGGGCATAATATCATCACATCAAGTTGGTAGAATTCTAGGCTTGAGTATTGTCATTTATGGAATTTCTCACTAGCTTAGATTTAATCCTATGCTGGTGGACTTTATTTGACAGTGTAAACCCTAGTATCCAGTAGGTTATTAACCAACTAGTCCAGTTGGAAGCGAGGAGCATGATAGCTTAAAACTCTCCCAACATGGGCAACTCTAGGATCTTGTTCCAAAACCTCATTCCAGGATCCTCTTGAAAAAACTCATTCTGGGATCCAAGCCTTCGGGGTTGATAGAAGATTTTACCTTAACTCACCTAGCGGCTGGTGGTATTCTAATAGAGGGTTTAGACATTAACTCAGTTTCTGTGATCCTCTTGCTATATTCATTCATGTGGTTAAGGTACACATTAATATTGGATGAGAAAACATGACATGTTTGCCAGCTCCTTTTTTTCTTATATACCTTATGCACCTAGAATTTTGTTCGTCCATCGTGTTTGTTTTTTTCTTTTTTTTGAGGAGAGTTTGTTTATTTAAAATTGGTTTCAGTGATATGTTTTATACTGTTAACTGCCTTTGCAGTGTGGCCCCGTTGCCGAAACTGTGGCATATGATGTTGTTCTTGAAGTGGCTATGAAAGCCCAACACTTCCAACAAAGAAATTTATTGTTGCATGGGTCATGGAAATGGTTACTAACTGAATTTGCCACCTATTATGGTGTCTCGGAAGCATATACAAAACTCAGGTATTCAAAACATCTTCCTGGTATTTTATTTGCTTGATTCCAATATCTTACCAAACAATTTTCATGGGTAACTGGAGTCTATATTATGCAACACATCATTTATAGATTAAACAATGGACAAGTTTCAGTGTTGAAACTAACTTTTTTTCCTGTACAAGGCATGTATCTAGATATTTTTAATTCATATCTGCTGTATTGAGCAGTAGAACATGGACCAAAAAACCAGTTTGGTTCCTCGAAGTTTCTCATTTGACAACATTACTGACTCCTTTATTGATGATTCTCCATTGGTTCTTTCATCACATACATTCGTTCATAACTGCTAGGTACCTTTCTTAATATTTTCCTGTATAAGGCATGTATCTAGATATTTGTAATTCATATTTGCTGTATTGAGCAGTAGAACATGGTTAAAAATATTAGTTTGGCTCTGTCAAAATTTCTCATTTGAGAACATTACTGTCCGACTCCTTTATTGATGATTCTTCATTGGTTTTTTCATCACATACATTCGTTCATAACTGCTAGGTACCTTTCTTATGTTATGGATATAGCAACCCCCACAGCTGATTGTCTTATGCTGGTCCATGATCTGCTGCTACCTGTCGTGTTGAAGAGCCGTAGCAAGAATTCATTGAGCCATCAAGAGGTTGGTACTTTTTTATTAATTGGTCAATATTATTTTATGCTTCCGAGTTTTTTTGGTAATATGCTTCTGAATTTTAAGTAAGTCCTTTTGACACTACTTTTTTATATTTGATTACCATAATAAAATTTATCTTTCCTTGAGAAATTGCTAGATCACTGCATTATATGATTATGTCAAGTACATATATAAGAAGCATTTTACATTTTCTCATTATTGGGCTCGAGCATTCTAGTTTCCTCTTGAGACAATCTGCAGTGGCTTATATTTCTTTTGGCGCTTGATTAGAACCGTATATTAGGAGAAATTCAAGATCAAGTTGAGCAAATTCTTGCTTTGGCATTCGAAAATTACAAATCTTTGGATGAATCTCTACCATCTGGATTGATGGAAGTGTTTAGGCCTGCAAATGGATCTCCTGCCCCAGCGTTAGCACCAGCTGTAAAGTTGTACACACTTCTTCATGATGTACTGTCTCCAGAGGCCCAATTGACATTATGCAGTTACTTCCAGGTTCATATATTCAGCATTCATTAACTTCTCCATGTCCTTGTGTTGAATCTGTGTACTGACGCTTTTCTTTAGGCTGCCGCGAGGAAGAGATCAAGGAGGCACTTGGTTGAAACAGATGAGTATGTTGCAAGCAACGCTGAAGGAGTTGTGATGGATATTGTTGGGTTTTCTACTGCGTATCAGAAGATGAAATCACTCTGTTTTAATATCCGAAATGAGATTTTTACAGACATAGAAATCCACAATAATCACACATTACCAAGGTTTATGAAATTTTCTTTTCATATGATATTTTTCATTTAGTCATTATATCTAGTATGTCTTAGTATGAGTAGCCTTAAATATAACTATTTCTTAAAGAATTTCTTGGTTGGTTGTCTCCGAGAATTGGGATATAAGATGTTTAACAGCAATACCAGATGCCATTTTTTGATGGAGTAGCAGATGCCATTTTCTCATATCCTTTTCATGCTGATTGACTGATAAATTTGTCTTGATTACATTATTGACTTATGGAGATACTATGTGTCAGAATTATGTAAATTGAAGTCATTATAAAGGCAATATTTTTCATGTTAAAGTAGTCCCGGTTTGTAGAGTCACATAGATCCTCATTTATGTTGTAAATTTCTACTTTTTTAATATTTTCGAATTATTTCATTAGTTGTTAACTTGTGTTTTTGTAAAGCTGAAAGTCGACTTGCAAAGTTAGGTTTTTTTTTCTACAGTGGTTGCTTTATATGAATTGATGGGGCCTTTGGAAATTTTAGATTTTAGAGGGTAACTAAAGCTTATAGTTTGAGGGACCAAAGTAGAATTAACTTATTTTTCTAGCACAGGACAGCTTCACTTTTAAGATTACTACCTAACTTTGATCCAAATATTTTTAGGATAAGATCTATTTAAAGTCATGGCTCTATCCTTGCACTTGTAATATAATATGGAACACACAAGCCTTTATGACTACTTCAAAATTCCTTGGCAACCTCATGTATGGAGTTGCATTTTGATCAGATCATGTGAACTTCTTAAGAACATTTCTATGCTTTCACTGTGTTGGTTTCTTAGTTCATGGTATGTTTTTGGGATAGCGGTTTGACATTCTCTCCTTTGATTCTATGCTTCTAACGAAGCATGCAAGCATAACTTGTGATTACAACATCCTAATAAATTTTCTGTTAAGTATTTCAATATTAAGGAGTATATAACCTTCTCAAATATATATACATACATATATATATATATATATATATATATTAAGGAGTATATAGACCTTTCATGTTTTACGTACTGAAATTGAACTGAACATCTTGTGTTCTTGCAGTTTTATAGATCTTCCAAATCTTTCTACATCCATCTACAGTGTTGAGCTCTCTAATAGATTGCGTTCCTTCCTTGTTGCCTGTCCACCCAGTGGACCTTCACCCCCTGTGGCTGATCTTGTTATTGCTGCTGCTGATTTCCAAAAGGATCTTGCCAACTGGAACATCAGGTAGGTTCTCTTGTTTACTAATTTCTTCTTGCTTGACCTGTAATCTCAGGACTTGCACGTATCTTCCATTTTGTAGCCCTGTGAAAGGAGGTGTGGACGCGAAGGAGTTGTTCCACTTGTATATTATCTTGTGGATTCAAGATAAGCGTATTTCATTACTTGAGGCCTGCAAATTAGATAAGGTAGCCTTCTGTGTGCTCTATGGATCAGTTGAATGCAACATTTGCAGTAATCTATGCTCCAAGCTCACCACACAAAACATTTGTTGACTCTAACTCTGCTGTCGCTTTATGCAAGTAAATGTGATGTTGACAAAATGAAACTTGTGCCTTTGTATTGTCAATAAAAACTACAAAATGTGATGTATTTTGCAACATTGTCCCCCTACCATTCCATAATTTTCACTTCTTTGTTCGTTCTCTTAAGTCAGAATGGTGTCTTTTAAGTTTTACCTACATAGCTTGAAGTTTTTGTATGCTTTCTTTTCCATCAGTGTGATTTATCTTTTGCATATGATCTCTTTTTGCAATCGGTGCGATAACGCCATGTTTTCTTCAAAATGTTAAAAGTAATTACTCATCAAGTATACTTCTGGAAAATTTCGTCTTCACATTTGCTATTTAGTTTAAAGTCACTTATCGTACTATTTTTGCTGAAAATAGGTGAAATGGTCAGGAGTTCGTACACAACATATGACCACTCCTTTCATCGATGAAATGTATGACAGACTGAATGAGACTCTCAATGAATATGAGGTCATCATTTGTCGTTGGCCAGAATACACTTTTGTTCTGGAGAATGTATGTTGTTTACACTGTTACAGTTTTTCTGTATTTTTTATGTTATTGGTCGTGGTGCTTAGTTACAATGTTGTTTGTCATTAATCTGTTCGTCAAATTGGCAGGCTATTGCTGATATTGAGAAAGCAGTAATTGAAGCACTGGAGAAACAATATGCTGACGTCTTAAGCCCATTAAAAGATAGCATGGCCCCCAAGAAATTTGGGTTCAAATATGTTCAGAAACTTGCTAAACGAAATTCATTTTCTCCTTATAACGTGCAAGAAGAAGTGAGTGCCCTGTCTTGTGTCAAAACATGTTCGTTTTGTTTTCTTGCATTGTGTCCTTATATTTGATTTTTTTTTTCAGCTTGGTATTCTTTTGAATACCATGAAGAGGCTCCTTGATGTTTTGCGACCCAAAATAGAAATGCAGTTGAAATCCTGGGGATCTTGCATTCCTGATGGTGGTAATGCAGTTGCAGGGGAGCGCCTCAGTGAAGTAACTGTGACACTGAGGGCTAAGTTCAGGAATTACTTGCAAGCAGTTGTAGAGAAGCTTGCAGAAAATGTAAGCATATATATGATTTTGGTCCTCATTTCTATGTCAGTTACCCTTTATTTGCTTGAAGGATAAATTTCAAGTTAATTCTTTACATCATGAAATTGCATTGCCAACTTGAGAGCTAGGAAACCAAGCTGACCTACCATATTTTCTTGTCTGAAAAGTGAGGTGAATTATGGTGTTCTTCATCATTAAGATCCAAACTTATTGGGCCATGACTGTAGCAGTCTACATGTGATTACGTGTATGCTACGATTGATACAAGCAACAGACATGGAAAATAATGCTTCAGTTTCACAGGCATCAAACATTTTGTGAGATAGTGGATATGCCTTTTAAATTTGTTATTGTTTCAATTCTGCACATCAACCCCATTCTTGCCTTCTATAATCACAATATTTTGTTGGGATAGAAGTTCCAAATGCCCTTATCTCACAATTTTCTGAGAGCGAGCAAAATGGGCTACTTTTTAAGCTTTTTCAGAGAGAGACTTTTATGAAAACATGAATAGTGTTATCTGGTACAGCAGCCCCAAACACAGTCAAAACCCCTCTTAAAATGTCATGATATATTGTTTCTCACTAGTTTGTGACTGCAGTGTACTTGTAACACAATACTTCTATCTGATAAACTTGATATGTTTTTACAGACACGTGCCCAGAGTTTAACAAAGCTCAAAAAAGTTATTCAAGACTCCAAGGATATGGCAATAGAATCTGATATCCGCAACAGAATGCAACCGTTGAAGGATCAGCTTATTCAATCAATTAATCATCTCCATACTGTTTTGGAAGTTCATGTGTTTGTTGCAGTATGCCGAGGTTTCTGGGATAGAATGGGACAGGTAATGTTATGAATTGCTTCAGTTTTCTTCATTCTCTGCCCATTATGTTTACACCATTTATTGTTTATTGTCGCAGGATGTCCTTAGTTTCTTAGAAAACCGTAAAGAGAACCGGGCATGGTATAAGGGTGCACGAGTCACTGTTGGAGTAAGTTTTTGACAATTATCATGCTTTTGCCATGTTTAGAACTGGCTTCCTTGTAACCGAAAACATAAGAACTTTAAAAGTTGATGCTAGCCTACTCACTCTCAGGCAACTAGTTTCTTACAGTTTGATACTCAAGGGTATGTTCTTACAAGTTGTTTCGTTTTTCCCATGATGCAGGTTCTAGATGACACATTCGCGTCACAAATGCAGCAGTTGTTGGGCAATGCACTTCAGGCAAAAGACCTAGAACCTCCTAGATCAATTATGGAAGTTCGTTCGATTCTTTGCAAGGATGCACCTGTACATAAGGACACCAATTTTTATTACTGAGATGTACATACATAGAATCAGTTCAGTTGCTATACATAGAGAACTTCTATGGTATTCAAGAGCTCGGAGACAGGGGGGGTTGCAGAAGCAACTGGATAGAGATGACAGGAAGAGAACTGCAATGGCGCAGCTACAATTAATGATAACTAAGAACCTTCAAGCATCAAGCGTCTCGCCGAGCTGGTGGGGTAAGTTTTTTTCTACGGTGAGCGGGTCTCAAGCTGCAATCAAATTACATTGTCAATTTTTTCATGTTTTTTTAGTGCGAGCTGCTCTTTTTTCCCAATGTATAATATAAGTTAACATAGTTGCAAGGATACTTGATAAATATATGTTGTTAACTTAACTGAGTTTTTTTGTTGCACGCGTTTGATACGTATAAAATATAATATCACCAAATTAGATTCTATGCACAGATGTCTTACATTTTATGGTTGTTCGTGACCATATGAATTTCTTAGGATTGTGATTTATCGTTCCAGCATACATCTCATTTTGCTTCCAAGACGATGGTATTGCTGAGGAAATAATTTCCTCTCTTTGGATGAGAGAAATGGTTGGTCATTGGGTAAGCAACAGTTCATTGACTATTGCAATTAATACTGATTGCTTAACACAGTGGTCTGGTTACAATTGATAAATCATGGCCATTCAGATTACAATTAATAAATCATGGGCTGCTCAGGCATAAAGATGGTCTCTCATGTTTATTAACACACGTGTGTCCAAGTGCCAGATAAATAGAAAAAATATTGTCACCTAGTAGTGGACCTTAGCGTTGATGATCTATTAGATAGTGATTGATATCATACAGTTTACTTTATATCTCTTAATTATCTAGTTGAAAAAAGAAAAAAAAAAACGATTGACTTTTCGAATCACACGCAATTACTTGCTCTTGTTACCTACCCTTCGACCAGTATGAAGAGATGTGGCTGAGTTTGTTGGAAGAGCTTTTCAATGTGGAGCACTTGGTGAGTTTTTTTCTTTCTTCACCTGGTTTTATTTTTCTTCTTTTTCTTGCACAATATCGTCAAGATGGCAACTATTTTTCTAACTCTCCGAACGCAACCAAAGCAATGTGGATGGAAAATGTACGACTTTTCTTCAAAATTTAGGGGACTACCAAGGCATCCTTAGTTCATTGGTAGTCAAAAAAGCAAATATTGCTACAGCAAAAATGTGTTTTTTTTTTCTTTACTTTAGTGTGTTTTTTTGCTACAGCAAAGCACACTAAAGTAAAGAAACATCTGAAATCAACACTTCATTCTGAGACCATTTTTTGGGGTAATTACTTCATGTTTGCCAGTTTGTTTTCTGATTCAGAGTGTAAAGTTACTATTAAAATTAGAATTTAAAATCATTAACATTCTCTTCTGTTAATTAAAATTTAGTCACGAAACAATTCACTTAAACTCTATGCGAAATTGATTTGGTCCAAAATAAGGAACAAGAAAACACTTCACGTAATTCTTAATCCTTCTTTTATATTACAATGGAGAAAAAAAAAACGGAAGATGCTAATCGCTTTTACCAACAATCCTGCCGTCCAAATCCAGTCGAGAGACGAAGAAAACAAAAAGTTATACCAAGTTGTTCTTGGCGTGTCACTTTTGTGGCATGAGTTGACTTTGTTTGTTGTTTGGGTTGACCTCCCTCGCTTTGCCTTGCCACGAGGGACGTGAGGGCTAAGAACAGCTCGGAACCGTGTGTGACCTTTTCGTGCCCTTGATCCACCCATAAAATGAGTTCAACACGTCGTTGACACGAGCAGATCGTGCTGGTTTTTTTCCCCATATTTAGCGCAGACATTTGATTTTATTTTCCATTTCCCATCTGACATTGAAATAATTACTCAGCCATTTAATTATTATCACTGCCGAAGAATTAGGGTTTTTAAGATAAATTACTTAAATCATCCTCCAATTTTAAATATTATAATTATTCGGTTCTTAATTTTTAATTTTTAATTAGATTGTCCTCCAATCTTAATTTTCTTCCACGCTGTAAATCTATTCGGAAGAATTATGACTATTGTGTATATTTACCAATAAATTTGTTAGCTGATTTGAAATTCTAGAAATGCATTTCGTATTTATATCCTGAAAGAACATTGCTTCATTACCAAAAAAATAACTTTCAAAAGAAAATAATAATTCGGACAAAGCGTCTATGCATCAAAAAGCATTCGAAAACATCAATTTTTATTTAATAATTTCTTTTTTTAGAACAAATATATTCCTCAACTCTCTGATTAATTTAGGAAAAATTAAACGAGTATTGTTTTTTTTTCCTTTATTTTTAGAATTTTTTAGGGCCCCCTTGGATATTTTTATCAAATAAATGCTCGAGCATCGAATTCGAAGTCACACTAAAAATTCAGGAAAAATGTTGATTCCATCGTCATTGCTATGGAACCCACAGCTGCGAAAAAACAAATTCGCATTTGGCTAAAAACTCGAGATCTCTAATTCTACTTTAAAGGGGAATTAGTTACAAAGTGAAAATTATACCTAAATATGCGTTTCATTTTTATTATTGAATGCACATTATTAGTTCGTAGCAATGATGCATGTGTAACGTCACAACACCAAAATGATTAAACTCAATAATCTAATTCAAGTTCCTAAAAGCTATGATAGGCAATCTATCAATCATTACTCGCCATCAATTGGTGCTAATGGCTCGATGACGAGAAAAAAAGCGATTAACAAGTTGTTGATTGTTAATAAAAAAAATTACATAATTTGTGTATGCGTTAACGTGCAATTTATTCGGAGTTAACTTGGATTGTGGGATTTAAAAAAACCCTTAATGCTATTTGTTGTACGAGCTCATTGACTTTGCCGCCATCTAACAATGTAATTAGATAGATGAAGATGTATAAGTAAAGCATTTGACGTAGAACGAACGTAGTGATGGAAAAAATTTGAGAATAGGTAAACAAGATCACGGATAGATTGCAAAAAAATTAAAGACAACACACGAATTTATCCAGGTCATCCTTGAGATTAGAACTACGTCATATAAAGAGGTTTTACTATATCGTTTAGGTTTACAGCCACCACACATATTACATCTGAAAATAAGTTATAAATAGCCTCTTCCAAACGGGTTCAAAACCCGAACAAAATAGAGAAAAAACCTAATCCGAACCACACGAGCCGATTAAACAAAAGCCTAAAACCCGTCTAGGTTTCGGAGGCGCTACCCTCGAACCCCCCCCCCCCCCCCCGCTCACTGGCGAGCAAGACCGCCGTCAGGGGGCGGGGCCCTCCGAACCCTCCTTTTTGTTCGCACGTCAACAACACATGCAATTGGGTAATACTCAGATTCTCCTAAGCTCACGTGGACGAATCCGGTGTGAGAAACAAAGGGTCATGAAGTATTCATCAACTTCAACACGTAGAACATTGATTTTTATTTATTAAATTAATAAAATAAATACATATTAATTTAAAATATATATTAAATAATAAATATGATTAAGATTAAGATCATTGAATTATCTGATTATTATGATCAAATTATTTTAACAAATATAATTAATTCAACAACTATAATATGATACTTTTTATTATCAATAATCTTAATGAATATATATTATTTATGAATTATAATTAACAAATTAGTTAAGATGAAAAATAAATACTTTACATCAAAGTGTAGAACAAGGTGCTCCACATACTCATTAACCTCAATTGGATTTAACCATAATATATTAGTTACATTAAAATATTTTAAGAGTTTTTTATATCCAAACCTACAATTAAGGCTATTAACATGTGCACTACATACGCGTTGCAGTTGAGTGATCTACGAATACATATTGTCACGAATTTTATGTTATCAATTGATGCAAAAATATTGGACATAGTTATATTCGTGATCTTCAATCTTTTTTTTGCTTCAATGATTTTATACACTGATACCTTTCAATTCGTCATGAATATAATCACAAAAGTTGAAGCAAGTATAAATTGATTTTATACACTGATACCTTTCAATGATTTTAGTATAAATTGATTCTTACTATTGCAGCCCCAAGGGAACACAAAAGTTGAAGCAAGTAGGCCACCCGGACCAAAATGCTTGATATGATTCTGAACTTGGAATTTTACAAGCCACGATGGCGACCTTGCCCTTCACCAAGTGCACACAATTTTTTTGCGAATGTACCTGCACCTGCAGGGTTTTCATGCTTTAAGTGTGTGTGTGTGAGAGAGAGAGAGAGAGGCGGATGCAGTGCACATGACATGATGTTGCACGTTAGCACTTACACGCAACGTCGTCCGATGACACAAGTTTCTTGGACCAACCACCAACATTGCTAAGCCCTTGTGACCCTTCAATTCTATTCTTAGGAATCTTTTCAGCAATGTTTTGTTTTTTGTTTTTTATTTTCTGATCTTTTACGAGGTGTACGCAATTTACTATTCGATTCTGATTCCGTGAATGATGAAACGTATGGTAGTGATTGACATTGTTGGTAGTTTTCAGAAAAATAAATAACAAAATATCAAATAAAAAAGAAACCTAAATCGTTTTGAGTTAAAAGTTAATAATTTGGCAATACAAAAATGGACTCCTATCCGCGTCCAACCGAAAGGTGCAAATTCTTATTCGTGCCAAAGTTTGGTGTGTTTTGCCTTACTACATGCACCTATAAGTAACACAAGGAATTGAGCTCTGATTGCAAAGGCTATGCATAAAATATGGAATTAATTGGCCTAAATTAGTCTTTGAACGGCCATTGAGCATTTTGAATTTGGGAATCTCTTCGGCATCAGCTAAATAAGAGAGCCCTATTTCTTTTTGTCTCGAAAGGTATGACTAGGGAAGGTAAGGGAGAATAAAAGTATCCCCGAGGGGGTGTTGGATGAATAAATTGGCGAATAATTAACTATTCTAATGATGATTTAATATAAGATGGAGCTATTTTTTTTTCTCGAAATCAGCTAAGAAATATAAAATCATTTTCTGTTATGGTTACAATGAAATATCAAATCTTGTTAGTAGTAGCAAGAATAAAATTATTTCACTTTTTATTTACTTTTCACTTTATTCTAAACAGTAGACACGATGTAACTAGAAAATAATAATTTACATTTTATAATAAGTAAGACTATATATTTTGTCTTACTATTCTATGAAGTTTATTCTCAAACCAAACACCTCTCGAGAGAAGGGAAAAAAAATAAGTGCGTAACCAACGATTGACTCAATTGTTACGGGTTTAACTTTGAAATATAGATATTCTAAAGATAAGCTACAAAATACAAATCGTTGAATTTATACATGGATAATGCATATGATTTCTTATTAAGAGCCCGTTTGGCTCAGCTGATACAGAATAAGTTGAAGTGCTGATAAGTATTTTATTGGCTGAAACTTATTTTTAAAAATAAATCATTACACGCAGTGGCGGAGCCAGAAATATTTTGAGTGGGTTCACGTCTATATATCTAGTCGAAGAGATTGCCATAATTAATTTTAGAAATCCATAATTAATTAACATATTTATATTATGTTTTTAAAATATAAATAATAATTTATGGATTATTTATATCACTAGAGCTAGAAAGAGATAATGTGTACAATTTCTCTTGGACTATAGTTAGCTAAAAAGTATGGTTAATTTTAATTGATTTATTAAAAAAATAATTTGTAAGTGTAATGTAAGATTTTAAACATAAATATTTAAGATATATCAACAAAACAATATTGCATTATTATTTATGCATATAAATTATATATAATAATTATGAATCAAATGAGTGATGTCATAACCACCTAATTATACATTGATTAAAAGAAATATATAAATAAAACAATTAAAAATATAAAATATAAAATAGTAAAGCATAATGTATAAAGAGAAAAAATGAGTTGATTAGATGAAAATGGAGATTAAAATATTATAAAAAATTATAAAATTTTGAAGATTAACTAATAAAATAAGTGGCAAAAAATACTAGCATAATGTTTATTTTTTTGACTTATAAGTAGATTTAATATCTCCTTATTAGTCGAATTTTTAAATTATTAAACGTTAAGATTTTTTTAAACTAACTTATAAGCTTAGATTCCTTACGTGGATTTAAGATGAACTACTTTGCACTACAAATCCCCATGAAGATTTGAATTATATTAAGTTCATAATCTTCTTGTTATTATTAAAATGTGAATCATTATATCAAAAGAAGCATTTCCCTTTACATGATCCTCAATTTTTTTTAAAAAAAGGAATAATCTAAAAGCTTATTGTCCAAATGAATGGCAGTTGGGAGATCTTTTTTTTTTCTTTCAATCACAATCGGAAGATGATTAGTAGCTTTTACACTTTCCACTAGGATTAAGAGAACAATGTTGGGTTATTGCTCTCTTCTTGCACTCTTCATTTGACATAATTGTAATGCATTCCATCAAATCCTCAATTAAATATGGTAACATAATATTCATGACATATTAGGAGCAAAGAATTCCTAAAAGGCCAAAACCTCATAATAATAATAATAATAATGTTTTTTTAGTGCTCTTAAGACTAGTAATAGTAAAATTAAACTAAGCATCTTATCGTCACCATCAGGTTTTTTGGATCATCATCCGTCCATCACTTATCGAACGGCTCTTAGAAGTCCTTGAGCAGCTTGCGGACCTGCTCGAGCGTCACGAAGAGCACCACCGTGAACGGGCCCTGGCGGGACACGGTGGGGATGAAGCCCTTGTAGAGCGCCATAGGCCCCTCGGCGCGCACAGTCTTCAGGGCGCAGTCCACGGCGCCGGCGTACGGCGGCGCCGCGCCCTTCTCCACTTTCATGTTCATCACCCGTGTCTTCACTACGTCCACCGGGTTCGACGCCGCGGCAGCCACCAGCCCCGCGGCGAAGCTCGCCGCCACGTGCGTCCCCAGGCCGTCGGCCCCGGGGCCGCGGCGGCGCAGGATGGCCTCCTTGGCCTGATCGTACGTCGCCAGCTGCGAGGCCGTCACGATCATCGCCCGGTTCACCGTCAGAGACGAGCCGCGCCACAGGCTGCCGACGCCCTCCTGGCGCACCATGCGCCCGATGGCGTCCAGCACGCTCTTGTAGTTGCGCCGCTCGGCCAGAGGGAGGCGGCCGTCGGCCTGCATCCTGACCATGGCGACGTCGGCGGGGTTCCCGACGGCTGCGCCGATGCCACCGGCGACGAGACCGGCGGTTATCTTACTGTGGAGGGGGAGAGCGTTCCCGTCACCGGCAGGGGACCACTTCTTCTTCAGTATATCATAGAGTCCCATCCTGGTGGTCGAATAGAGGGTCTGGCGGAGGACGGTGGCGGAGACGCCGGAGAAGAGGCCGGCAGGACCTTCTGCCCGGAGGATCTGCGCTCCAACAGAGATCGGTCCCGGGCGCCTGGGAGGCGTCGGGATGGCGGCAGCGTGAGGGAGCACCGCGACGCCACCGCCGGCGGCGTGGTAGGCGAGGGCGGGGCGCAGATTGGCGGAGACGGCCGGGGAGACGATCTCTCCCTGCAACTGCATTCGCACCTTTATCAGGTCGAGAGGGTGCGTCGAGCACCCAGCGACGATTGAAGCGATGCCGCCCTCAACGAAACCCTTGGCACCCATGTCCGCTGGCTTCTGCGTCAAATAGGAGGATATCCCAAAAATGCAATTTCAAAGAAACGGCGAGATCAAAATCTCACCTCGATGCCCAGAACCTGATGGATCGAACAAACAGGAAGGATTTCTTGTCCTTTTTTTTTCCTGTCCTCGATCTCAAGAAAAGAGAACACAAAAAAAGAAAAAGAAAACAGATCTCGATCAACGACGAGTACTACTACCAGTTGGGATTAGAGCTCATCTCACTGGAGACCAGGAGATGAGAGTGGAGAGCGAAAGCTATCGAAGAGGAATGTGGGACGCAGGGTCTCTGAGACATATGCCAGTGGAAGGGGGGAAGGCTCGAGGGATGAGGAGGAGGCGGTGTGCGGCTGCGGCAATTTATAGTGGAAGAGGAAGACGAAGACGAAGAGGGAGAGGGGTGGGGGAGGGATGAGGAGGGGGAGACGAGGACTGGTGGAGGGAGGAAGGTGCGGGTTCTGGTCCGGTTCGTAGTCGGATTCGATTAGTTGTTGCGGGGCGCGGCTCATTGCCCATTGGCCGTGGTGGGCTTGGAACGCGTCCAAAAGGACCAAAACACTCGGTCACCCAGCCGGCACCCTCTTCTTTGCTTCGCCTTCACGCGGTGTCGGAGGAAGGCGCTTCGTGATGCCCTATATCTCTCTCTCTCTCCCCCCCCCCCCCCCCCCCCCCCCTCTCTCTCCCAACAGTACTAGCAGCCACGCGTACGCTATACTATTCTTCGCCAGGGTTTCTGGACACCCCAACTCTCCCTTATACACACGCAGCACACGTGGCGTACGTTGTTTATTATTATTATTATTATTGAATAAAAAATCTGATCAACTTGAAAATTTTATTCCATCAGTAAAATTCGAATAAAATTTAGAATAATTTTTAATAAATTAATGTTCACCCATTAAAATTAAGGCTCTATTCGAAAAAAAATTATAGAGGCATGTGAAATTCATTTTTTTATTTATATAATTAATATATATTAGCAATTCTTTTATTATAGATATAATATTTTTTTATATAAAATTTGATATTTTTGTATCACATTATCAAATTCTAATTTAACAATTTTAAAATTTCAGTAGTATATTTTATATTTAATATAAATTTAAATATTTTATATTAATTTTAATTTATTATATATTTTTTAAAATATAATATATAAAAGTACTAATGCATTGTTTAAATTCATTGTTTTAATTAAATTCATAATGCATTGTTTTAATTCATTATTTCGTCTGTTAATGCATGTAATGAAACAAACCATTTGATAAATATAATAACTGGAATAATTTTAACAACAAAAAGGTCATAAAATTACTTGAGATCTACTTAATATAATTTGCTGTCTAACTCAAATTTAATTATTATAACAAAGGTTATTTTTTATGACTTGTACCTTCATAATAGATGAGGTATAATAAGAATATAAATAAAAATAATATCTTTCTGACTAAATAAACAAGTGAAATATTGGGAATAAAAAACTGAAATTTGATTTAGAAAGCATCAGATAAGCCTTCTTAGAGGGAGAGAGAGAAATGCATATTAGGAATTAAATATCTTTTCTTTCACTAGTCTATATATAGCACATTGACGAAATATCTGGAATAAAATGTTAATGAGCTTTAATATAGTCAGAGTCTAGACAATGCTCTAATCAATAATCATTAACTAAATATAAAGTTTTGGAAGAAGTATGAAACGGTCAGCGTGTTCTCATCTTTGATTTAATTCTAGAAAAAACAATTGTTCAAACCTGAAAAGAGCATTTGGAAACGTACACTTTTAAGCCTTTTTCCATTATTTTAATTATTTATTGCGTTGGCTAATTCTTTTCTATTATTCCCAATTGTACTCCGCGGTGAGCTCCAAAAGTAAATTTGAATGCGCCATCCAGACGAGGTCAGGGGTGAGAGCAGCAAAATAAACGAGGAATCCAATAAATATTTATATCGTTTTTTTTCTTTTTACGTAATTTATTTATTTCCGATACAGAGAGAGAAGAGCACGTGACGTCATGGTTGTGGCTCTAGGGGGTACGTGTAGACCACGTGTATATAAAAATCCGTGTGCAAAAAATATTGATTAATTTGATGCTCGACAGACTTTGCTAATATTTGAAAATATTTTTTAATAAGAAATCTTAATCAAGTTGATGGATATAAAAATTGAATTTGAGATTAAATTTAGACAAATTCCGAAACACCATCTCATTATTTAATTATGTCAATCAAATTTTAATTGAAAAAATAAAAGTGTATTGGTCCCTAATAAGTGTATTAGTATATTACCCCTCCCACTACCAGGTGGCAGTAGCAGCACGCACGCACGCGCGGTGCTTGTATTATTGACCGACGGAGTGGAGGGTGGACTTGGCCTTCCAAGAAACAGGGGAAAGAAGACTAAGAACTAAGAAGGGACATGCAGCTGAGCGGAAAGAGGTGTAAGAAAGAAACAACTTGGAAGGGGAGAGAGAGAGAGGGGCTGTCCCTGCTCTGCTATTACTGGAACGGTTGTGTAACACATTAATTTCTTTTTTAACCCATTAATTATTGTCCATCTTTAAGCATTTATATTTGAAGTTAATGTTATCACCGGGGGGAAAATATTTAAAGTTAATGTTGGTGTAAAGTTGGCAATGCTCAATTGCATCTTGCCTTTTAGAAGAAAGCTAGAGGTAAAGGTGTGGACGTGGTGAACTCGATCCGACAAATCGAATTAGTAATCACATCGGATCCGAACCGATCACAACATTAAAATATTAAACAACAACAACAAAGTCTTATCTCACTAGGTAATTTAATATAACACTAAAAATGATCATATAAAATTTTAATGTAACTTTAAGTCTAAATTAGTAAATTTGAATTAAAATATTAAAATAAAATAGTTTAAATATAAAAATAATATTTAAATATTTGGAAAACATATTTTATTATTTAAATAAATATTAAGTAACATTTTTCTATTAAATAATATATAAAAGTAAGAAAATATAAAATAAAATTATGATAAGATAATTTGATCATCCAATTCGATCCAAATCAAATTGGATATGCCCCTAGAGACTTCGATCCGACTCAATCAAATTTAATCGAATCGAATTTATTCACGAGTCATATCCAACTGAATCCTTGAACACTTCTAGTTCTAAGTATTGGGAGGTGTAAATGATTAGCGAATAATTTCGAATATTGATGAGTTGGACAGGGAAAAATTAATAATTTATCAAATAAAAGTAACAATATGGTAAACCCTGATAAGAATTTTGGCCATTTTAAATCAAACATTTTTTTTTGTTTAAATCAAGGCCATCAAAACAATATATATATATATATATGTCAGACTTGAGAAATATTTTTTAAAACTGTAACTAAATTACTAATCAAATCAGATTTAAAAAATGTTGAAATTATACAGGCGCTATTTTTATTTTGCTGTAAATCCAACTTGAAGATTCAGCTTTTTTGTTTGGCTGGCAATACAAACAAACAAACAAAAATGGAAGAAATTAATTGAACACACGTTTTTTTAACAAAAAAAATTATTGCGCCACAAGAAAATGAAAGATAATTTTATGTGAACGGGCAAAGGTCCAAATCCTTCAAGACCACAATATTCAAAGATGACCAAATACGAAACTATCGGAGTCACATCGGAAAAATTACAACCATCAATCCAATTTTCCGGTGCAATGAACGGAAGGCAGGGTCGCACTCACCATCGGCTGTCTTCTCCCTATCTTTCTTGCCTTATGCTCAAGATTGTGAATGTCTCAATTTACATATGATTGATATAAGAGGGATAAAATAAAGGTGTTCCCTACCTCATTTTATTCTCTATTTTTTTTTATCATCAAATTTTCACGAGAAATTCAATTATGAATTGATGGTGTAAAAAATAGTGAATAAGGTGAAATAGAGAACATCAAAATTAAGTCCTTAATATAATTTAAATAACAAAAAAATTATTTATATTCATAACATTAATTAGCAATTAAATGAAATCTAAATATTTTTTTCATATTTGTGACTTATAATTTAAAAAGTTAATTCTTTGAATTATGGTGATTTTTCGCGTCTGCACCTAATATATGAATTTATCGTAACACCTATGCTGCGATTTTACTTTTAGTCCATCCGTCATATTCTATTATTTTTTTAATTATTTTTTAAAATTTATTAAATAATTAAATTATTCTCGATGAAAAAAATAAATATACGTTTATTTCAAGTCACATGTGGATAATTTACTTATTTGATAAATAACAATAAAATTAAAAAATAACAAAAAAATTAAAAATTGGAAGAGGAGGGACCCCATTGCGTCCCAACTCCCCATCCCCATTGGGGCTTTGGACCTCACGGCTCTGACCATTTGACCGATGCCGTCGTCGTCGTTGTCGACGTCGACGGTGAGGCTCCTCTTCGTCCATAGAATTATTTTTGGGCATTAACTACGAGAACGGGCCACCGCATCTGGCCACCCTCCGGCGACCCCTCAAATGCATGGTCCAGGGGAGCACAAATTTGTGAAGTCTGGATTTTATTTCAGTCATCTGCCACGGCGAGGGAGGGACGAATGCAATGTACACTTTCAAGTGTTTGCAAATTGTGTTTATTAAATTATTATCATAACAGTTAACTGTTTTTTTTAAAAAAAATTGATCCGATTTTTTTTTTAAAATATGGGTTGAAACAAAAACAATAATGATATACGTTTACGGGAAAAATATATATTTTAAAGCGATATTTCTCATTATAATCACGTTCGAAATAAGTGAGAATAGTAACCGTTGTTAAAGGTATTTAATCAAGCAAGTAAAATTTAAAATTCGATACTCTTTTTGTTTAATTTATTCATATCAATATTTCGACTAGTGATGGCTATTATTATACACATCACACTCGAAAAATGATCGGGTTGATTGATTTATGTTCAATGTCGACTAATCAACTATTATTATACTATTATTACGTGGAATGTTTTTTTATTATAAATATATGTAACAAAAGATTGCCGTGTTCATATAACTAATTAAAATCATGAATTATTTTATTTAATTAAAAGTTTGCATTTCAAGGTACCAAAGTTTGCGTTAATTCTTCTTCGTATATAAATCGATATCATCGTTACAATTATTATTGAAAAAAATGCAAAGTTCGTTTAATGTAAGGGGTAGTAGAATGTTCTTCGAGAAAACAAGGATCCGATACATAAAAAAGTTGTGCTCGTTTGCAAATTGCAACATGTGCACAATTTCGATGATGTAGAATAATAAACGTGGAAATTTACACTTGAGCATCAATTTATTAGTTATTGCTCCAGTCAAATTCTAATTAATCTTAAGATTAGTTCCTTGCAACGTGGTGTGGGAAAGGAAGAGGAGAAACTCTGATTTAGGTAAGAATAAAAAGTATCATTTCTCGGAAGAGAAATGTGAAATTTATGAAAAAAAAAAAACAAGCACAACTTAGCTTGTGTAAAACACCAAAATTGATCCAACGAAAATTGGGGTGGAGTGAATATATCTCCGTATCGTTTAAACAAAGATCTTGAGTTTAAACATTTATGGATGTAGAAAATTTCGCTAGGAGTCTCACCTGTCATGGCCAGGTATCTTGCCCGGAACAACACAAGAAGGCTTGATGGTGGACCGAGACTGACCAGTGCGCATAACTCTTGGCGCCAACTGAATTTAGACGATCGGCGCAGCTTTTTGGACACTGGAATGGTAAAAAAACAACAAAATTGATTGCAAATGAAAACTAATGTTCAAATATTATTAAAATTGTTAAATAATGTCTTGAATCATACTTTAACTGAAAATCTGTTTGGATCCAAAGAAGTAATAAAAAGACTTCGAGAGATGTTTGGACGAGAAGTGCAGGGTCGGAAGGATTCCTACTCCTAGTAGGAATAGGAGTCGGCCGATTTCCAATGTCGAGAAGGACATGGCGAATTCTTGGAGGACCGAGCTCTTCTGGACCGAGGAGCACTTGGAAATGGAGTCTGGACGTGGAGAAAAATTTGAAGACAGCAGGGGCGCTTGGAGGAGTCCCAGTTCGAGTGAAACTCGGACTGGATAGCCAGGGTGTGCCCGGGCGTGGCGGGCGCCCGGCCCAATTTGATTCCAAGGAGGAATTCAAGTTGGCCGAGATCTTCAAGGGTCTTCAGAAAGTCAGATTTCTACTCCTAATCGAAGGAGGTTTTTCTAGAGAAGGGGCTTGCATGCCTAGTAGGATTAGGTCCTTAAGTTAGAGTAGGAGTTGTTTCTCCAAGGCTCTATAAAAGAACATGTAATCAAGACTTGTAAGACCATCCTGGATCAATCTGATCTTGTAATCCTCTTCTGTTTCTTCCATCTAATACAATTCTGCGTCGCCTTAAATTTCTCGGGTTTTTCTCGTGGTGCATAATTTTTCTCGTGCAGAAATTCTAAGAAACTGGTATCAGAGCCTTGCTTCATCATCGATTCTCCGTTAGGCGTAGAGATGGCATCGCACAACGTCAACGTCGAGAAATTTACAGGACAAAATAGTTTCAATTTCTGGCAGATCAAAATGCGGGCACTTTTGAAACAATAGGGAGTATGGGCGTCGTTCGCGAACGTGTCGAAGAACAAACCGAAGGGAGACTCAAAGAGCAAAGAAAAGGAGTTCGTCCTCGCAAGTTTGACGGCACAAAAAGAGAAGGTGCATTCTATGATCCTACTGTGTATGGCGGATGAGGTGATTATAGAAGTCGCCGATCAAGAGACGACGGTCGGTCTGTGGTCGAAACTTGAGACTCTCTACATGACCAAGTCTCTGACCAACAAGTTGTTGTTGAAGCAACGTTTGTTCACCCTCCGCATGTAAGAATGTGCCCCTCTGAAAGATCATCTTGATCAGATGAATATCCTGTTGATAGAATTATGAAACATAGATGTGAAGATCGAGGATGAAGATGCTGCCCTACTTCTGTTGGTGTCTCTTCCTCTATCGTACGAAAATTTCATACAATCTGTTATCATCGGAAGAGACACAATTATTTTGAAAGAAGTAAGATCGAGTCTACATACTCGTGAACTTCGTCATAGGGCGTCTGGAAAGGTTGTGGAGACTCAGGCCGTAGGGTTTGTAATAACCACAGAAAAGACAAACCCTATAAAGGGTAAGTCGAAGAAGAAGAACATTAATCCGAAGGACATCTGCAACTACTGCAAAGAATCGGATCATTGGAAGAAGGATTGCCCTAAGAAGAAGAAGAAAGATACGATCGCTGTAGTAGCTCATCAAAATAGCGAATCTGATGATGATTTGGCTCTTATGGTATCTGATCAGAGATGTTCGAAAGAGATTTGGATTCTTGACTCAGGATGTTCTTATCATATGACTCCGCACAGAGAGTGATTTTCAACTTATCAAAATATTGATGACGAAAACGCCATCATGGACAATGATGTAGCTTGTAAAATAGTTGGAATCAGCTCAATTCAGATCAGAACTCATGACAATCAGGTGAGGACATTGACAAAGGTCCGTCATATTTCGCAACTAAAAAAAATTGATATCATTAGGAGTTCTGGACTCCAAATGATGTCGGATGGATGTCGTAGAAGATGTGCTCACGGTCACCAAGGGTGATGTTGAAGTCATGAGAGGAGTCAGGCAAAAGTCCTTGTACATACTACAAGGCACAGTAATTTCTGGCGTGGCTGCAATAGATAGTTCGTCCAAATCTGAATCAGAAACATTCAAGTTGTGGCACATGCGACTTGAACATATAAGTCAGAAAAGGACGGACATACTCAGCAAGCGCAATCTTCTGAATGGTCAGAAGATATCTGAAATCAGATTTCGCAAGCATTATGTTTTTGACAAGCAAAAATAACATCAATTTAGCAAAGCAGTGCACAAGACGAAGGCAACACTAGATTACATCCACACTGACTGTTGGGGCTCCTCTCGTGTTCCATCTCTACGAGGTTCTAGATACTTTCTATCTGTGGTAGATGATTACTCAAGGATGACATGTGTATTCATGATGAAGCACAAGAGTGAGGCATTCGAAGCTTTTAAGCAATGGAAGA
This sequence comes from Pontederia crassipes, assembly GCA_030549335.1. Lineage (NCBI taxonomy): Eukaryota > Viridiplantae > Streptophyta > Magnoliopsida > Commelinales > Pontederiaceae > Pontederia > Pontederia crassipes. Next base: position 6,705,065 of record CM060185.1, on the reverse strand, counting down.
CTCTGGTGGAGAATCAGACATCGAGAAAAGTGAAATGTATTCGTACCGATAACGGTTTAGAGTTTTGTTCGTCTGAATTTGATCGATTCTTCAAGGATGAAGGCATTACCAGATATCGCACCGTCAGAGATACACCACAGCAGAATGGTGTAGCAGAACGCATGAACAGAACTCTTCTGGAGAGGGCACGGTGTATGCTCTCTAATTCTGGACTGAACAAGTCATTCTGGGCTGAGGCTGTTAGCACAACATGCTACCTTGTCAATCAGAGTCCTGTAACCGTGATCGATCTGAAGACTTTCGTTGAGGTATGGTCAGGAAATCTCGCTGATTATACTAATATGAAAGTGTTTGGTTGTCCAGCATATTATCACGTCAGCGATGGAAAGTTGAAACCAAGGGCCAAAGAAGGGGTCTTTGTGGGATATGGTGCATGTGTAAAAGACTTCAGAATTTGATCTCCCTTGGAGCACAGGGTTATTCATAGCAGAAACATATCTTTTGATGAGATGTCTATGCTCAAACAAAAATTCAGATGTTGTTGACTCAGCAGAGGAGGGTGTCAACAAACAGATAAAGTTTGGATTAACTCCAATTTAGAATGGACCAAAAGAATCTCATCAGGTTGAACAACAAAAGTCTGAGGAGCAAGCAGAAGAAGCAACAAGTCTAGCTGCATGACGTGCTCGCAGACAAGTAGGTCCTCCTAAGCGTTATGGCTTTGAGGACATGGTTGCATATGCATTTCAAGTAGTTGAAGAGGTGGAATCGCCAGATCAAGCTACAAGGATGCTATCGCATGTGCAAAATCAGAACAAGGATTGACGGTGGCAGAGAGTGTTAGATATCTGATTGTAGGATTCAATTCAAGGTGAAGATTTGTTAAATAATGCCTTGAATCCTACTTTAATTGGAAATCTATTTGGATCCAAAGAAGTAATAGAGAGACTTCGAAAAATGCTTAGACGAGAAGTGCAGGGTCGGAAGGATTCCTACTCCTAGTAGGAATAGGAGTCGGTCGATTTCCGATGTCGAGAATACCACTCGGACTGGACAGTCAGGGCGCGCCCGGGCGTGGCGGGCGCCAGGTGGGCGTCCGGCCCAATTTGATTTCAGGGAGGAATTCAAGTTGGCCGAGATCTTCAAGGATCTTCAAGAAGTCAGATTTTTACTCCTAGTCCAAGGAGGTTTTTCTAGACAATAGGCTTGCATGCCTAGTAGGATTAGGTCCTTAAGTTAGAGTAGGAGTTGTTTCTCCAAGGCCCTATAAAAGGACGTAATCAAGGCTTGTAAGATCATCCTGGACAATCCTGAATCAATCTGATCTTATAATCCTCTTCTGTTTCTTCCATCTAATACAATTCTGCGTCGCCTTAAATTCCTCGGATTTTTCTCATAGTGTATAATTTCTCTCGTGCAGAAATTCTAATAAAAATAGAATCGAGTGAAGTCGAAACATCGTTTTGTGCACCTTGCCTTCCAAATTTAAGGGCCCAATGTTTTTTTTAATTATCTCCTAAAATTTAGTATTCAGAGTATCATTAAAATCAAAGGATAAAATTGAGATGGAATTGTCTCAAGAAAAAACGACAATGTGAACACCCTAAATTGAAACCATTTCTCATTTAAAATATCTACCTAACATTGTTCTGCTCTGTCGTCAAAAAGTTTTTGCCTGATTCTGATCAACTCAACCACATGTCAACGTTGCATGACATATGTATGAAAAATACGGAAAACATTAAAATGAGAAAATATACTTTTCAATCGAATTGATTCAACGGCAATCCACTTGAATGATATCAAAATATTGCGTCGGCATAAGATATCTAAAAGATGTATCCCTTAATGCTGTTAATTTGAAATTTTAATTCAAGATTATTGATCAAATAATAATGAGATTAATTGATTTTGCACCTTGTTACAAGAACTTGTAGCAACTAGCAACTAAACGAAAAACTTGAAGTGACATTGTTCTATCAGTTTTCGTCATTACCTATCTGTTTTTTTTTCTCTTTTCCATTTTGTTTTTTTTTTCTTCTTTTGGGTGTCGATGTTGCTACAATAACATCACTTTTTTTTCTGGTTATCCCTTAAATTTAAATTAGTTGATATTACATATGATCAACGGAGGCACAATGTTGTTATTACCGCCGTACAGTGAACTAATTAAATATAAAAGGTTCGGATGTAATCATTTCACTGTGACCTCCATTATTTCTATTGTATTGTATGTGGAGAGAGTTTAAGTAATGAGGAAAATGGATATGTAAAGCGGCTAGAGCGGCATCGTAGTCCTCCATTTTTCTATCGACGCTTAGATTTAAAGCGGCTTATGTTGAGTTGGAGAGCTTTATATCACAGCCGTCGGATTAAAATGGATGCACAGGATTTGACAAAAAAAATAGGGCCAAGGTGCAATGAAAATTCATTTGCAACCTCCTCGGGAATGTTCAAGAAGTCAACTGATGGCGACGTCGTCCGAAAGAACACTGCAGCACCATTCTGAACCATGGGAAGGAAAAAATGCTTGATTATTGAATAGGAATGCTGGAGAACATCGCTCGGGGATCGTCCACGAGAAAGGTCGGAGAAGAAGTCGAGGTCCTCCTTCGAGAAGAACGCCGCAGCAACGCTCGATCATCCAAGGAAAGGAGCCGCCGACGATGAGAGAGAATATTTTGATGAAAATGCCTCTCATGCCGCGGCTTTATTCGGCCATATTTTTTGACCAAATCTTGTGCGTCCATTTTAACCTAACGGCTGAGATATAATCTCTCCAACCCAATATAAGCTGCTTTAAATCTAAGCCTCAATACGAAAATGGACGTCTATGATGCCGCTCCACATCATAGTGTAGAGCAGCCTCTCTACATATCCATTTTCCCCTTAAGTAATATACAATTGAGTTTTTCTTTACAATGCTTCTAATGTGATTGAGATTGAGTTTAATAAATTAACTTTGGATTAAATAAATATTAAATATCAATTCAATAGAGATTAAAGGTGATTTCAGAATTAATACGCTAAAGGGCCTTTTTACTAAACAGTAAGAAAAACAAATGAGAGCCACGACAGGCTAATTAATAAAATTAATCAAGCAGCCCAAAAAGAGGCCCGTTTCTGAAACAGTAACAAGATCACGAGCCTGGTCCAAGGGCCGGATCTTATTTTGAATCAAGAATATATTAAAGAGAATAATAAAATTTATTTTGAAAAATATAAATATTCTTCTTATATTCTTATTCTTCTTTGTGTTTGATTTGAAAAGAATAAATTTTAAATATATAATATTTTATAGTTAGAAATTTTATTATAAATTCTTGACATTTTCTTATTCTTATTATACATATAATAATATATGACTAAATTATAAAAAATAAAAAATATTAAAAGGTGAAAATCATGAGAATAAAGTTATTTTTTTGGTTTGGATGGAATACAAATATTGGAATTTTATGGATTACAATGGTGATTTTTTTTATTTTCAAGATGGTTCTAACAAAAATGAATTTTGATCGGTTTATCCTTATTTCGCTACATATTTGACGATATTCGTCTGAATAACTACTTATTCAACATGATAATTTTCGTCCAAACAGCGCCTTAGAGGTGTAAGTAAAATTCTAACTACCCAAAAACCTAACCAAATTAAAAAAATAGATCCGAAAAAATTAAATTATGAAACCCCATTAGGTCAATATTTTGAAATCATCCATTTAAATTAGGACTCCTTATCAAAAAAAAATCAGAGGTGCCCTAAGAGCCTTTAAAATTATTATAATTAAATTATTAATTTAATTCTTAAATAATATTTTATACTTTTACCTTTTTTAGTGTTCAAATTTATTAGATTAGGTATATTGTTGATTTATTATCATGCAAATGAACTTGAATATTATTTAGTTATTAATCTATTTTAATAAATTTTGTACAAAATTAACTATAATATTTTCAATTATAATGTAATAATACGTTATTTTGGTTTATTTACATTAAATAGTTAAACTTAAAATTAAATTTTATTTTTTAAAATATATACATGATATATTTAATGTGTATAATTTTTAAAACAAATATTATTTTAAAGTATCTCCTAAACCCAAAACAATTTGAGACTGCCTACGCCAAATTCTTTTCTAAAAAAATTAGGGTAATCATTTATGTATTAAAAAATCATCCCTAATTGAAAGGTCGTTTTCTTCTTGACGAAAAAAATCATCCAACACGAAATACTTCGCCAAGTAAAAAAAGAACAAAAGATAAACATAGAAATAAAGGGGTATTACATTGTATGACATTTTAGGTTGATGATTTCAAATTATGAAATAATGATTTTCATTCGTTGAATAAAAAAGTACCAATTTTGGGAATTGTTTTTTAAATTTAGTTTAAATATTTTTAAACCATCAACTTTCAACTTTTCTCGTATTTATTATCTCAATATCTTCCTTAAAAAATAGTGTGTGGTAATTTCATTAGATAGGTGAAATTTCTACAAAAGTTCTTAAATTTGTTTATTGATAAATGGTAGGTATATCTTATATGCATAAATATAAAAATGTTTATTAGTTTCATCATTTATATCTACTTTATATTATTGATTAAAAAATAATTTTCATGGACAATAGATTTATGAATAATAATTATTAATGACTCGTTAAAATTATGAAAAGATTGACTATAATCATAACATTCACTTATCTAATGAATCTGTCATATCATATAATGCTGAATATTACCATTGATATCTATTTTACATTATTCATTAAACAATTAGTTTTCATATACAATATATTTATGAATAATAATTATTGACGACTCACTAAAAATTAGGAAAATATTGACTACGCCTATAACATTCACTTTTGTAATGAATTTGTCATATAATGGTTCATTGTTTAAAAAAAAAAGATTATGAGGCTGAGTATGAGAGAAATATATCAATAAAATATTTTATATTAGATTTAATGAAAAAACAAAAAAGATATTTTTATTCAACAAACTTTAAATCATATTTGTAGTGAATATAAAAGTTGATATGTATACACCAAACTCCATGATTAAGTTTCAATCTTAATTATTATAGTATTTATTTTCTAGTGATTTTAAAAATAAAATCGATAAAATCTTCTTGCATAGTTATCTTGGTGATACTTATTAACATGAAACATAGTAATGCCATTGTTTTTCCCACACATCATCTTGCATATAACACTTCATATGATAAAATTTTATAAAAATATTATTACACTTTATCCCAACACCAATACTTATCTAGAGGTTAATGAGTATGTAGAGCATCCCCCTTTACACCTTAGTGTAAAATGCTTATTTCATATTATTTAATTAATTTAATAATTATAATTCATAATTAGATTAATTGTATACTTTTCATATGAGATAATATATATTTATTAAGATAATTTGATAATAAAAAAGTATCATCTAAAACTAAAAAATAACAGCCATTATATTAATTATATTTGTTAATATAGCTTAATAATGATCATCAGATAATTTGATGATCATGATTTTAATCATATTTATTATTTAACACGTACTTTAAATTAATATATATATTTTATTAATTTAATAAGTAAAATAAGTGCTTCAAAACTTGTTCTACATCAAATGCTTTGGATATACATTTTCCTCATTTATTTATTATATGCATAATTTCAAAAAAAAAAGTGAAAGAAAAAAAATGCTCAAACAACTCCACCCTTATATATGCAAAGAATTAAGATTCAAGACGATTCAACTCGAGAACTTATGAGCATTTAAAAAATTTAAAAAGATAAAGTAAACAACAATCAATTGCTCAACGAGTGAAATAAAATTATAATATAGAAGAACGTGTTGTTTATTTATTTAACCATAAATATGAAAAATATTCAAAGCACAACATATATAACATAAGTTGTCATGTCATATGAACTTTTATATAAATATAAATAACTCAAAATATTATCATATCCAAAATTAAAATTCACATGTGTCATTGCACATACTCGACATTCATGCATAGCAAGCTGGGCCAATATGATCTTCAAAACTTCATGATCATGTGTCATAGTGAAACTTTATAATCATTGGTCGATACAATTATGTGGAGCATAATATGGATCAATATTTCTCACAAAGCAAAATGAGTCAATATATGCATACAAAATAGTCCTAAAAGGATAAAAATACTTGATATATGTGGTAAAGACATCATTTATATCGAATGCGGTCCATAGACTTATTTTAGTTAGCACGACAAGTGACACATAAACATATACATTATAATCATATATCAATATTAAACATTGTTTTCTGAAAATGTTTTCATAAAATAATTTGCATAAGTTTGTCTTTTATGAAATCATTGAAATATATTATAAGTAATTTTTATAACTCAAAATATGTTCAAATATATTTCCATAATAATACCAATCCTTGATTGAACTACTATTATAAATAAAACAAGTAACATATATCAATTTCTTATATTGTAAATTTATTCACTCAACTTGTACTTTATCTTTTCAAGGAAGTTTATTAAATTTTCTTCTTTGTAATTGTTGTTTAGTTGTTTCCTACAAGCAATAATGTTTTTTTTCTTTTCAATCACAAATGAAAATAATATGCAATGTATGTTCATGATGCACAAATGCTTATGTGCCTTAAAATGCATGTAGTATCTTCTAAATACTAATGTTTAGTATTAAGTATTTATATTCTTATGCTATCTCACACTTAGAACTACTCGATCTCTCAAAGTTTTCAGTAAATGTCCTCCAACTTCACTATCTTTCTTAACTCTATTCTTTACATAATCATATTGCCCTCAAACTATTGATTTATTTCACCATGCATCTTTTTTTACTTATGATCGTTCATTTTTCGATTGCGCGGTCTGCATGGCAACCACGTGATACCTTTCTCTTTCCTCCATATGTGCAGACATCTTACGTGACAAAATAATCCATTTTCAATATCTTAATATAATAAACACAAACTACTAAAAATAATAATATCATAAATACTAAAAAAATTGAAAAAAGGGGGCCGCTTACTCCCTCCCCCTCCTCCTCCGGAGGCACATGTGGAGGGTGTAGCACCCCTCCCTCTCTCGCCGGAGAAGAGGTGGGGGATGTCCCCGCCCCCTCTTTTCACGTCTTTGCTTGTCAAAGTTGTCACTATCGATGGAGCAGAAGTTGTCGGTGTTTGGTTTCACCCTTGTCATCATCATCCTAGAGCCTCTGCAGCCAGTGAGGTCGAAGGCGGAGCTCTCGATGCCATCGACGATGATGTGGCACTGCCACAACCTTCAGGCCTCGATAAGAACATAGGTTTTGACGAATGAAGTGTCATACACCATTATTACCAATCCAAAGTCCACCATCTCTTGGGTGTTCATTGTGGACATAGGTTTTGACGATCTGGCAATGCTTCCATTTCTTTTGCGAATTTGCTAGCAAATTGGCATGAGACCTCATGAACACTATCGACACAAATAATAAGAACATTGTAGGTGTGTTTATTATCTCCTGATGTTGTTAGTTTTATAGTTGATATGCAAATGGGCTCTGATTTAATTCCAATACAATCGTCAACAGAGTTGAGTGCTCATACTTTGAACAGAAAAAAGAAAGAGAGTTGAGATGTTTTTTTTTATCATTGCATTGTGCTTGGGATGAGCTGTTCTTGCGCTTTTTTTTCTTTTCATGTAGATACCATGAAACAAAGGTATTAGCTTGAAAAATTGCTTCACGAGACCCTTCTTTATGGCTAGGACAGTTGCTAGATTTTCTTTTCAAAATACAAGAACTTTGATCAAAAGTTGGTGATTTGTATTGAAAACTTTTGAAAAAGTTTGTAACTGAGCTATGGGACGAAGATGGAGATGCTATCAAAACTACGCCAAAAGAAAAAAAGGTGAGATCTCTCTGACAAGTTTATATGTGCAGCTTACATAAAATTTTAACCGCCCAAAGGCAAAGAGCGATAACACAATGTCCTTATTTCTACAAATTCTTGAGTTTACAAGGAATACAAATCACAACAATGTTCTGCTAGAAACTCCTCAATGATATTATTTTATTTGTTTTGAGCAAAGAGAAAGAACAATAAAACGAAGAACAAAACTTTGTAAACAAATATGAAGAGTAGCTGGACGCTCAGAGCAGCTTTAAGAGCATAGGGATTGAGGAATAGACTTTAATGTCATGATGGGATATACAAACCATTCCTCTTTCGATCTTTGTATTATGGCTTGAACAAGTAATTGATACATGATGTCTAAATGATGACGATGATGGGGGCAACGTCGTGTCCTCCTCCTCTCCCCTTGGCTGCAGGTTCATCGTCAATGGTCTCTTCCTTGGAGATCGTGAAAGTGCCCTTCATCTTTACAGCGGATGGCAATGGGAGCTCCTCCTTCGACCTCGTCAATTGTGGAGGCTTTAGGGACGATGATGACAAGGGCATCAACCACTTCTTCTCCTCCACCGACTATGGCAGCTCCCCCCTCCCCCCTCCCCCCTCCACCTCCGATCGTCGGAGGAAGAGGGGGAGGAGGTAGGAGGCCTTCTCTTTTTTAATTTTTTATTATATTATTTTAATAGTTTGTGTTTCTTATATTATGATATTAAAAATAGAGTATTTTGCCACCTCAAACATATGTACACATGTAGGAGAGAGAAAAGTGTCAAGTGATCGCAACGTAGATCACACAATCGAGAAATTGACAATTGTAGGTAAAATGAATATCTGGTAAAATAAGTTAATAATTGAAAGATAATCTTGTTACAAAGTAAAATTGAATGATAGAATTGAAAGAGGGTAAAAATGAAAAACATTTACTCAATTTACCTTTTGAGTAAGTGTTATCTCAAATTTCAAACTAGGTGTCTATTAACAAATAATTCATAACTTTTTAATCACAAAATCACATCTTATGATTATAGATGTAATATAAATTAAACTCATTGAGATTTTCAATATGTAAATATCATCAATTAATTTTTAGTGGGTGATTCAGAAAAGCATAAAAGAATAATTTATATTTTCAAGATACTAATTTTTATATAAACTATACTTTAATACTATTTAGGAATAATAAATGTAGAATTAAAATGCGTGTATACTCTTTTAACATAATAGTTAACTCATCCAATGTTCTTTCAATACTCTAAAATATGATAGAAGAAATCATACGAGATAAAATATTAATCTTCGTATATACGAATTTAAATTTAATGATTCCGCTCTTCATTGAATGCTTATAAAGTCCATTATAACATATTTAAATTTAAAATCCTAATTCAGTGTGCCTTAGTATACTCTAATTTATAAGATGAACCTACAATTGACTTATGAAAATGATAGATTACTAAAGCTAGATTTATAACTTCTTATATAATTTTTTTTATGATTCTTGTGATCATAAAAAACTAACTTTCAAAGAATTATTCATATAAATTTTTAGAATTTATGAAATAAAAACCACAAAGAAATGATAATCTCACTCAAAAGACCAATTTTGAATTAGGAAACTCATCTTAAATAATTAACCTTCCCGCATTAGGGACACCAAGAATGTCTAACACAATTCTACGGCTCATGACTTGGAATTATAGTGTAGGGTCAAGTCTAATCAACTTGTCTTTTGTTAAGTATCACTCTGAACTCGAAATAATGAGAATGCAAATTTGACTGAGAGAGGGAAGACACTAATTAATTAGAGTCGCAATTATCCAAATTTTGTCCAATTATTTTGTTAATACCATGGTAGCCATAAAAAGGAAAATCAATCAATGGTAAAAAAACGAATATACACATAAAACTCCATTTTAGGAGTGTTGAGGCCTTCATGGATCAGTTCAAGTTTGTATGGATTTGTGAACAAATTCAACTCAATTCGACCAAGTTCGGTTAGGTCAAGTTAGGTAAGTCATGATTTGACCCAATTCTACTTGTCGACCATCATTTTTTTAATTTTTATAATTTAAATATAAAAAGTGTATTTAGTATTTTATTTTAAATATTAAAAATATTGTTTTAAATATCTAGATACTTTTACAATTAAAATACTTTATTTTGTATTTTTAAAAATTTTAAATGATATTAAACACTTAAATTAAGTAAACAATCATTTAAAATTAAAAAAAACTTGATCGATGGGTCAAAGTTGGATCGGGTACCCGACTCGACCCAACGTCATTCGGATCGGGTCGGGTCAAATTTTCGAGTTCACGGCTCGAGCCGATGAATACTCTTACTCCATTTATCTCAAACAACTCAAGCTCCCACTCCAATTATTTTATTTTTCAATATTTTTAATCCACTTAATTGCGGGAATCAAAATGTTTTAGCAAACATTGATTATAATTTTTTTTAGTTCAATTTTGATTTTGTTCATGATTGAATCTCTCAAATAATTTATCACAATTGAATAGGTGTAGATAAAGCGAGATAGAAAACATCATGATTTTATCCTTTTGTTTAGTTGTCAACCCGATGTCCAGAAACATTGATTAGAATTTGGAATCAAATGGGGTTCAACCAAACGTGACCGGCATATGCGGCGAAGGCCCCCAAAATGTTACAATGTCCGTTTTTGGGTCGGGCGTGGGGGAAGAACATTCGGATACCCACCAACCCATCATCTTTTATAATTATTTGCCCTTTTTATTGCTTTCATAGGCTCCATCTGGGGAAGGGGTCTTTTAGGTCACTAGAATTTAGTAGCAGGAAAAAGAAAAAAAATAATATAAAATTTGCCATGAATGTCGAATTCAAAATCACGATTAGGTTTGTTATTTGAATATTGAATTTACATTTATACAATTTACGTCAAATGTTCCTCCAATTTTTTTTAGTGAATAATTAAATTGCAGATTATATTAATTTCGGATGTGTTTGAATAAAATTAATTATTTAATGAGAAAAAAATTTAATTTCATGGATTAATTTTATTATTTTGCACTATGTTTCGATCGGATAGAATTAGCAGAACCAATGAATTAGTTACATTGGGCTCCTTAGTCCTTACCACATTTTAAGTGTCATGAGAAAAAAAAGTGATGATTTTGAGAAACATTCGTGTAAGATCCATTTGTTTGGTCATACGATGTGAACTAGTCTCATAATGTTGCATATTGAAAAATAAAAAAGATGGCATTATTATAGGGGTGTAACCAATTTCGATCGAACCGAAAAATTTATTCGACCTAAAAAAATTAAAAATTAGGGATTAAATACGATTTAGAACGATTTTTAAAGAGAACAAAATCAATTCACTTAAATTAGGATTCCACCCGAAAAAATTTATAAGGCGTGGAGTCCGCTTTTATTTATTAACTTTTATTTACATAATTAACTTAGATGTAATCAATTATTTTATTACCGGTGTAATAATTTTTTTATATAGTTTAATATATTCCTATCACATCATGAAATTATAATTTAATAGTTCTAACAGTATATCCTATATTTAGTTATAAAATTAAATAAGTTAATATTAATTTTAATTTACTATATATTTTTAAAAATATTATTTATTATATATTCGAAAAAAATGATCCGTTAGAAGGTGGTTTTTCTTTTTCCTAAATGATTTTAGGATGATTTTTGTGATGAAAAAATCGACTCGAAAAATAACGAATAATTTTTTTATCAAAAAATCGACCCGACCCGAACCACTTTCCTCCGTTGATGGCAATATGTACAATTAATTGAATGTCGACAAAACTATGCCAATTTACTTTTGCCAACGATCTTAATTTGAATGAGTAATTTTCAAGATTGGTACCCAAACTTTAATGCTGATACCAAGTTTAAACATTTCAAATTTAGTTCCTTTCACCTATTAATCATTTTTAATAACATATTACACGGTAATCTTAAATTTTAAATGATTGGTGATAGAATAATTGATAGCACATGTATTTTTCTTAAATTTTATATAATTTAACATTTTTTAATTATAAAGAGAGACTTTATTATTATTATTATTTTTAAAATGATAGCATACGTTGCATTAGACTACTCTCATTTAGTATAATATATAAATAAAGATTTTATTCTTAAAATATTTTTATAGATACTTTATATTTTATAATTCCCTTTTGATTAAGAAATAATTATTTATGTACATTTTTTCCTAAAAAATATGAGATAATGACATGTGGCAGGATAAAATTTTCATTTTAATATAATATAGTATATAAAGGTAAATATATGTTATCTATTATTACAATAAATATTAAATTTATCACTTATGATATAAAGTTATTATCTAATATGTACTAACAATGATTAATATGTAAAAGGGACTAAATTTGAAATGTTTAGTTGAGGAACCAATTTGTTACTTTACAAAGTTGGGGTACTAACTTGGGTCAATATCAAAGTTTGGGTATCAATCTTGAAAATTACTCTAATTTGAATATCACCTCTTAATATGAGCCCTCGTTTATGACTTGCATAATCACGGATGACTTGATGTCTATATTGTCTATGAGAGCATTTCTCGATTTAAAACAAATATTCAAAACTAATAAAAACCATTCTGGCATAAATTAGGGACTAAATGCATTTATACATGCATAATTTATTGAAAGGTTTAATGACTGTCCCCCGACTTAAATTGGGGAACTGTCCACCCTAGCCGCGATATGAAGATCGACATGCAGATGGGAAGCGCGTGGTTCGTTGGTGGTTTTGCGCAGTTCGACGTAGTTCAACGTCGGTTCGTAACATACAATCATGCCTCCTCCTTCGTTTCCTCTCAACACCGACGAGGAGCAATGACAACGGCAATGAGGGCGGCGAGCGGGGCCGAGAGCATGGCGAGGAGGATGGCAACAAGTGAGATCGAGGTGGGGAAAAAATTGAGAAACAAGTCGTCATTCCATATGGAGATGATATGCTTATGGGCGAGAATTTGATGCTGAGGAATGTTGGAATATGTCGTCTCCTGCAATATCGTCTGCCTGAAGTTGGTGGTCTGCAAGTCTCTGTGATGTAGCATTTTATATCTTGTAGCGTAATGCGTACTGCTTACCGGTTTATTTCTTCCTTATATCGGGTTCTTAGTAGTATAAACAGGAGTCTACTTGATGTATGTCCGTGTAGTTGTAATACATTTACATTTGAACAGTGAAACCCCTTTCTCCTCTCTTTTCTTCCTCTGCAGCTTTCACCTTCTTCGTGTGTGTTCCGCTGTTCAACCGATCAGATCTCCGGCGATCCAGCAGACCTCCGGCCAGCAGTGGAGCTCTCCATTTCTTGACATGGTATCAGAGCATGGTTACATGCGATCCAGCTAAGCTCCTCCGTCACCGCACCTGCTGATCTCCTCCGTCGCTGCGCCAGCCTCATCGTCGCAGCTGCCGAATCGCTGCTTCTCTCCATCAATCGTCGCCGGCTGAATCTTTCGCCAGCGTAGATGGCACCGATGAGCCTTGGCACTTCAAGATCTGAAACAGATCGAAGCTGCTCACATCTTTCTCTGGTCAGATCGGGTCCTCATTTGATATCTCTGTGTTTCTCTTCCCTATTTCTCTGACGCCCAACAAGTGTTCGACAAAATATTTTTGGTTGTGTTCTTATCTGGTTCTTCTCATTTGATCTCATCGTTCGTTCTTTGGCATCTTCGATCTTCGTCCTCTACAAGTGTTCTATGTTTTTCTTTCGCCTCTGTTTTTTCTTTTTGGCTATAGATCTGAAAAATTCATTCTCTGTTTTTCATCTCCTATTTCACGGTGGCAGTCACCGATTCTTCATCGACGTTCATCGAATTTTTGTTCGAAGTTTTCTCTCCGGTAGCCCGGCTATCTTTTCTGATTTGGAGCTTCATCACCCTGATTGCCGTTATCGGCATTTTACCGACATTTTTTGTCAGATGTCTTTGATTGGAGCTTGTTCTCCATTTAGTCGCATCGTTGTCGACGCTGTTCTTGGTCGACGTCCATTCTCGACGTTCGGCAATTGTTTTCAGAGCTTAACCTATGATATCTTACCGACGTCCATGATCGACGTTCGGCTTTATCCGGCGTTGTTGTCGGTTTTTGAGAGCTTCCTCCGGCTCCATACCATCTATGTCATTATCGGCGATTGGTTGTTTCAAAGATTTGGCCTCTCTTTGCAGTGATCAAAGTCTGTCTTCAGCGATCGACCATTTCTAGAGCTTAACCTCCGTTTCGCCGTCGTCATTGTCGACGATTGGATCTATTTTTTCTCTGTTTTTGCAATCATCTCCGTTGTCTTTCAGATATTTTCTTAGTTCTTAGTTGTCGAGTTAGTGTTTGTTCTATTCTTCTTTGCTTTCGTCCATTTCTGGTCTCCACTTAGATATTCATTTCTTGATCTTGTTTCCATCTACCATCGCACAATCGGTTGTTTGTTGTGCATCGGCCTCTCAGCATTATCAACTTAGGCACCTGCGTGGGAATTAGGGGCGATGAAGATGGTGCACACCAAATTCTCTCTAGCTGTCACGCTGTAGTATGTTCTGCTATCACAGTGATGACATCTCTGTGAGCACAGTGATGACAGTTTGTTTACTCATGGGGGAAGCAATTAATGTATTTTATGTTTCATTCTGATGATGTACGGTGTTCCCTACCTCTTTCAGAGATCTAGATTGGTTTGGTTGCTTCTCCAGCGTGCAGTTGATGTGTTCGATAATATGGTTCTTGCCATTTTTTATTCTTTGTGCAATGGAAGATTCTGAGGCTTTGATTTTCTTATTGACTGGAGAATCCTTAGAAACAATAGCATCACCAGGACGTTTTCGTATAGCTTCAGGAGAAGACCTCATGTCATTGGCCTCTTCCTTCTTGACAGAACCATTAGGCTTCATCTTTGAGCCACAATTTATTGCAGACCCACTGCCAGAAGCCATCAAGCTGAATCTAGAAGCAAGTGATTTCTCAGGCGTTTTTCAGCGGCTCTATCCTCTTCTTCGCAGTCTTGAGCATGACCAGCTGAATCTTCAAGTTGCCGCCGTCGAGTTTCTTTCCGGCATCAACTTGAGGGGGGGCTGTTGGAATATGTCGTCTCCTGCAATATCGTCTGCCTGAAGTTGGTGGTCTGCAAGTCTCTGCGATGTAGCATTTTATATTTTGTAGCGTAATGCGTACTGCTTACCGGTTTATTTCTTCCTTATATCGGGTTCTTAGTAGGAGTCTACTTGATGTATGTCCGTGTAGTTGTAATACATTTACATTTGAACAGTGAAACCCCTTTCTCCTCTCTTTTCTTCCTCTACAGCTTCCAGCTCTCTCTTTTCTTCCTCTGCAGCTTTCACCTTCTTCGTGTGTGTTCCGTTGTTCAACCGATCAGATCTCCAGCGATCCAGCAGACCTCCGGCCAGCAGTGGAGCTCTCCATTTCTTGACAAGGAAGGATGAGGGGCTCGAGATGGAGACCGCGAGGAGGGGTGCGGTGGAGGAACTAAAGGAGTGGAATCCTACACAGGTGGATTGGGAGCAGGCAATTGAGGGGACGAGGGGGAACAAGAAGGTGAAGTGTGAGCACAAGAAAAAGTTCGAGGAGGAGGATTTGAATTCTGACGATGAAGAAATGGATATGAGGCAACTATGATTCCCTATTTTCCTTCACCCTCGACCTCTGCATCGCCAAGTCGGCCTCTGGTGCACTGATCGTCGACTTTGGCACCACGGTGGATGAGGGCAGCATGATTGTCGACTCTGGCACCCTGGGCACGATAAATGAGGGAGCGCGGGCAGTGTGATCGTCGTCGCTCCCATCGACGAGATCAAGGGGGAGGCCCCCCTCCCCTTCTGTTATGCGCGACAACAAAAGGGTAGGGGGGGCTACCCCCTCCCATCTGTTGTGTTCAACCTCTTCTCACCCCGGGTGCCTCCTATGAGGGCGAGCGATGGTGAGAGGGAGGGGAAAAACTTATTGTTAAACCGACGTTGTTGCAAACACTGAGCCGTGTTGAACCGTCTCTGAATCGACCACTTTCAATCCGGATGTCCATCTTGAATCGACCGATGCGAAGAAAATGAGAGAGTGTCCACGCTCTTTTACACGCCACCTTTATTGAAGGGTGTTTTTCACTTCATAAAAATGGTATTATCATTTTATTAGTGATTGATATTTTTATCCTTAATATATAATAGTATTTTGTTAGAATAACAATTGTTTATTAAAACGTCGTAAATTATAATTTTAGCAAATTTGCAATTGATAATACTAGATATTACGGTTAATTTTAACTGATCCAAAAATGAATTCAACTTTTATTTATAAACTTGAAACTTCGTCATTGTATTGTCATTTTCAGATTTTTATATAATTATTTTTCTTTAACTTTCATTGTTAATTTTATATCTATCATGCACGTTGATTGAAAGAAAACTTTTAATTGAATTTTAATAGATTTTAGTCAATTGTTTAAAAAAGGAAAAAAAGATAACTCCGCAAACATTTACTTGACTGCCCTGACCGCAAAGCAGGAAAATACCGTATTAATTAGTAAACCGAGATCCGAAAAATAAAACAATCCAAGTTCAACCAACAAAATAGAATGCCCAAAATTAACTAAAATAACTCGAATCCCCAAACTGCCCCGATTCTTCCTTCACCTCCCAATTCTTCCTCTCTATCCCACCACGCAGACGCCCCCCCTCCCAAAATAAATACTTCGTCCCTGTCCCTTTTCTCTTCACTTCCATCGCCACTTCCTTCTTCAGCCATACGCGTCGCCGCTCGCCGGGGCTCCACCTCCCACCGCCGTCACCGGCGGTGGAGACCTATTTCCAGGTCCTCGTACGATCTCCTCTGCTGATCTGAGATCCCGTCGCCTCCATGGAGCCCGAGCGAATGCGGCAGCTGATGCTCCTCGTCCTTCGCCGCCAAAGCACCCGTGTGGCCCTCGTGGGTGGAAACCACACCGCTGCCCGATTTTGCACTCGCTAATCTCCTCGATTCTTCGTTGTCGTTGTTTCCCCTCTGTTTTCGCAGATATATTCTTCTTTTTGCAAGGATTTCGACTTCCATTGCAAGCAGAGAAATTGAACTTCTTAGAAGATAAATTGAGACACGAGAGATGAAGAGCTCCCCGAGAACTAGCGGCCGACGGCACCACGTGAGCGCCGGAACCGGCGGCGTCGAAATCGGTGAAGACCAGGTGACGATCCACCTCCCAGATCCGCGGGTACTCCGCATTGTGGCCCGTTCTGTCCTTTTCGCCGCGGCCATCTTCTCCTTGCCGTGGTTCTTTGCAATGCTAACGACGGACGCCACGGAGGCCGCAGGGAAAGGTGCCGCAGGCTCCTCCTCGTCGTCGACGCCTATCAGATGGGTCGACGATCCTTTCTTCCTCCCGATGCTCGTGCGCGACCTGCGGCGCCAGGGTCTGCTCGCCGAGGAGGGGCGTCGGGTCTTCCTCGGGAACCCCAGTTCCCGGCTCCCGTTTCTGAAGCGAAACAATGTTGACGCCGTCTCGTCGGAGGAGCAGCAGAAGGCGATCCGCGACCGCTCCGTCAACTTCCTGATCGCAGTCGAGGGTCTGCACGACTCGGCGTCCCTCCTTTTTGCCGAACGAGTGTTGAGAATCGGCGGCGTGGCCGTGGTCAGCTTGAGCTCGGACCCGTCACAGATCTTTCGCCTACCGAGGAATTATATGATGGTCTACGTTCGACAGTTCGGCAACGCCATTGTCGCCATCAAGAAGACATCACACGCGGGGGGCGGCGCGGATGATGAAGACGCCAACGCAACTTCTTCTACAAGCATTCGGACAGGAAGGAAGCTGCTGCGCATCCCAAAAGCAAGGGCGCAGAAGGAAGTCCTCCGCGGACTCGAGGACGCGCTGCTGGAGCCGCCACCGGAAACTACGGCGCCTGGAACGTTGCGAAGAAGAATAAAGTATCTCCCGGACGTGACGGGAGCCACATTGTCCGATTACCCAAGGCTCGTGTTCGTCGACGTCGTCGGGCGGGCTGGAAGAGCTGGGAGCATGGATTGGTTCGAGAAGGACTACCCCAACGGCGCGGCGGGCTTCGAGATCGTCAGGCTGGTCGTTACGGACGAAGATAAGTCTGTCGCGGTCACCGGAGGGATATCCGACTGGTTTAGGAAGAACGTGAGGAAGGAGGAGTACGTGGTGTTGAAGGCCGACGCCGAGGTGGCGGAGGAGATGGCGCAGACTGGCGCCATTGATCTGGTAGACGAGCTGTTCATGGAGTGCAGCAACAGTTGGTGGCCGAAGAGCGGAGAAGGCCGCCGTGGCGGCAGCAACAGCGAAAGGGCGTATTGGGAGTGCGTGGCCCTCCACGGGAGGCTCCGGGACGAGGGTGTTGCCGTGCACCAATGGTGGGGCTGAAGGAATCATTGCGCGCTGGTGCGCTTTGTTTTGAGGTGGTGCTGCAACAGGGAGGCTACCGAGAATAAGAGCTTTGTACGTTTTAGCATGGATGAGCTCCCGAGTTGGTGGCACTTCATTAGTTTAATTAAGGTGATGGTGTGAGGTTTCGGTCTTATAAGACGAGGGCTTTGTTTTGTTGTGTTGTGTTTTGTTGTGTTGCGCGAGGTCCTTCGCTTTCCTGCAACTTTGTGTGGCACTTAAAAATAATTGCATGCAATGTGTGTCTTCTGCATGCAGTAGCTATCTGTTCCTTTTCCTCTCTCTGGCTCCGAGCTTGTGGAATGCTAAGTATATCTAATTCTAGATGTTATTTTTAATTGATTCCTGTGTTGTTTGTTTAATCGTTGCTTGCTTCTTTTCTTAATGAATTGATATAATATATTTTGTTGATTTGATGCATTATTCATGCTAACTTCGAAGATAATTAATTATGACAACAGATATATAGTGTTATAATATAGTAATTTTAAAATTTAATAGATATAATTGTTATCGATGGTTTAATTCATATTGATCTTTTAAATTATAATTAATCAACTATGTCAAAGAAGAAATATTATTGTAAAATAAAACGCAAAGACATCTAATGACCTTTTATTGCGGTGTTTATTTTTTTTTGTACCATCATGAAATTACGAAGGCCTAAAGACATCCCTCATCTTTGCAATGACAAGCTAACCATCTGCTGTTAATCACATGAGATTAATGGAACACTATTTTACATGACGCTCGGACGATTCCAGAGATCCACCTCGGGCATCTTTTATTAGTGGGTTTTTTCTTTTGACCTTCTTCAAATTATTAAACTCATGACTTTCGTATTTTCGATAGACTTTGCTTTTTCATTTAAATTCATTCGTCAATCTCTGTTATTTTTTTCATTAATTTTTATTATTTTAATTTATGAAATCATCCAATTGAGAACAATTTGATCGTTTCATAAATTAAAATAATAAAAATTGATGAAAAAACGAAAGTCAAGTGAGGTCAAAGGAAAAGATTCTTTATTAGTTCATAATCATTTATCCACGAGCTTATTTAATTCATATTCTCAAAAGTTTTCAAAATTTTATCATAAAAACGCTAAGTCCACTTGTCGATTGCTTTGAGCTTTCAGGAAGATCAAACGTCACTACAAATGAGATCCGTTTGGCCTCGTTCGATGTCATGGTCAAGAAAGTAATAGCTGTTAATTCAGGCAATGCGCATGCCAAATTATCAGCTAAATAAAAGAATGGAGCCTCATATGTGATGTGGGTGGCCCTTTGGCATTGATTTCTCATTACCCACAAAAAATGTTGTTTGCAATTTTAAGAGATGGATGAATGGGAAATTAATCTTTTTTTTTTTCATTTTCTTATGTTTGGCGGATGGAAAATTTTATTATCAATTTCAATGGTCAATGATGGAACCAAGTTTAGGGGAACATAAGTTTTTTTTCTCAAAAAGGGAGGGACTATGTTCCAATTTGTCGCTTAAACTATAGTTAATTTGTACTTTTAGCTTGTTTATGTGAGTTCTTTAAAGATGTGTGAATCAACACCATAATGATATGAATAAAATGGATGATTTTGCTATATAAAATAACATCATTACATCTTGAACAATTTAAAATATCAATCATATAAACAGACTCGATTATTCGTGTAAAATTATTATCAATCGAAAAGTAGTCCCTTATAGGTGACTAAATTCATTTGCAATCTACTACCATAATGTGCATTTAGTTATTGAATGATAGTTAAATTGAGTTATCTACTAGCATAAATGTGTACTTAGTTAGGGTGAATAGTTCGGATCAGGTCAGTCCAAAGAAGCATCCGACGATTTTCTCATCAGTTTAGAAAATAAAAATTATCATGTAATCCTTTGGAAAAAAAAGGAACATCGCGTCAAGTTTTTTTAATATTTTTTAGCTCTCACTTTAAGAGCTGATATTTTTAGAATTAAAATATACAATAAAATTAATATGATATATTCAACATTCTAAATAAGTATTAAACATTGAAATATATTAAATAAATATTTCAAGAGTTAGTAGATAAATATTAAATCCTATAAAACTTTTTATTAATAACAAAATAACGGATGACCCGTAAATTAATAACATAAATAAAATATTTATAAATACAAAATTGGGCTCTTGTTTTTATTTATTTTTTTCGGATTGTGGTTGGTCAGATTTTTATTACGTATTCATGTTGGTTATTATTTTCAACTTTGGTATCAAATGAGTGTAACCATGTCGACATGCCGTACGTTGATCTTGGCCGACTTGACAATATTTAATGTACTATAGCAATCATTGTGCCCCCTTGGACCGAGGTACGCAAGTTATGGTATTAACAATTTATTTTTTAAATTATTTTCTTAAACCTATTTCAAAGTATCGCGATTTTTCATATTCAATTTTAAAATATAAACTTGTTTTAAGATATTCATAAAATTTGTCATATTTTTCACTTTTCTATTATTTTTTCCATTTACGAAAGAATAAAAATGTCCTTCCATGAATTCTTGGTTAAAAATAATATGAAATTAAAAATATATAAAAAAATTAATTTATGATTATATATTAATGTCCTCCCTCCGGTAGAAGTTTTTATATTTTTTTAGTTTTTATGTGGAATGGCATTTTAGTTTTTCATAAATAGAAAAAAATAAAAATAATAGAGAAATTAACAAAATCAACCGAAAGGACTAAAATGAAAAATATGATAAAATTCAAGTATATCGTAAGATAAGTTCATATTTTTATTATTTTGAGATTAGATACGAAAAATTACTGTAGTTTAGAAGAGATTTAAGAAAATAATCTTTACTTTTTTTTAATAAATAAGTTTTAAGTAAGTAGAATAATTGTGTCCTCTTGGACAGAATGTTTGATTGTATAATAAAATTGAATGAATAAATTAAAGAGAATAACATTTTAAATCACAATATAATTAATGTTCGTTATTATACTAATAAAAATATTGATATAACAATATATAATTAGAAAATAAAAAAGTTGATTAAAAAGATTGAAAAGAACTGAAATATAATTATTATTATCATTTGCAAGAATAATTATATTATCACTGTAGTATTAGAAATAATGTGTAACGCCCGATGAAAAAAAGGGGAAGTAGAACCGAAAAGAGCTCTGCTCTCTTTTCCTTCCTCTTCCTTTGCCCTCTTCATTGCTCCAATAGTTCACGGAATGGGGAGAGCAGGGGACATAAACCTCACCTTAAAACCCCCACCTCTTTTCTTTTCTTCAATTTTCTTCACTCTTCTTCTCATTTTGTGGTGCTCATTGTCGATTGTTGCTAGAAGACGAGAGGGCGACGTCGACTGCTTCACTCGGTGCTAGAGATGACGAAGAATAGAGGACGAGGAGCTGAAGAAGATCCATCGAAAATGAAGTGTCAATCCGAAAATCGTAGGCTTCCAAGTGTGTACTTCGAGATCTATTTCATAGCTTAGATTCTAGATGAATTTTGCATGCTCTATAGGTAGAATCTATGTTAGAGATGGTAGAACTTGTACTAGATAATTCCATGGAGACCCAGAACTACTTTTGATATCGATTTCATGCAAATAGAACCACACACTTCCTGCTGAGACTATGCATATCGGAAATGTATGATTTCGTGCTAGAACTTTACTCCGTATATGATGGATACTTTGATCGACTTATACATGTTTTAGATAACTAAATGGTGTACTAGTTCATACTTGAAATGCTATGATCCATTTCGTATTGCACCAACGATCACCGGAGGGACGAACTGATAATAGTTTTGGCGTGACAGAACCTAACCCGAGTTCACTGAAATGCCGCATAAGTTATGCAATCTGGACCGAATTCCATTGAACTCAGTCGGGATCCACCATTAGCGCAGAGCTCTGAGCAACAACTCGGATTCAATAGGACCCGACACGATTTTGGCCAGAGGGAGATGATCGGGCAAGATGGTCGTCTCGACCCGATCATGCCCTAACTCTATTTGTGTATGACCTACACCTGACCTAGATTATACTCTACATTTTTTGAAATGATTCTCGTCGAAACTCAGCCCGGGTTCTGGCCAACAAAATCATGATTTCTATGAATAAACCCCTATTTTACGTGTTTGATCCCTAATCTATTTGAAATGTTAATTAAGCCCAATAGATCCATATTTACCTTTCATGATTGAACTGAATTAATGAAATATTAATTTGACTCTTCATTGAAATATGAATAAAGAATGATCATGATTCTTATGAACTACTATAAAAAATGATTTCAAACTATTATGAACCTCTACGAAATAAATAAAGAATAAATGAAAAATGATTCTTTTCTATCGACCGAAGAATAATGATAAACAGATGTCCGCTTCTCTTCAAACGATCGCTGAATGTATTTAAATCGACAATCGCTCGACTTTTGGGTGTCCGATATGTGGACAAAAAGAATATGACTTTAATCGAACCCCCTTGATTTGATAAGATTTCGTCGACTTGATTGAAATCGAATGATATGAACTTAAAGATGGAATGAAGTTATACTTCATATAGTCTTGATCAATTTGCGGATTGAAAGAGAGGTCCATGAACAATAAAGGATTACCATTGTCTGTTTAGATGGGAGTTTCTTCCCTATCGATGTTTCCATCTTGTGGGAGGTCATCTTGCCCGACGAGTCTGACTATGACATTGACCCCCCACTAGCCCACTATGGTCTAGATAGCTGCACACTGACATGCCTAATATGGTATTTTCCTGAAAGAAAGAAAGAGCTCTTTCAAAGTATGAATATGATGAAAGTACATGAATGGTCAAAAGATGAATGGAAGGAATTCTTCCTTATAAATATGAATATGAATAAGAGCTATGAATACAAATAATGATCATGAATACGAATATAACAAAGAAAGAAAATGAAAATACATGAACTATGATCTTTATCATCTCCTCCATTACGATTCTCTCTTATATTTATCTTCCATGTTTTACCTCATGTTCATTCTGACAAAACTAATTTATAATTTATACGAATTCATACTTAGCTTTATGCTAACGGTTGAACTTACTCCATTGTGTGATCTCCATAAGTATATGATGATAATACGTGATGTGTCGGTGTGTGTGCGACGACTGTAGTTCGGATGATATGTGCACATGGTTATCATAGAGTCCAATATGAGTCGTATGTTCTTATGTTACATTAAGTGGTACCTTTATTTCAATGGGACTTATCAAGTCATGGCCGATCATAGGCTTTTCTATGTCTAGTATTAGTATCTTGCTTTTGTTTACCTCACACTGAGACACTTCAATGTATCTTTAACTTTTGCACTTTGCTTCATACCAAGACAGTTTGACATATCTTTATCTATTTTGCTTTCACATTCTCTTTTATTATTGTATTATTT
Source organism: Pontederia crassipes (assembly GCA_030549335.1). Classification (NCBI taxonomy): domain Eukaryota; kingdom Viridiplantae; phylum Streptophyta; class Magnoliopsida; order Commelinales; family Pontederiaceae; genus Pontederia; species Pontederia crassipes. Next base: position 6,681,267 of record CM060185.1, on the reverse strand, counting down.
TAATTCTTAAGTCTTCTGGTTACGTGTCATTTTTCTTGACCATTTGGGTCAACAAAAGAGTAAAAAAAGACCGAAGAAAGTAACGACCGAGGGGAGATCTCGTCACGTGGCGGTGACGAATTTCGGGACGCTACATAATGGTTTACAATTTTTTAAAAAAACTTTTATGAAAAAATGTTTGATCAACATATTCTTATTTTGATTCATGCTTTATCATATTTTGAGAGCAATTTATAATTCAAAATTTATTCTCCCACTAAGTGACTCTTAATAAGAGATATATTTAGAATAATTTTCTATATTAGCAATCATCCAATTTTCTTGCCTCTTAAATATTTTTTTTTATAAGGGATATCCAATATCATTTTGTATATTAACAGAAATCTAATTATTCTTGCATCGCCCTAAACATTTTCGCTAAAGTCGAATAAATTTCCAAACTGATGTGCATAAACTTCTCATCATAATCATTTACGTATTCAATCATGATGGGCACCTTAACTAAATTCTACTTGTAATAAAACAATTATCTCCATCCCTAATTAGAATTTATAGAATGTTAGCTATTTGACTTTTTTTACCATGCAATCAAAGTAGGTTCAATAGAAAATAAAAGGATCTTAAATCTAATATTTTATTTCAACTCCAACATAAAAAAATACAAAGTATAATTATATATATAACTCTTAATAATACAAAGTATGATATATATATATATATATATATATATATAACTCTTTACACCTAGTTAATATAAAAAGCAAAATATAAAAGAAAAAATTGAAATGGCGAAAACGACGTAAAGATCATATAAAAACTCAATACACTACAATTTCATGGCAACAAAGATAAACAAAAAATAAGGACATAAAATTCATTTACTAATATATGTAAGTAGTAATGTGATTACAATGATTGTACATTTCTAGTGTTCATACCTCACCCTGTTTAGAGCGGCGATACTCCTCCGCCCCTATCCCATCGACCGTCCCTCGTCCTAGTCCCTATCCTAAATTCTCGATGCTTGGGAAATTTAATCCCCCACCCCAATCGTCGAGGGCTCCGAACTCCCATGTGGAACCCAATTCCTCATTTCCAATTGTTGATCAAACAATCATCGAGGTGGAGTTAGATCGATCCACTCAATCGATCACACGGAGGGCTACACACGTGTAAGGAGGAGGATGACAATTGACAACTTTCATGGTATACCTTGGAACGCTTTTCTTGTCATGGCAAACCTCTTCGTCAGCTTCGCCGGCGGCATTGGCTTCCTCTTCCTCGGCTTCGTCGAGTCCCTCTCCCCTCTCGTGTCCTCCTATCTTCTCAGTTGATTCGGGTTCCTCACTGTCGTAGGCCTCTCCTCCATCTATTGCATCTTCTTCAGCTACTACTCCCTCACCTTCGGCAGTGCTTGTGACCCGCTCTCCGCCTCCCTCTCCCTCTCCTCTCCCTCATCGTCTCAACTTTGTTCCTCCTCTACGCCAGCATTGCCTCCCACTCCTCCTCCCCCTCTCTCCTTTCCCCTATTCCCTCATGGAACTCCTCTTCTTCCACTATCCTAGTGAATAGTGGGACTTTGTCTTGGGTCCCATAACGTTAATAGTTCGGATTCAATTTTTAAAATCGCTATATTGAAACGGATTTATTCTTATCGCTATCGTCCAAATGTGCTACTTTGTGGGTCACATGAGCATGGACCGAAATAAAAAGAAGAGTCCGATTGAGCCCCCTTTCACTTGCTCAGGCCCAGAAGTTACAAGCAGCCCGGCCTTCTGCTTATACAACTTACCATCAGCTTTAGATGTTTATCTCTTATTTAGGCCACATAAAAATATCTTAATTGGGAGATTGCCCCATAATGATATTTTTAAATTGTAATTTGATATCTAAGAGTATGCTGACTCAATTAGAGGCAGAGCGTCAAAGATTGACATTTATATCGATGTTTTGAAAGCTTAGTTTTATAATGTTTTTCTCGTGTTCATATCGCTAATTAATCATCGAAAATTCATAGACATATTTTTCACAATCAGACTTTAATATTCTTAAAAAACCTATAGGCGTATTCTTAGTAATCCATCTATTAGCATTTAAAACTATTAATACACAACTAATTCGTACTAATCTCACCAAAATTAACCGACCAACCGGGATAAAAAAATGTACTTAGCACACTGAGAGAAATGCACCTCCATTTATAAATCATACGAACATTAAGAATTATGATTAAGAATGTGTTGCCGGATAACTATAGGTTGTGCAACGTGATGTCGAGTGATTGGAAATATGATTAAGAATTAATTTATATCAAAATTTCAAAGATTGCCGACAAACATTACAAAACCATGTATCATGCTTGGCCTTCATCATTCAAATTCATTATTCAAATCCAAGGATGACACCGACCGTTCATTGAACCTAGGACTCACTCGTGCGTTCTCTAGAAATTAACCCCCCCCAAAAAAAATAAAATTCATCGTTTGCTTTTTTTTCTTTCTTTTTTTTTACTTCAGTGATCCGATCTGAGACGTGGAATCACCATGAGGTGGTTGGCCAACCTGCTGTAACTATCATTAGATGCACGTATTAATCAATCACGACCTTTCGTTTCCTTGACCGGAACTTTGTAATTGGCTGACGAGAAGGACGATGATTACAAATTGCAAAGAAAAAAAAATACATGTGCTAAAAAAGTAGTCTTTTATGAGATCATACTGGACTTCTATTAATATAACTGGACAAAGCCAAAGTCTCTCTCTCTCTCTCTCATTTTGACAAAAATATCTCTGCCCTCCTTTCAGAGAGAAAACAAATGAAGAAAGCCAACCCTTTGTTGTCCCGGACTGCGTTAATGGCAAGCTTGAACTAAAGCTGTGGCTCTTTTGCTTCATAGCAGTTGGGGATCGATGGAACTGTCTGCGCGTGACAATTTGCTTTTTTCTCTCTCTCTCTCCTATCTCCTCCCTTCCTATATATATTCTCTTCATCTAGGATTTTAATATGGACTATTAGCTTGTAAACAGAAAAAGGATGTTGAGAAACAAGGTACTTTTCCCACTCCTGCACAAAAAAAGACAACATGGCCTGAACCAGTGGTGCAAAACAGCTTCCAGTCACAAATACATGGTACAGTTTCAGTCATATTTATTTGCTTGCCTCTGTCTGAGTGTGGATCAAATTTTTTTTTTTAGAATTTGCGAGGATTTGGATCTTGGCAAAGCTTACAAGAAGAAAAGGACGAAGAAAAAAGAGAAGAGCCTACTAACTTTAGAACTCGGAAAATTTAAAAGTGTCACTTCCGAGTTTGAAATATATACTCGCCCTAGACGTCTTCGAAGCGTTCACTTAGTTACAGGGACAAACACGAAAGAGACAAACGATTTAACGATGCACACAATCTTTTATGATCTCCTTCGCAAGTCGTATTACGTTCAACCTGATTAGTTTATGAATGCTGCTTTCTTTCCAAATGGACCACGAAATAAACTACTCAACCACCTTCACACAGTCGTAAGAACTTTTAAAACCACACGAGACGGACGTTTGAAGACCAAAAGGAACGAAGTGATCCACACGGGGAGAGAGAGAGAGAGAGAGAGAGAGAGAGAGAGAGAGAGAGAGAGAGAGAGAGAGAGAGAGAGAGAGAGAGAGGTCCATTGCACATATCGAAGTCCAGTTCCGCTGCTGAAAGTGGACAGAAACATTAACGCACAAGAGTTCAAGGTGTCGACCTTCTTGCCACCTTTGGTCCTTTGCCACATATGTAGCAGTAGCACTTTAATTAAAGTCCACTGCAACCTTGGCGATGTCTAGATACATTTGGCAAAGAGCACCAAAAATTTCACCCTCCTCTGGTGGAAAAGTTTTGATCCACTCTTCACATAACTTTCATTTATTTGAAAAGGCTAACTATAAATATTCATGAATAACAGTTAAATATACATATAAGATTATTTCCAAAATCGGATCAACAATCAATTAGTTTTGATTGAATTGAATCGATTTTTAATAAATAATATTTTTATTGGCTTTGAAAATATAATAAAAATGAAAGTATAAAATGTAGAAATTGAATAATAGTATATTAATTGTCATTTTTAAATAAGTAAATATTAATAGATATTTTTTAGTTTTAAATATGTTACTTAATTTTAATATTATTTTCTTGTTCAAACAAATTGTGAACATTTTTTTAATTCATGAATAGTCTTTTTTTTAAATCTTTTTTACACCATTCAATTTACTAGGGGTAAGAGTAATTCGGATAGGACTGATTTTTTTGGGTCAGTTTTTAAAATTACAAAAAATATCATAAAATCATTTAGAAAAAAATCACCCCTATTTGATCAATTTTTTCAAATGATTTATTGGACCTCCATTTTAGTAGAATGATATTTTAAAAAAAATGCGATAAAATAAAATTAATATGTTAAATATGGGATATAGTATTACAGATATTAAATTAAAGTTTCATCCTATGATTAAACTATATAAAAATTGATTACTTACAAATTAATTATATAAATAAAAAAATGCACTCGAGATGCCTCTAGGATTTTTTAGGTGGAGCCCTATGACTCATATTTGGTCTTCTATTTTTTTTATTTTTTCGATTCAATTTTTTCGGATCGATCAAACTTTTCTTAAAAATAAACTTTCCTCCTCCATCCAAATCAATTTCCTTATATTTCCTTAATTATACCTCTCCATCATTTATTTGATTTTCCAATTTTTCTCACCTTTCAATTCTTCTATAGACATTTGATCATTACACTTTTCTTATTTCCCATTTTTTCAGATTTTTTATTATTTTTTATGGGGTTTTTACTAAAAACCGGATGAGACCGATTTTTTTGAATCAATCCTAGTTTGACCTAGCTCAATTTTATTTCTCGTTGAGTCATCTTGTGTTTATTAGCACTGTAAGCTTTAAAGAGTCTACGACGTGAAGTCCTTAGCAAAAATAAAATAAAATTTTATGATCTTATACAACAACAATAAAGTCTTATCCCACTAGGTGGAGTCGGCTACATGAATCATTTATTTGCGTTAGTGTATGTTTCTTCATCTTCTTATATAGTGTTTTTTTACTCTACATTTTATTTGGTAGTATCTGGCGATTGATATGGATCCACCCCCATTGATTTGTGACATTAATTATTATTACAGTGTTTTTTTTCTTTTTATGTTGCATTCGTCCACTTAAGGGATCTCTCTCTCTCTTAATTGTCTGCATTGTACATTAAATTATTTCCTTCGTCAGGTAAGTTTGATATAAACATTAAATTATTTACTTGGTTTGGAAATTTCGACTATTTCGACCCTGAAGTTGGACCTACTAAAATAAAAATAGTCTTTTTTTATGTTAAGGATTTAACAATATTTGGATTATAATTTAACATAAAAAACCTCCAAAAAATTTAAAAGCTTACATATATTTAACTAATAATAAATTAATCACCATTTCGATTTAAAAGTATAAATAATTTAGTTGAAAAAAAAATATTGGTTTACACGTTTATTAAACTATATTACTTAGAAATGTTAAACATTTAATAGAGAAATTAAAATGAATATTTAATGCGAGCTTTTAATAGAATATAATACGCCATTTCCCATATTGTTACTTAGCAGTGTGTGGAAGTTTCACTGGTTTTATATTGCGGCCAGACTCCTCCTAATCAAACAATTAATATCCTTTCACGTTTGGTGTAGTCAACACCAAACAATTTGATCGTAGTTTATGTCTACTGACGAAGACCTATTTTCATATGTCATGACTAACGACATTTAATGTTGGAATTAATTAAAGTAACATCAGGAAAATAATTATACAAAACAGAGGACTTCCATGAAATTTAAGTTTTAGTTAACTAAAAAAATTAATAAATCAGGAATACTTTATTATTTATTGCAAATGTTATCAAAATCGGATCGGACCGATCAGAAATTCGATTCGGTTTGATATTAAAATTAACCAAGATAAATCGATTGAACCGTTCAATTTAAAATTTGAAAAATAAAATAAAAAAAATAGGAAAGTTGAAAAAGAAAAAGGAAATAAATATAAGAAAAGTAAAAAGAGGGAATATGATATGTATAAAATTAAACATTAATTGAAATAATAAGTAAGTATTTAAAATTGAATAATATTAAAATGAAAAATTATCAAAGAGCATAAATAAAGAAAATGAAAAAGAAAGTTGTTAAAAAAGGAATAAGAATAATTTGAGATAAAATTTATTAATATAACATCTATCATCAATAAATAATAGATATTAAATTAATAATAATTTATTTATATTTATATGATAATCATTATTAAAACTTTTAATAAATAAAAATTATGTTATATTAATTTTTAATATTATTAATAAGTTATTAGTACTATATTTATATATTATATCATATAACTTATATTGTATCTTTATAATTATTATAAATAATATCATTATAATAAAATTAGATTCAATCCGATCAAACTCTGTCTTATCAGTCCAACCGCATCCTATTGCCGGTTCAATTTTGAAAATATTATTTATTGCTATTTTATTTATGTTCGTCTACTTACTTTTCAAGTTATAGCGACCATGACGAATATAAAAAGGAACATAAATAAAAGGAAATATGATATTGACTATTGTTTGAAATTTTCATAGATCTTAACTAAAATGAAAATTTCAGATTTTCCTCTTGCTAATTTTTTTTCCTAACTGAACTTTTAAAAGTTGATAATTTTTATTCATACTTTAAACTATTATAATTTATAATTAATAACTGGTCACAATCCTAATAAAACATAAAATATCAAATTCTATAATATCAAAAGCTAAGAAGGAGCAGAATTACCCTGAATTTATTATTTATTGATTTATTTTTTTCCCTATTGGTTACTTTGGAAAACAGAAAGGCATGTGAGGTGCACGTGATCTATGTTCTTGATGATGTGGGAGGCTCGGAAGTCACGAGACGGACGTGGATGTACGTGGAATCATCCCCATCCACGTCCCCCTCCGCGACTCCAACGCGGAGCTGACGCCACCAAAATCCAACGGCTCCCATCATCTTCGGCTCTTCGTGATGTCCACTGACAGAATCTGGGCCGTTCAAATCGGCACGCCACGTCCACGTCACGTCATTCTACGGCCGCACTGACGACACCGGACGTACGCGTAGACATTTTTATCCGAGGCATTTCGAGAAGTAAAGGCGCGCTGGCGGGGAGAGAACGGACAGTCGGACGGACGCCGGAATAACGGTCACTCGCCGGAGAATTAAGTTAACGCCGGGAGAGCCACGGCCAGGAGCAAGGACTGATTTTGGAATAAACTTTTTGTCGCGGGGGTAAATGAATCTCGCACAATCCCCGAGGTCTAATTGGAGAGAGAGAGAGAGAGGGGAGAGAGAGAGGGGTTGAGAAGAAGGAAGGATTCAATTCCTTTCCTCTACCTCCAATCGTCTCCCACGCTTGCCTGTTGAAAGCGTCTGCTGCGCGCCGGGAACAACTTAATGTGAACAACTCATTCCCATAATTATATATTATATATATATTGTAGGGGCCGATTTTTTTTATTTAGGTTTTCTTCTTTTCATGGAAGTGTTTTTATTTACTTGTGTAACAATCAAGATTGACTTCACCAGAAAGAGACCAAAATTTATGTCAAGAAAAAAAAGAGACCGAAATATTTTGTACGCCGATTTTTTTGGTTTAATTGCCCACATATATCTTTCCAAAAAAAGCTGGAATGAATTAATACTATAAATAAAGTAACATTAATAATAGTATCAGGAGAAATATTACGTTGACCATATATTATCGCAAGGTGCTTATTATTATTATTATTATTATTTTTGCTAATACTACTTCTGATGGGACAAGGATAAGATAAAAGTTCTGTGAGACCATCATACCTAATATTCCTTTTTATGTTCTCCTGCTCCGAACACGAAAAAAACTTTTGCTCTTTCTCTCTCCCCCCCTCGACGACATCACCAGCACCCGCGTCTAATCGAGCGCCAACGCCGAGACGAGGAGGTAGTAGTAGAAGAAGCCGCCGCCACTTTCAATTGAGAAATCGCGTAGTTTCGGATCGTTTCGTTTGGTGTCGGTGGACGTTCCGGACTGAGGAGGCCGCCGGGCGGATCTATGACCGGATTCCGCAGTGGCAGAGGCCGGAAGAGATCGGAAGCTGCCGCCGGGCAAGCGGCGTCTAACAGATGCTCTTCGGAGTGGATTTAGGGGTGGCGCTGCTGCTCCTCCTCCTCACCCTCCTCATCCGACGGCGATGGCAGAGGGAGGCGGCCAGGAAGGAGGAGGTCCGGCGCCTGATGCTGCTAACTGCGGTGGAGGAGGAGCGCGCGGAGAGGGAGGCGGCGTTTCATTTTGCGCCGGCACCACCGGCGAAGGCCTTTGCTGCGGCCGCACCGCGCCCTGCTGTCGCCGCGGTGGCCAAGGCGCCGCCCCCTCCCCCGCCGTTGGTGTGCGCCTCGTGCTTCAGCCCCGCAACTTCTAGGTGCGCCAGGTGCAAAGCCGTCAGATACTGGTAAGCGCATCCAGAATTGTGTCGATTTTGTAAGAGAAAAGGGTTATCGCGTTGAATTGGTCTGTATATGAAACAGGATTTTCCCTATTGATGTCTGAGGCATGCGAACTTTAGAAATTCTTAGCGAAAACAGGCTTCAATATCTCAAGCTATGGTTCACCCTTAATTCCCAATAGCCTTTGGTGGAGGAAAGGATATATAATTAAATTATTCATAGCTAACAACATTAGGGATATTGGTGTGGCTGCTGCTGTTAACGGTTTAGCATATGTTTACGAATAGCTTTCATCCAAGAAAAAAATGCATATACCGAAAGGAGGGTTCTTGAAGATTTGAGCTGTCTGATGAAGAATTTGGAAGTATCATTACATCTGGTAGAGCTAAAAATTTTACTTATTGTTTTTCTGTTTTGTTAAGGATTGCTGAGATCCAATTGCTACAAATGTCTTTTGGTATAACCCTATAACATATATCTTGACTAGTTTACCTTTGTGTGATTTCTTGTCTGCTTTTTCACAGTAGAGAATTACAAATTATGCATATGAGAATGATATGGAACATGAAGCACAATTTAGTATCTTTGCAAGCACCTTCATGTAGCTATCTATATGCTTCTTATTATGAGTAGCATGGACTTTTGAATTTGAATGTCTAGGTTTCTGGTTTCTTTTCAACCCAAGCTGGTGCAGAGAACTTCAGTTCAAACAACTTTTTCCAACTTTTTTATTTTGACAAAATTTTCCAAAGAAGGTTGTCTTTAAATATAACTATTTAGATTCCTTTCCAGGTTTTGTCACACAAATCAGGAACATAAAAGTGTTAATTTGACAGTTCCTTTTGTTGAAACAGCCAACGGAAAGAAACTGGAATGGGTTCCTCTTAGAACCAAAATCATAATATTTTGTTTATAAGGAAATAGTCTTGGTCAGTCTTGATTATTCAGTATTATTATCTAGAATTGTTCACATCAATGTCTGCTACTGAAGTATGATATCAATGAAACAAAATTCATCAAGACAGATATTAGTTACCAGATCAGTTGCAGACCTATTTGAGTGCCCAACTATTTATTGTAATCAACAAGGTTTCTTCCTTCTTTTTTTTTTTTAAAAAAAAGAACCAAGGTTTCTTCCTCAATGCACTATGCTTAATACACATGAGCAAAGAACTAAAACCTTCCCCTCTCAAAATAAATAGATAAATAAGAAAGAAAAAGAAACTAGAACCAGGTTGTAAGTGCTCATCCACGAGTGAGCTAGTTTTGCATAACTTGGCAGCTTGGAATTCAGTACGGATGTGGAGCTAATTGACTGGCATGGCATATGAAAAAAACAAATACCAATGTCCTGTGTTAGTCTTGATCATTGTCAAATATCATGGATTTCTAGAAGTAATATTTCAGAATGATATGAAGAGTTGGCTCAGAAGGAGATTTAACAACACATGCTTGGTCGCACAATTGTTATGCTATATATTATTGAAAAACTATCTTATCATTAGATGACTCTTTCAGTTTCCCACATGACATGAGATCTCTGATACCGAACTTGTGTTCAATAAGTATGCTATTTCATGCAATTTATGATGTGCATTACCTTAGCATGACTTTTCAACTTTCTGTGTATCACCGTAAAAGAAAATCTGCATGTTCTCAAGTTCAGATTCATATTTCTTCCTCTAAACAAAAAATATTTCTTCCTCTAAATAAAGTTGAATGTTCTGGCTTATTTCAGCTCAGGAAAGTGCCAGATCATTCATTGGAGACAAGGTCATAAGGATGAATGCTATCCTCCAAGTGTCATTGTTGAACATGCTTTTGAGCCCAATGACTCTGTGTCAAAGAACAAAGAAGCTAAGCAATCTTGGTTAAATCAAAACAATGCAGCACCTGAAGAATTGCTGAATGTCAAGGTGACCGAAAGCCTATCTGAAGGATCTACAGCAGCAGCTTTTCATGATACTTTAGATAAAAGTAAAGCACCAAGAGATAAGACTTCTTTTGACGCTTCTTTGAAAGAGAAGGATTCTGGTACTGGCTTCAACGCATCTGTATATGAAAGATTACCACCTTCCCTAACAAGAGCTACTTCGGACGCTTCTAGCAGCTCTTCTGGTAGTGTCAGAATAGCAGTTGATATTGGTGGTGATAAATCCACAAAAGATCCAATTCGTGTTGTTAGTACTGGAGCTTCAGAGGAGAAAACTGTTCATACTAATCACTTGAAAAATAAGAGATCGTTACGCAGCACTGAGGAAGTTGAATGCTTGAGCGGTTTAACAGACACAGGCTTGTCCATGCCTGTTGAGCATATACATGATCAGCAATCTGAAACTGGTGGGCAAAACCTGGTCCCAGATCCGGACAGTAAGGTGCATGGTTCTGTTGGTGTTATTTCCTCGACTTTTGAAGCCAAAATGTCTACTGCATCTTCAGTATCAAAAAGTAAACCTCAACTGGAACGGACAGAAAAGTTGGTTTTTGGTTCCAGTAATTCAGATCCTGTTGCTGTTGGATCAGAGAGTGACATGTTGCAGAATAGGAAAATATTGAGATCATCATCTGCTTCTGATGGTGGTCATCCTAATGTATTTCGTAAATCTTCAGAGGTTGCCAGTGTGTCTATCCGATCTACTAGCATCAATAATTCTGCCTTGAATGGTTTTCCACCAAGGAATCAAGTTGCTACCCAGCTTTCTGCTTCAAAAAATTCCAGGAACTATTCATCAGAACCAGTAAGTGATCTATCAAAGAGCAACTTAGTAACACAAGTGTGATGGTGTCTTCTTAAAAAGCATGTATTGGTCTATGGATTTTACGGATACAACCTGCTTAAATTTTCAGGAGAATTATTCTTAATACTTTTATTTGTTCTTGGTCTATGGATTTTACAGATACAACCTGCTTAAATTTTCAGGAGATTTATTCTTAATAGTTTTATTTGTTCCTGCAGATGCTTTTCCCATATGACCGTTTTATCAAACTTTGCAATGACAAGGTGGGGTATCATCCTCGTGGCCTTACTAACTGTGGCAATAGGTAACTGAATAATGATATCACTCAAATTGATACCAGGGATATGCATTTTAGTTGTTATTTGTGTGTTTGTGTTTATTCTCTTCATTTTTCACACACACTCTCTCTCTGTTGGGGAAATATTTGTTGCTTTGGGATACTTTCTTTTATTTTCACTAAGACAAGCACTTAACTTTTGTTATCCCACTTAAGAGTCTCTTTCCCATTTGTGACTTTTTGGCTTGCTTGTTTGACTTTCTGAGACACATGGCATCAGTCAACTGCAATCTTTTGTGAAGCTTATCCTTTCCTATCTAATACCCTCACTACAGAGTATGTGAGTGTGGTTGGTGATTCAATAGCTTAAGGGTATAAATAGATTATGTTTCTCACATAGAAGGGCCATGGTTTGAAGTGTCAAATGCATGGTTTTTTCAACTATTCTTTCTTACATCTTTATATTTGTTTTTTTCTTTAAACTTGCAGCTGCTACGCTAATGTTGTGCTCCAGTGCTTGTTATTTACTCGTCCCCTTACAGCATACCTTTTTGAAGGACTTCATTCCAGAACATGTACGTCTTCCTAAGATTATAATTTACTTTCTATTCCATTGGTGTTGCTTTTAATTGTATAATAAGAAACATTCTGATCTGGCATTGTACAATTATTTTTAGGTCCAAAAAAAGGCTGGTGCTTTACTTGTGAGCTTGAATACCTTTTTATGAGTTCAAAGCAAGGGAGATCTCCATTGTCCCCCATTGGCATATTGTCACACCTTGAAGATATTGGTAGCAACTTTGGTAGAGGAAAACAAGAGGATGCCCATGAGTTCCTAAGGTGAGTTTTGATGTTGTGTAGACCTGAAAGTAGATAGGTTTGCAGTTGGATCAATGAGAATACAGTTACTTTTTTTCCTTGGTATATCATTTTCTCCTGTATTGGTAGGTATGCAATTGATGCCATGCAATCAGTGTGCCTAAAGGAAACAGGAACAAAACCAGGTGATCCTTTAGCTGAAGAGACGACACTTATTCAGCAGACTTTTGGTGGTTACTTGAAATCCAAGGTAAAAAGTTAGATCACTTTTTGTTTCCTACAAGAAATCCACTTGTGCTGTGTACTTCGATAATGAACTTCTGGCTACCAAGGAACCGGATGAAATTACTAATAACCGACAAATACAGATAAAATGCGGCAAGTGCAAGGGTAAGTCGGAGCAATCTGAACGTATGATGGACCTTGCAGTTGAGATTGATGGCAACATTGATAGCATAGAAGAAGCACTCAAACGTTTTACATCAACAGAAACTTTAGATGGAGAGAACAAATATAAATGCAGCAGGTATCTCATATCCTCTGGACATAATCTGTTCTCTTTCTTTTTTTTGCTGTGTGCAGTGTGCACCTTGATTGATTTTATTTTTTGCAATATATTCCCCTGTCGAATCTCATGAACATGGATCAACGAATATGAGCGGAATGGCGTCGTATGATCCATGTAGCCGACTCCACCTAGTGGGATAAGGCTTTGTTGTTGTTGTTGTATTCCCCTGTTGACCTACAATCCAAGAGAAACAACGCAGCAATTTTTTTCCAAAAGGAGCATGCTTGTTTTTACATTTAAGAAGAGGGATAGCCTTTATGACTATATGCATATTGGAACTGATTATTTGTTGATGTTATGAAATTGACTCAGAAAAGTAATATTTTTGCAGTCTTTAATTGATAGGAAATCCAAACTGCATGTTCACAATTAAAATGCTATTTTCAATTGTTCTTCTAGCATGTTCAAATGCTACTACAACAACAACAACAAAACCTTATCCCACTAGGTGGGGTCGGCTACATGGATCATACGACGCTTCGTTGATCCATGTTCAAATAAGATGCCTAAAACTATAACTTGAATCTAGTTTATCTCCTTCTCAGTGATGATTTTCCTATCTAAAACAGTGAATTTTAGACTAAAAAAGAGTAGTAATCTTTTTGCACAATCTTCAATTAAATAGGATATTCTGACTGCACATTGTGGACATGCTATAATCTAAACTGTGCATGTTCACCATTCTCTACAATGCTTCTTTTGAGAAGTCATTCTCTACAGTGCTATATCCAGTTATTCTGCTAGGATGTTCAAATTAGATGCCTTAATCTGCCAACTTGAATCTTGTCAGTCTCCGTTTGCTCAGTGATGATGTCCCTCTGTAAAGTATATACTAATAAATTTGCTCTATATTTTTTTCGATAAGGAAATTTACGCAATATTCAAATAGTCAGATCAATTAGTTCATAGAACTTGACTGTTCATCTCAGAGAATATCCTTCCTGCTCTAGAAAATGGATTGTGTTATATATAAAATGTCAACTGTTGATAATGCCTTGAATCTGAATCCAACCCTATGTGGGCCTCCTATGTAATTAGGCACTTCAGCAGTGGGGCGGCGAAGCCGCCCATCCCCTACGGGAGTTTCATTATTTTGCATCCCTATATAAACTCCATGACGGTTAGGTTATTTCGCATCCTTATAATCATTATTATTCCATAACAAAGAGAGCCGCCGCCGCCCGAGGACGTATTCCGATTTAGGGTGAACCTCGTAAATCTCGTGTGTTCTTCTGTGTTTTGTGCGATCTCTCTCTCTCTCTTCGTAACAAACTTTGTGCATTTTGTTCTATGCTGTACTTATTCTGCTAACTTCTTATCGAGATGAAAAGTTGTATCTCATTATTAGATTTTATTGCTTCTAACTCCCAAATGAAATTCTTTTGTGATACTTCTGCACATGCTTTGATGTTCTTTCAACACGATGGAAGCTTTAGTTCTAACCACTTATTGTTCAGAGTTCTCATTCCTTCCTGTAAATACTTTTGTTCCTGACAGATGCAAATCTTATGAACGAGCACACAAGTCACTGAAAATATCAGAGGCTCCAAATTTCCTTACTATAACATTGAAGAGATTTCAGGTAGTCGATAGTATTAGTTTACTTGATTTGTTTGGCTTGTTTTGTAGCTTGTGATTTTTTTTTTCTGGCTGTACAGAGACCTGTGGTTTGTCTGATTCCATCTGAATCATCTGATTTAATTCTTTTTTTGCAGTCTGGTAAATTTGGCAAGCTGAACAAAGTTGTTCGGTTCGAACAGTTGCTGAATTTAGCGCCTTACATGCACGAAGCAGATGACAGTATCCCTATTTATGGCCTTTATGCTGTGGTAGTCCATATTGATGTTTTGAATGCCACCTCCTCCGGGCACTATGTATGCTATGTGAAGGATACGCAAGGAAAGTGGTATGAAATTGATGATAGCAAGGTATTACAGTTTTTCATTGGCAATCCACTTGAAGGTTGAGTGTTCGTTATTGTAGTTTATGTTTATTTAATTGAATTCAATAAGAGATGGTATGCGTATATTTGACAAAATAATATATTCCATGAGAAACTGCTTTTCTGAAGTTATGATGAATACTGTCAATGATAATTATATACAAACTACATAGAGTTAATAATTTCTGCAGAAGTCTGCTTAATTTGAGGGCATGAAATTGTTGCTATACTCTATCCTGGTTGACCTTGTAGATACCCATCTTCAATCTATTTAAACTTGAATCCCTAGGTAATTTTTTTCATGTTCATGGCCTCGGTAATCATTGTTGACTGATTTAATGCATCCTCTGTTTTGATAAGAAGTATCCTCTTGTTGTCATAATACGGTTTTGTGATCATCTTGGCGGCTTTCTTCTTCATGTTAATTCTCAATTATTTGACTAGTGAATTAGTCTGTATTTTGTAAATTGCTTGACACACTCGGATTTTTCGCACTTGCAGGTAAAACCTGTGGAGTTTACGGAAGTCTTGGCAATGAATGCATACATTCTCTTTTATGCAAGGTAAAGCTCATGCAATGATGATGTCAGCTCCTTTGTCCTTGCATTTAACTTATTTTATCAATACTTCTCAATCAGGTATTCACCACGTGCACCAAGATTGGTAAGGAAAGCAAAAAACAACAGGCCGAGAGGCAAGGAAGTCAAATTGGAACCAAACCTGGAGTCACCACAGAGTAGTCCATCAGGTCCCATGAGTCGGAATGAGTTGCACCGAATAAACACTCAGACATCTTTACCATTTGAATCTAGAGACTCCGACGGTTCTTCCCCCTTTAGCTGCTCAGATGAAGGTTCCTCTAGCACTGATAGCGCAAAGGAATCCACAACCAGTGATGAAGCAAGCAGTAGCCCGTTGAGATTCTCTGAAGGCGGCTTGGATGGCACATTCGATTCTCCTTGGAGCTCAAGGCATTCTTCAGATACGTTCGATGGCGCGGAGGCATCAGACTCACCCAGAAGTTCGGACTCCTGTTCGAGTTCCTGTTCTTCAGGCTGGGGAAGCAATAAAACGGAGTCTGGGAGGAAAAATTACATCAAACCTCGTGATACTAGAGGAGCAGGTTTTGAAGGCCAGGGGAGACCATCCTTTTTGTATCCTGACAAAAGTAAACAATTAAGACATTTAACAGGGAACTATAGGACTAGAGAGACTGACTGGATTAACACTAGTGAAGCTAAACCTGGGGTGGCATTGAGAAGGCCAACAAGGTAGGCCACTGCCCAAACATTTTCTTGAAGGTTTGGGTTGTAGAGAAAGTTAATAATGTAGGTTATATATTATGCTCAGTTAACAAAAAGGAAAAGTAACGTGCATACATCTTTTACTTACCCTAAACGATAAATTTCATTAGACTCCCTATCTGTCAATTTTTGCTCAACCGCAAGCCCTACATGCACAATCCATACTCTAGGAATATTCTTTCAATGCATACGGCTTAATTTTAACATAAGAAGAGTTTTACTGGTTTGGATGAAGCTCCGCTGACATTAGGAGGATGAAGAATAAGTCCTATGAAATGTTGGCTCAGCAAAGAAGAATATTTTATCAGGGATGCATGCTTGAGAAAAAAAATGATTAGTTTACCTTGATTGAAACTGGGTCTTCTTTTAGTTGTTTTTAAAATGAGATAATATGCTCTTAATGATGTTTGCGTCCACTGTAATTTTCTGATTTAAAGTAACGTATTTTCACTTGTATTCCTAGGTCAAATACTAACCAAGAGAGGTTGGACTCTTGCATAATATAATATGAGCTCTCTCACTCCATCTAGTGGTATTTCGGACGGGCTCCTAATAGTTTTGATCAATCGGATTTTTATCGGACGGGTCGGACAAGCCCGTTAATTTAATGGATTATTATCGAATCATTTAATAGATTTTCAAAGTTGTTCGGCTTGTTAAGGTCGAATAGGTTTTAATGGATATATCGATTAGGGAGCGAACTGGGTAAGTCCATTAATTTTTTTTATTATTATTTTCATTTATTTTTAAAATTGGCATTTCTTTTTTATATTCTTTTCTTGATAAAATAATATAATAAATAAGATATCATTAATTTTTTCTTCAATTTTCTCATAATTTTCTTTATTTTTTTGTCTTTTTACTCATTTGTTTATTTTATTTTTCATTAATGATAGAACAAATCAAATTAATAATGAATAAACTACTTATATTCTATTATTAGGTAAATATTATTATATAAGTTTATTACCTATTATTATTAGCCGATTAACGGTCTGTTTATCAGATGATTTATTAGTTAATGAACGGATATTGAACGGATACCAAATTATCAAATTAGATAAACGATTAAAATATAATGTTTGATCTACTATCCGTTCGAGTTCGATAACTTATTACACAAAATCGAATTGGGTACGAACAAACTTCCCCATTATCTCGAAATGTCTAATCTAATAAACACCACTAACTCCATCCCTTCTCTCCAATTTTGTTTGCTCGTAGCTTTTCTTTCTTTTGTTCTTTTACCTTTGGACTTAACTCGATGTTTTGTTCTTTTTCACGAGTGTATAAAGCGGTTGGGCTCGTGAGAAGCTCGAGAATATATTGAACAATTTGGAAAAGGGTAATGAAGTCCAGGAGAGAATTTAAGAATATGTATATGTATATAAACATAATATAGACATAACTGGATTTCCTGAAATAAATGACAATTATTCAATTTAATTAAATACAATTGCAATTTCTCATTCATTACGCGTCGAACACGATCGAGGTTTCTATTATCTGAGTATTTTTCTCTTTGATATATATATATATATATATATATATCACTTTTTTATATAGATATTTATAGTTTCCATTGTGATATTGTGCAACACCTAATAATTTCTGAAACCGACGATGAGTTTCGAGTTTTTTTTTTCCTCTCACCCTTTTCTAATCACTAGGAAAAGCAAAAATTCTGAAAATATATCACAGTACGTGGTTAAGACATATTTTGGGTCACATAAATGCATGGTTAGATTTGGCGTCAACACACATGCGGATCGATCAAATCTCGCACTCATGGCCTCGCCGAAATGTCTCCACCTCCACTCAAAGTTGATAGAGGACATGCAGGTTGGTGCACTTGTTCCACGTCAAGCCAAAGACACAAGAATACTGACAACCCTAATGCTGTGCACCATTTCCATGCTGGCCAATCTCCGAAGTCCCATTCATGGAAACTATATATGCTTCAGCCAATGACACTTGAGTATTCCATATCAACCATCAATCCACGCCAACAACTTGCTCGAGTTGGTATGTGTGTGCCAGAGAGAGAGAGAGAGAGAGAGAGAGAGAGAGAGAGAGAGAGAGAGAGAGAGAGAGAGAGAGAGAGAGAGAGAGAGAGAGAGAGAGAGAGAGAGAGAGAGAGAGAGAGAGAGAGAGAGAGAGAGAGAGAGAGAGAGAGAGAGAGAGAGAGAGAGAGAGAGAGAGAGAGAGAGAGAGAGATGGTTGATCATATAGCTGTGGACAAAGCATGCAGAAAGATATATTCATGGAATATATATATGAGGCGGCAGGCATATATAGTAAAATTCTTCATTTACGATCATTACTGGTGAAAATATAAATAGATTCGGAGAAGTTAACGTTGCAGTAAACTAATGGGTAAATTAAAAAAGGGATGAACTTTCGATTTATTCTCTAATCTAATGTAACCTTTTATTTTTTTTTCATAAAAAGTTATGAACTTTTAAATATAACCTAAATTTGTATTTTTACGTAAAAGTCCATAAACTTTAATTTAATTCTCATATCTAGACTAAATTTTTGTTTTAAAAATTTTAAATTGATTAACAATATATCCTATTATTATATTTTATTAAAAAATAATACGGCGAAAAAGTTGTAAAAAATAAAAGGGCAAATATTAAATGCTTTTTACAACTTTGATAGTAAATAAGTTTAAATTTTAGCCTACTCCGTAATAAAATAAAATTGTTACAATATTATTTTATCTAATTATAAAATAGGTTAAAACTTTAAGCTAATTTATTATCAAAGTTGTAAAAAATATTTTATTTTTTATTCTTTTTATTACTATGTAATTATCAGTGAATTATTATTATTTAAATAAATATATGATAATAGACTATATTTATAAATAATTAAAAATTTTAAAATAAAATTAGGCTAATTTTTAAAATTAAATTAAAGTTCATGACATGTTACACAAAAATACAAGTTTATGTTAAATTTGAGAACACAATTAAAATATATGATTTTTACGCAAAAATAAAAGTTCATAATTACTAAATATAAAGTTTAAATTTTTTATGTAATTTATCCTAAACTAATTATATAGTTTCAAAGCTTTTAGTGCGCACGCTGAAGATGATCATATATTACAATGATTTGACGGAAAAATATATCAATTTATCGGAAAAAGTAAAAACATATAGCGCCAAGTAACTAATTTTAATTTCTATTTGTGTGGACAGATTGATATCTTAATTAAATCTTCCCAAGGAATCAAAAGTTCAAATTATTTGCAAATCATAATTTAATTACCTTTTCTTATAATTTGTAGAGTTTTAAAACAAGTTGACACAGCTGCGTTGTATAAAGAAAATTTGATGTGACAGAGACATGTTCTAATTAACGTTACAACCAAATGGTATGATAATAATATGTAGTTATGAAATAGTTAAATTAAGCATGATGAATACGGCTATTTGTTCTATCATAATATGTGCTACAATGAAAATACGTTTAGTAAATAATTTCAAATTAAAGTTTCTGTAAAATAATAAAAAAATCACATTAGTTTAGATCAAGAAACTTCACAACTTTTATTTTCGTTAATGGAATTGATAATGCTTACTTTTATTTCTTAAGACTGTTTCTTTTAAGGACCTAATTCAACAAAAGATAATGATAAATAAATAAACACTACATTGACTACAAAGAGTGAGCGCACCCTGCAACCTACGTATGACGGCCGTCTGATCTTCCCTTGCGCGCATCCACAGTTAGCATCGCTTGGTAGAAGCACAACCGGTTTAAGCCGGTTTAGAGAGGAGTAGATTCACGATTTAAGCCGGTTCGTTGGTGATGCGCACGTGTGTGTGTTGGGGGAGGGGGGGGGGGGGGTGCGACATGCGGGTTTAGGGCAAAGGCAAGTGAGGTGGAGCGGTGATCAGCGGAGGGCGACATCGCCTTCTCTTCCTCCCCTGAGCCGCATGACATCGCGAAGGTGGAGCGGCGATCGGAGGAGGGCGACATCATCTTCCCTTCATCCTCAGAGCATCACAACATTGGTCAAAGGTGGAGCGGCTAGGGCATGCAAGATGGTGAAGGATGGCGATGGCAACGAAAGGGCGAATGACGGTGAGATGAGCCGGTGAGATCGAGATCCTTCCGCCCGCCTTGCGAGCCGAAGATCGACAACAAGCGTGGTATACTCTCTGTACTCATGCTGATTTCATCGTTGGACCATTGATGCTAGATACTTGAAGGCACGGTTAGTTCATGAACAAACTTGTAGGTCACAATCCGTTAGTATTTTTAAAAAATGGGCTTGGAGAAGAAATATTTGAAAGGTTAATAATTTTGGTTTGCGTTCCGATAATCATCTTGACTTTGGCTTAAAAAAAGTTGTCGATGATGTGCTTAAAAAAGTTGGAGCATTCAAAATAGGGGATTCACATGAAATTACAATGGAATCGACAACTTTGAAGGACAGCCCCACAAAATCACAAGATATGATTAATGACCCAACTTATGTCAAAGCCAAAGGAAGACTAAAAAAAATCCAAAGGATGAAATCGGGTATCGAAATTTTCATGTCGAAAACTTATGAGGTTAAGAGGATAATATGTGGCGAGTGCGGCACTCGTGGTCATTATAGGAGTACTTGTCCAGTAGCTAAGGTAAAATATTTATATTTTATTATTTTACTTCAAAGTATGTTATTGTTTAATAGTTAATTATCTTCATTTACATTCATGGCACTAGGCAAAAGAAGAAGAGAATAAAAGGAAGAGAAAAGGAAAAATGATTGAGGAGGTTGATGATAATGAACAAAATGAAGCAATGTCATTTGAAGAGGACGATTAATGGTATCATTTTCATACCTTTTATTTCGTGTGTTTGTCTATATGTATTTTGTCATTATCTCAGGTGTTCAGTGTTGATGGATGTTCACATCGTTTTTATTTTTCATGTATGAGGCAACATGTGGAAGTCAAATTACTGTAACTGATGAAGCACCATTTTTTTTTCTTTACTTTTTCTGCAGATGTGGTTATGAATTTTGCTATACCTGTGGAGCTGAGTGGAAAAACAAAAAAAGCTACTTGTTCCTGCCTCTTGTGGGATGAAAGAAACATTTTGCACGATGACTTTTAGTTGAAGATTGTGATGATAAATCTAGTTTGAAGATGACTGTTATCACTAGGCCTATCTTTTTTTAGTTTGCACGTTGTAATTATTTGAGTTTCTCTTTTAGCTCTGTTCATTAAACCATGGAAATTATGTGTATAACAACTATGTATAAAACTATGTATGACAACTTTGAGTTTCCCTTTGGCTCTGTTCTTTTTTGGCAATCTTGATTCTTGTTCTTGTTCTTGCTGGATAGTTGTTCATGGTGAAAAAAAAAACATTGTAATGATAATGCATCTTTGTTCTTGCTGGACCCAAGTTCATCAATGAGGAAGAGAGTAACGGGAGAGTGAAGAATGTTATCTTTCATAATCAACAAGAGATTGTATCAAAGGTTATATTGGTTGATATCTGCCATTCTCTGTGGTATCGCAGCCAGGAAACTTTTCGTTTGAGATGTTTATTTTCTTGGTATTTTAATCATCAAGCTTATATGAAGGATAGGCTTAGGAGAGGAAGAAGCACATATATTTCTGAATAGAGGACAATAATTTTGACATCATATATCTTTAGTACTTGACAAAAAAACAAACTCATTTACCTTAATAGTGGAATGAGATAATCAATTACAAACTGCAATAGAACTCTGAATATAAATATTAAAACTTAATAGTGTTTACAATAGCCAAATTGCAAACACCATTGTCCTAAAAAAATTGCAAACACAACGCAATCAGATCTGAGATCACAAAAACATACCTGTTGTATTGCAACTTTCATTTCAATAGATAAAATATTATAATTAACAAGCAGATAGTCACATTTTTATATAATCTACATTTCCTCTTTTCATCTTCGATAGCAACTTGAAATCTTCTCATTTCATCTTCGATATTTTCTTGTAACCTCCTATTTTTCTTCTTCAACCTCGTAGTCTAATTGCCTAAGCCTCCTGAGTAACCCATTAAGAATGCCTTGATATCGGGGATCAACTTCTGGATCAAGCCTTTGAAAATATCGACAACCTCCATTTTTCTATAACACATGAGACAAATGAAATAATTGTCACTATTATGAAAATTAGAAATAAAATAATTAAATTTATAAACTTCATAATATTTGCAGCCATAAAATTTGCATCCAGAATTTGCTTCCGTCCATGATGTTTTAATAATAGCTTCTTCATGACAATTGCATAGTGGTGTAATTGTCATATTAAGTTTCGACATTATCTCTAAACTGTAGACTAAGTTTTGACATTAAAATTGCATGCAGCAGGAAGTAATATCAATAATATAACTACCAATGGATTTTTTAGTAAACATTATTGTGTTAAAGACCCTCTTACTTGTGTTAAGCATTGTACAGTTTAAATTACATGTAACCTGGCTCATTGCATGTCAATTAATGTGTATATGTATATCAAGTAGTTACATGCATTCAAATAGTTATAATAAACATAAATGCTGAGATGCAATGTAAATCCTATAACATGATACAAGCATTCATACTTGTTGTGCACTAGACGCTTTGCCCTCCACATGCGCCCTCCGCCTGTGCCCTAGTCGTGCCCTCCACCTTTGTCTCGCGTGCCCTAGCCGTGCCCTCCACCTTTGTCTTGCGTGCCCTAGTACACCTGTGCCCTAGCCACACCCTCTGTCTGTGGCCGATGTCGCTGCTCCACCTTCGCGATGTCACGCGGCTCGGAGGAGGAAGAGAAGGCGATGTTGCGATGCTCGAAGGACGAAGGGAAGATGATGTCGCCCCCCTTCGATCGCCGCTCCACCTTCGCGATGTCGCACGGCTCGAAGGAGGAAGAGAAGGCAATGTCGCCCTCCGTCGATCGCCGCTCAACCTTCGTAATGTCACATGTATCGGAGGAGGAAGAGAAGGCAATGTCACCCTCTGCCGATTGCCGCTCCACCTTGCATCGCTTGTTCCCTAAACCTGCATCTCGCCCTCGAAGCATCACCCATGTGCAAAATTGGCCCTCATCTACTCCTCTCTAAACTGGCTTAAATCGATTGTGCTTCTATCAAGCGATGCTGACCATGGATGCACGCAAGGGAAGATCAGACGATCGTCACACATGGGTTGTAGGGTGCGCCCACTCTTTGTGGTGCCACCCTAATATTACTCTCTCTCTCTCTCTCTCTTATATATATATATATATATATATATATCATGTCGCGAGAAAGCATCAAGCATCGACAATGATGATAATTTTGTCATTAAAATCAGTTCGGAATTATTTTATACCGAGAAACTATAAAATTATTTTTCATCAAATGCTCATGGATATTGTTATGAAAAGAGCAAAAGAGATCGTACAAACACAGAAGAATACACAAAATTTACGAGATTCATTCTAAATCGGACTATGTCCTCGGACGATGATGGCTCTCTTTATTATGTAATAATGATGATTACAATGATACATAATAAACTAGTCGTCATGGAGTTTATATAGAGAACTCGAATACAAAATAAAAAATAGAAACTTAAAATCGTCTAAGTTTCGGGGGCTTCGTCACTCTCCACTACTGAAGCGACTAACTACATAGGGGCTCATATAGAATTACAACTGAATTCAAATTCAAGATATTATCAACAAATATCCACATTGACTTGAATAATCTTTAGAGCACAAATATCTTTAATGCCACGTTATGCCACGCCAAACCCACCTTGAGGGTTGTTACCAAGTATTGATGTTAAGCAAGTCCAAATAGTGCTAGAACTTGTTATGAGGAATAGAGTTAGTGAACATATTAGTTGGATTGCCTATAGTGTCAATCTTTTTCACCTTGATCCTCTTTTCAGTACGGATGAAGTGATATCTGACGTCAATGTGTTTGGTTTTTTCATGATGCACTTGGTCCTTGGCTAAACATATTGCACTCAAGCTGTCAAGCCCGCTCCTAATGTAGTCAACATATCCAACTAGGCTTTTCAATTCCAGATGCTTTCCTTAGCAGTTTCTGTCAGTGCCATGTACTCAGCCTATGTGGTAGATAATGTAACTGATGACTGAAGTGTGACCTTTCAACTGATGACAGAACTACTAAAAGTGAAGATATAGCATGTCATGAATCGTCTCCAATCAACATCTGCAGCATAGTCCGAATCTAAGTAACCAATAATCAAACACTCTTTATCACTTCTGTATATGATGTTAATATCAGATGTTCCTCTCAGAAATCGAAAGATTCGTTTCACTATATGTCAATGCTTTTTCTTGAATTGTTCATGAACATGATCACTAGTTGATCATACTAAATTTTCACTCCATTTACACTTAATTTCATATGTACCGAGCCCCTAAAATTGCCTACATTTGGTTAATTATGCCTAAAATGCATGCATTTATCATTTTTGTGTAACACCAATGTGCATTTAGTAATTTAGCTGATTTTTATTGCTGTCCTAATCCATACTTGTCTAATTTCTATTTGAGGACTTTGATGCTTACTGTTCTTGCTCTTCTAGCAGGTAGTATAAGGCTGTAACCAGTTGGAAAAGGAGGGGGACCACTGATTTGCTGTCCAAAAAGTAGAGGAATCTGTTGGAATTTTTGAGGGCTTGGACAGATGGCAAAATCACCAAGCTATAAAAACTTCTGATTTGCATCAAAGGGTGCGCAACTCACATATAAAAGCTGGAGAAATCCAGATGGAAAAAGGGGAGTCTCCATTGGGAGGGTTTCTGGACCAAGGAGCTGAGGAAGAGCTGGAGAAGAGGGCTGCACACTGATTTCCTAGGGACAAATTCTTTGTTTTCGATTTCAGAATGCTTGGCACTATTTTCCTCTTATGTTTTGTATTAATCCTTGTAATTATGATGAGCTAAATTCTAGCTCTCCTAGGATAGGTAGTAATCTAGTTCTAAACATGGATGGAGTATGAACACACTGATTTCCTTTTCTGATATCTGATATTCTGATTTTTATTTCCTGATTTCTGAAATCTTGGGATCTGTTCTTGACATAGTGAAATCCTAATTATATTTGTAACTGAGAGGTTGATTTATGATTTCATCTTGTTCATAAATGAATCAAGAACCAATGACAAGTTCTTAGGTCCCAATCTTTAGTTCTGATTCTGATTTTCTGAAATCTGATTTCTTGAATTCTGATTTCTGCTGAAATCTGTTTATCATTGTGAAACCCTGATTTCTAAGCAACCGAGAGGTTGATTCTATGTCTCATTCTTGTTCAGAAATGAATCAAGATGCAATGATAACTTGCTTGAGTTCAATCTGTGATTACATACTTATTATGGAATCTGTCCTGATTTCTGATTCCTATGGAATTTGTTTTGTCATGTGGAATCCCAATTTTATAGGCAACTGAGAGGTTGATTCATGAGTTTCTTCTTGTTCAGAGATGAACCAAGAAGCAATGATAATTTGCTAGATTTCATTCTGTGATAATGTGCCTAATGAACCCAATTAATTAGTATGGATATGGACCTCATTTGTATGTGCAGTCGAGAGACTGATTTTAGGTCTCCATGATGTTTAGAGATAAACCAAGAAGCATTGCATTAGCATTGGATTAATTATATTTATGTTTAGCTAATTGAGCCAATTGTTCCATCATTATATGTGTTGATCAATATTGGTGCCAAATTAAGTCTCACTGAATTGCTAATTCTGATGAGGCCTTGTCAAAATCAGTAGGATATCAGAACTTGTGCTCAATGATAACTTGATATCAGGAAGGATTCTTTTCTTATTCAACTTAGCTAATCAACCATATGAAAATATGACAATTAGTTTGGTTTAACTATGCTGTGATAACAGTCCCTTTTCAAGTTGAATTAGAATTGACTTATATTGATATTTTGTTCCAATTCATCCATAGCTGAATTAGATGAACCCCATTCCTAGGAGAATCTTCTCATTGATTGATAATTACCCTTTTAGTCCTTAGCCTAGCATCTAAATTTTAGTCCATATAAATTCTTAAAACACCAAAAACAGTTACACTTCTTTTTGCCACATTTAAAAGTCTATTTTCACTTTCCTTAATTTCCTATTTTTGCCACTTAGTCTAGTGTTAGTCTAGATTATTTTAGTGAGTCATTGGCCTTCAAATCACTGTGGATACGAAACTTGAGTCTATTAAAATTGACCTGTGCACTTGTAGTAGAGAGGAAGTGAGGAGTGTGAACACATTTCATAATATTCAATTCTGAACCATAAAATTAGCAAGTTATCATTACTCCTAAATTCACATCAGAACCTACTAACAACACTAACTGCATGAGCAATGTCAGGTCTTGTGCAAATCATGACATACATCAAACTTACAACTGCACTAGCATAAGGAACCCGAGACGCTTCTAATTTTGGTGTAAAGGCAATAGAGAGATAAATATCTATAACTGATGGAGTATTTAAAAGCTTCGCTCCTGACATTCCAACTTTAGATAAAATCTTTTGAATATAACTTTTCTGATATAAGAATAGTTTACCTTGTGCGTGACCCCTTAGTATTTCCATCCTCATAATATTTTGTGTCGCACCAAGATCTTTCATGTCGAATTCTGCGCTAAGAAGTTTTTTTCAAATTAACTGATGGAGTATTTAAAAGCTTCGCTCTGGACATTCCAACTTTAGATAAAATCTTCCGAATACAACTTTTCTGAGATAAGAATAGTTTACCTTGTGCGCGACCCCTTAGTATTTTCATCCCCAAAATATTTTGTGTTGCACCAAGATCTTTCATGTCAAATTCTGCGCTGAGTTTTTTCAAATTATGAATATATGTCATGTCTCTAGCAGCAATAAGCATATCATCAACATACAAGAACCGATAGATATTGAGTCGTCCTTCACCTTCATGTGATATACACAACAATCATAAGAACTTCAACTGAATCCCTTAGAGATCATGAAGCTATCAAACTTTTTGTACCATTGTCTAGGAGACTACTTCAGGTCATACATAGATTTCTTTAGTATGCAAACTTGATCCTCCTTTCTTAAAATGAAGAATCCCTCTGGTTGGCTCATAAGAATGTCTTTTTCAAGTTTTCTATGGAAGAAAGCAGTCTTCACATTTAGTTGTTCGAGCTCTAAATTTCGATGTGCCACAAGAGCAAATAACACTCGTATAGAAGTATATTTAACAACAGGTGAAAACTCGATTATAGTCAATAACCTTTCTATCTTTAGGCAACTTGACTAGTTTTCATGTCTGATTTTTGTGTCTATACGATCACTGTTCAAATTCGACACATGTTATGACATCTACGTAAGAAAACAGCTTTAGGGACTCCACCTCTTCAACCACCTGAAAGCAAAAACAATCATGCCCTCAAAATCATATCGATTGGGAGGACCTACTTGTCTGCGAGGACATCTAACAATAATTGACTCATCTTTTGATTGTTCAATAGGCTCTTTATTTTCTAGTTCTACTTCTTGATGTGATCCTTGAGCATCATCCTTAATTGGAGTCATTTCAATCCCCACTTGTTTGTTGACACTCTCTTCAGCTTCAATCTTCAACTGAAGCTGATTCTTTGTCAAAGGTCACGCTTCTACTGTGAATGACATCGTGTTTTGA
Source organism: Pontederia crassipes (assembly GCA_030549335.1). Lineage (NCBI taxonomy): Eukaryota > Viridiplantae > Streptophyta > Magnoliopsida > Commelinales > Pontederiaceae > Pontederia > Pontederia crassipes. The sequence continues at coordinate 6,653,410 of CM060185.1, read as the reverse complement.
AGGAGATCAGATTTTATAGCCCTTCACTCTTGCACCATATCCCACAATCCCTTCTTTGGCTCTTGGTTCTAATTTTTCTTCACTGACATGATAGTATGCTGGACAATAAAATTTTTTTAAATTAGTATAATCAGTAGAATTTTCTAGCCATACCTCAGCAGGAGTCTTGATATTAATCGTATTCGTCGAGCTTCGATTCACCAAGTGGCAAATTGTGTTAACAACTTCAGCACCAGAACATCCTATTTAGACCAACATTAGAGAGCATGCACCTTTCAATCTCTAGAAGTGTCTTGTTCATTCGTTCTGCAATTCCATTTTACTGTGAAGTATCCCTAATAGTGTGATGCATGACAATGCCTTCATCTTTGCAGAACTAATCGAATTCAACAGAATAGAACTCCAAACCACTATCAGCGCAAAGACATTTCACTTTCTTCGAAGTTTTATTTTCCACCAAAACCTTCAATTGCTTGAAGGCCTTGAAGGACTCACTCTTGTGCTTCATCAAGAATACCCAAGTCAATCTCGAGCAGTCATCAATCATAGACGGAAAATACTTAAAACCTCCTAATGGTGGAACACAAGAGTGACCCCAATAATCAACATGGATGTATTCAAGTCTCGCCATCGTCCTGTCCACTATTTTGTCAAACTGAGACCTTCGTTGTTTGTCAAATACACAGTGCTTACAAAACTTGATTTTAGATATCTTCTTATCTCCTAAAATACCTCGCTTGCTAAGAATATTCATCCTGTTCTGACTCATATATCCAAGTCGCATGTGTCACATCATTGACTTTTTTTATTCTGATGAACTAGCCACAATAACAATACCAGATACTGTCTTGCCTTGTAATATATACAAGGACTTCTGTTTGACTCCCTTCAGAAATGTAGTATCACCTTTTAAGACCGTGAGGATGCCTCCAACAGCATTGATCTGACAACCCTTAGAGTCTAAGACTTCAAGTGATATCAAATTCTTCTTCAATTGTGGAACATGATGAACATTTGTCAGCGTTCTCACCAGATTGTCATGTGTTTTGATCTATACAAAACCGATTCCAATTATTTGACATGACACATTATTACTCATGATGACATTTTCACAATCGATCTTCTGATAAGATGATGATAATTTTTTATTCAGAGTCATATAATAGGAGTACCCGAATTAAGAACTCAGCCAAACACCCTTGATAAGTAGCAATTAGAATCAAATCATCTTCAAAATTTCAGCTTTATGTGTCACTGCAGCAATGTGGGCCTTCTTCTTTTTCGGACAATTTTTCTTCCAATGCCTTGATTCTTTGTAGTAATTATAGATGTCTTTGACAATAATCTTTTTCTTGTTTGGTTTGAATTTTTTCGATTTTGAGGATTGTCCCTTCTCTACGATCGATATCAAACTCGCGGCCTAAGTCTCTACGGAATTTCCAGATGCCTTATGTTGAAGTTCACGAGTATGGAGACTCGATTTTACTTGTTGCGGAGTTATAATTTCATTCCAATAATCATAGATTGAATGATGGAGGAAGTGAAACTAACAGAAGTAGGGTAGCATTTTCATCCTCAATTTTTACATCAATATTTCTCCGTTCTATCAACAAACAAATCAATTCATCAAGATGTTCCTTCATAGTGGTACCTTCTTGCATGTGTAGGGTGAACAGACATTGCTTCAACAACAACTTATTAGTGAAAGAGTTCATCATATACAGATTCTCGAGTCTCAACCACAGACTAACCTCCGTTTCTTCATTTGCGACATCGATTATCACTTCATCCGTCAGGCACAATAGAATCGCCGAGTGCGCCTTCTCCTTCTGTGCTGCCAAAGTAGCGAGGTCGATCTTCTTTTCTTTGTCCTTCGAGTCTTCCTCGTTTGGTTTGTTCTTAGACATGTTCGTGAGCGACATATAGACTCCTTGTTGCTTCATAAGCATCCGCATCTTGATCTTCCACAATCCGAAGTTATTTCTGTCGGTGAACTTCTACACTTTCACATTGTGTGACGCCATGTCTATCTCATCGAGAATCGCTGACGAACCATAATGCTTTGATATCAGTTTGTTACGAAAAGAGGGAGAGATCACACAAACACAGAAGAACACATGAGATTTATAAGGTTCACCCTAAACCGGACTACGTCTTCGGACGATGGTGGCTCTCTTTGCTATAGAATAATAATGATTATAATGATATAAAATAACCTAGCCGCGATAGAGTTTATATAGAGAACTTCAATACAAAATAGAAAATAGAATCCTAAAATAGAAATCTCAACGAGACCCCCGTAGGGGACGAGCGGCTTTGTCGTCCCTCACTAATGAAGTGCCTAACTACATTGGGGTCCATATAGAATTACAACTGGGTTCAGATTCAAGACATTATAAACAAATATCTTTTATTAGTTATGTAATGTGAGAAATGATAAATTAAAAGAATAAAGTGACACGTAACTCTTTTTTTCGTTTGTCTTAGTTTTTTAACTTTTGCGATGCTAACAATTGTAAACATTGATCATGAATTAGAATCTCAATCTTTTGTGAAGTTCAAGTAATTTAATGTTAATAATGAATCACTGTAACATGGTGGGATTGATTTTAAAATCAATAATATATATCCACTGATAATAATGATATATTGAATCGTGATTGAAGGGCATCTCATTGCACCTCGCTCACATTATGTTAAAGTATCCTTTCCTTTTTAAATAGGTGTGTTTCATTGGGGTGTGTGTGACTTAAACGAGTAATTATTTTTAATATTTACATTCATAAACTATTAACTTACATTGTAAAAGTCAGCTCGACCTGTCGGATCGATATCCAGCCTTCAAAAATCAAAATGGTCCGCGGGTCACCTCAAATTTGTCCTTGAGGTTGACCCACTTTAACCCGTCAAATTTGAATTCAACTAATTGACTCAATGGATTTGGATGATCCGATTGAATCAAGATGAAAAAAATAATTAGGATAAAAAATTAAAATTTTTAGGACACATTACTTGTGTGTGAATATATATATATATATATATGAAATTTGTGTTCTATTTTTTTTCAATCTATCATTGGCATTATTTTATATATAATTATGAAAAAAATATCTTGCATGTAATAACTATTTATTTAATACTCTATGTATTATATTATTTTACTTTTAAATTATTTTATTTTAATTTATTGTATTTGATATGCATCTTACATAGAACTAAAAAATATGAGAGAAATTTATTTAACGTGTTTTATTCTTTTTTATTAACTTAAATATATGGTTCGACCCAATCCAATCGGTCCAACCTGATTCATTCATCTATCGAGGTGGTCGATGGTCGAGCCGATTTTTATAGCATCGACTTGTAAATAATCTGAAAACGGACTTGTGAACAAAACAATGTTAAGAAAAGGATAGTTTAGAAACAAAAATGCCACCAACAAGATTGGGGTGAACTGCTAAGCGATTCCTCTCGCTTAAGCATGGTCTTAAGTTCAAGTTCTTATGAATGTAAATTTTTTTTGTTAGGAGCCTCATTTATCACTGTCAGGTACGCGATGCGGTACGATAAAGCCAAATTAATTGAGCTCGATGATAGGCCGATCTTCAACCTATGGATAGTGTGCTCTTCAGTGCTGTACGGATTGAACTATCGGCATCACTTTCCAAACACCAAAGGGCCGGCTAAAAAAAGAACAAAAATCTTACCTTTGAAAAATTAAGTAGGACAAGAATCATTTAGAGGTGAAGATGGTTCAGATCCGTGAGCCCTGATTTTTTTTTTAAAAAAGATCTTTTGTAAAATTATAAATAATCACATTAAATATTTAAAAAATTTGAAAAGTAAAATTTAAAATTCAATTTTTCAATAAGATATTATCACATTACAATTCAAGATACTCTAATTAATTTCATATTCAACTTTACTAAAACGAGGCCATAATTTGGTAATATTCACATTCAATTACACCATATTAATTTAAGCCAATAATATACTCAATATAATGAATATGAATAAGAGAAAAAGTAAAATTATTTAAATTATCTGACAATAGAAGTACTTTTTAATTACAATATTTTTAAAAATATATATTTTACTGAACGAGTTTTTCATCTTTTTATCGGGAGCCCCAATTTAAGATGATTTTAGGTATTTTATTCGAATTCTAAAGTGTCGAAAAAAATTATCGACCTTTTAGAATTTAATAAGTTTTTCAGGTATATTATTATTTTTTACTTCCACTTGAAAGAAAAAGAATTGTGCTTTCCTTTTGTTTATTTCCTGCATTCCCTGTGTGCTGCCATGCATAGCAATACAAATTGCAAAGCCAAGTATAAGGATTTATGAGCTACCTTTGGCAATGGAAATCATGGTTATTTTGAGTTCTTGATGAATAGTTGAATTGATAGATTAATTTGGGATGTGTTTAAATGTGGTGAAATGTGATGATGAGGAGATATGAGAGAAAAAAGTAGATATAATAGATTAATTTTAGTAGGGTGTTTGAATAAAAATAAGTATTATAATATAAAATATAATTTTACTTTAAAAAAATAAAAGTATAAATTAATTTTTATTAAAAATAATTAGCTAAAATCTATTATTTAAATATAAAATTCATTTTTAATAATTTATATTTAATGAAATGTAAAAAATATTAAATAAAATAATATATTATTATATATAATATTATATTAATAATTTATTATAAATATTTTACATATAATAAATAATTTCTTTTACATAATAAATGTAAAAGGAAGAAAAATCTAAAAGAAAATAAAAGATTGCAAAATATATATAAAAAAGAGACACGAAAAAGGGGGAACCAACTCGGTGGAATTAGCTAGGTGTAACCAGTGATACCCTAATTCAGTCCTCATTCATTTGTGGAATTTAGATTCCACCTTGTTTCGGTTGCCAAACGCACCATGAAGTCACAATGATTTTAGTGCAAATAAGGATTAATTTATTAAACCTCCCTTGTACTGCAACGATTTTTCGTGTCTATTCTTAATATATGAATTTATTGTAGCGCTCCTAAATTATAATGTGATTTTCACTTTAGCCCATATGTTATATTCTGTTAACTTTAATTTTTATTTATTAAATGACTAAATTGTCATCCTATGATTTGAAATAAATGTTCACTAAGGAGCAATTTTGAGGGGCAATTTAGTCATTTAACAAATAAGAATATAATATAATATATTAGTTAGAAAATGTTAAGCTTAGTAAATATCTTTATTCTTTTAAAAAAATTATTTGATTGAAAAAATAAGAATAGAATAGAATAGAACGAGTATAATTATTTCTAACATCTTCGAAATCACTAATTTGGTGAGTTAAATTTTAAGTCAAATGATGAATTTATAAATACTAATCTAGTCTTTGTTAAATTTTTAAAAGTATGTTCAAATAATGCCCAATTTTTTTTTAACTCGCCACATCCTAATTAAACATAATCTATCCGTCCAAATACCCCCTAAAAGTTTTATCTGAAAGTTAGATATTCAAGTTGAATAATAGTACTTGACATGTAATCTGCTGACTTCTATTTAGTGGTTCACATATCGAGTTTTTATCACTATTTTGGCCAATATGTCACATAAATAAATTTTTTATGTTATTTGGACCATACATCTAGATCAGACTATTAACGCGCGGAAAACATCTTTAGTGAAATACAAACTCAATAGGATTATAAAAAATTTTGTCGTAAATGATAATTTGCGATGAATTTTTCGACCAATTATGTCCATCCGACAAGATCTTGAATGGGGTTTCATGATCAATCCTAGGAATTGCACTTACTGTTTTACACACAAATGCACATACATTATATAAAGTTCCAATAAAGGCTCATAAAGACTTAATTAACATTAATTCTTAATTAGCATATCGTAGTTCTTTGCAACATTACACTATTATTTTTCTTCCTAATTGACAACAATACGCATTAATTAATTTCGTTGATAAAATCAATTAACTCTTATATCATTAAGGAGAAATAATCTCGATAATATATTAATGATCAATTGGAGGTTTGGGTTGTTTCAGTAATATATTACTGACCAATTAGAGGTACCTATGTTGTGATAAATGCCAAAATAATGTTATTTAATTATGGCGATTTAAACTTTTAAGAAAGTGAAAGTTAGTTAGCAATCTCCATTGTGGTGGTGGTGGTTTAATCCCACTTAATTGACGTACACCAATATATTTTATAACTTTTGAAAAAATTGAATATAATTGTAGTTATTAAATTATCCCATAATTATTATCAAATTATTTTATACTTAATCATAACAATTGTATTTAAGTAATTTGCATGTACAAATTTGGATTGCACAAAAATTAATGTAATTCAACCATTAGATAATCATCTAATTTATTCATATCTTTTTTCTTTCACAAAAAGAAGCCATGAGTCAGAGTTTTCTTTGCTCAATATCATGGATCTCGATTCGGGTAGTAAGATCTTACGATCTTACTATCCTCCCAAGAAAAAAATGATTCTCTTAAATGTAGAATATATAGCTGAGTCTTAAAATCGGTAGGATCTTAATCTTACCAATTATATGATATTGGCACCAATTTTGCTTATTCTAATGAAAAATTAAAAATAAACATAAAGGACTTTGAAAATTTGATTTAATTATTTTATTTTATATTGTTTATATTATTCTCACTTTCGAGAATTTTAGTATCTTCTAATAATTTAATGTTATATTATGAATCTAATTCTATATTATTTTTTTATCAAAATTAAATTTTATTATTGCATGTATACTAAGAATTATATCATAGTTTAATAAAATATTACACTTCATTAAAAATAGATAAATATAACATTTGTGAATAATTTTTTTATATTTTATATTAAAAAAATAATTTTTATTCATCAATATAATCTTACAATCCTCAAATCCAATTTACGATTCTTGCTTACAATGGAAAACAATCATGACAGCCTTCTTCAAGGAGGAATGACATGTAAAAAAACTTTAGCTGCGTTTTACTTAGTTCATTTAAATAATAATTTATTATTATTATATTTTTCAATCTATTAAGGTTTTGTTTGACATTATTAGCGGTTTGACAAGCAGATAACGATTTAATAAAGGATAGCGATTTAATTAGCGATTAGCGGATAATAATTAGGGGTTAGAGGTTTTAACAAATGAGTGTTTAGTAAATTTAACGGTAGAATTAGCTGATAAATATAAAATGACATAATTGGACATATGATACATTATTTAATTTAAGTATTATACAAATTCAATTATAATACAACTATTTATATCTCAATTAAATAAAATAAAATCTCACAATTAATTTTTCGTTAATACATATAAATTTATATTGATAAGAATCAATATAAAATTTATATAGTGCACACATGATATAAATATATTAAATATTAAATTAAATTTTTTATTCATGATTAACATATAAATAATTTTTAATTAATTAAGTATGAATATTAAAAGAAATATAGTTATATGATGATAAAATAAAAATGAGAAAATAATAAGATAAGTTGATAAAGAAAAAATTTGAATAAAAATAGAATTAGAAAAAATTATAAATTCCTAAACATTAGTAGAAGTAACTTTTTAATATTTTTATATAAAACACTAAATGTTACTTATTTTTATCATTTACTAAAAAAATAATGTTTAAATCGCTAAAGGCTCCTTCAAACATTTTTTTATGCTGCCAAATAGAGCATAAATTAATTTGATAGGGGTGATGATCACACAGGCGAACTAAGGAGCTTCACTCACTTGAAAGAGGTGTAGAAAACAACACAAAACCATCCATTCAAATTTCAAACACGTTTCCAGCAACTCCACATCTTTCATTTTATTTGATCAAATGTTTTTGGGAGAAGCATTGCATCGCAAGCTCGACGTCGGTGACGGCCGCAAAGCCAAGTAAAAAAAGATCGTGATGTGATGATGGTGGCGGACGACCGCAGGGGCCCAACCACGAAGCCACCTCGTGCGCACGCAAAGACGTAGGTGAAATAGAGCGCGCGTACAGTCTCATCCACACACACACACCTCTCTCTCCCTCTCTCCCTCTCTCTCTCCCCCTTCGGCGTCAAAGGATGTGGGCCGGCAAGTTGGAATGTTGCCTCGTCGTCGTGTTTAACTCATGGATTCAGCTCCAGCCGACGTACGTACAGTGCCACAACATCGTTGCAGAGTTGCAAAGTTGGTTCAGCCTGTTTCATGGCTCGTAACAGTGTTATCGTCTTCTTCCCTGTTGCAGTAGTTAGGTTATATCGTTTTAATCTCTGGTATCATTTTTGTAATCTCTTGTGTCAGTTTCTTATATAGTAGTATAAATAAATGCTTTGAGTCTATGTAGATGTTCGAGTCATTGTAATCATCTTTTACATTTTGAATCAAAAGTTTCATTCGCTGCTTTCCTTTCTTTTCTTCCACGTTTTCCCCCATTTCTCCGATCTTTCGTCGACGATCTACCAGAGCTCACAATTTTGACAGGGCAGCCAACGATCGACGGTGCTGCGTCCAAAATCGTCAGACGTTAATAATCACAAATTTAATTTTTAAGATTATTAATTAATAAAAATATTATTCTTTTTTTATTTCGATTTCGAATTAGTTCTAACTCTGGACACCGGGCCTCGAGTTGGCATCGAAAAAGAAAAGGAAATTGTGGGCGAGCAAAGCTAGGAGTGTAAGAAAAATCCGACCAATCCGAAAAATCCATCCGATCTGAAAAAAACCAAACAAAAAAATCGAAAATTAGGGGTTCGAATATGATTTAGGATAGTTTTTAATAAATTAAAATCCACCCGCTAAAATTAGGGCCCATCCGAAAAAATCGTAGGAGCCCATAGAGTCCGATTTTTATTTATAATTATTTATTTATTTAATTAATACATATGTTATTAATTCTTTTATTATAGATATAATAATTTTTTGTAAAAAATTTCATACTTTTATATCATATTATCAAACTCTAATTTAATAACTTTAAAATTTTAGTAATATATTTTATATTTAATATAAAATTAAATGTTTTTATATTAATTTTAAATTACTAAATATATTTTTAAAATATAATCATCCGAAAAAATCACTCAAAAAAATTGATTCGCTAAAGGGTGATTTTTATTTTTTCAAAATATTTTTAGGATAATCTTTCTAATTTTAAAAATCAACTTGAAAAATAATTTTTAATTTTTTTAGACCTAAAATTAGAACCACCCATGAGCGAAGCAAGCGCGCAACCTCATCGAGGCAGACAGCACCACATGTCCAATATTTTGACTGCCCGGTGAGTTTAACTTAATTTTGAATGTAGATATATCATAAAGCTATTATAACATAAAATAGCGTATAATAATAATAATAATAATAATAATAATAATAATAATAATAATAATAATAATAATAATAATAATAATAATAATAATAATATTGTAAACGAATTATCTCATGGATATATCAATGGGCTGTTAAAGTACAAAAGCAGATGTATTAAGGAAAACAGTGTGTAGTCCCTTTCCCTCGTTTTTAAATGGGAGCCGCAACTTGCTTAATGTTTACTAGCCCAAAATTTAGATTGTCATCTTTTCTTCTACTACTATTACACGTAAAAAAAAATAAAATATTTAGTAGCGAATAATATTTTATTAAAATTAAAATGTTATTATAAATATTTGATAAATATTTTTTATTAACATTTAAATATTTAAATACAAAATACTATAAGCTACTCATACTTATAAAAGTAACAATTTCATATCTTATTTCTATTATACCTTCATTTTTTAAATAAAAAACTATTTAATTATTAAACATATTTAATTATTTTTATTTTAATATATCACATTTTTAATTTTACTTGCAACCTAAATAACATTTCCATTTTGAAGTAATCAATATTTTTTATTAAAATAATATTTTAAAAATATTACTATTCATAATAAATATTATAAATTAATTTTTATGGACATGTATAAAAATGATCATGACATATATCTTACGTATATTTTGTATATTTTTGTCATTTTATTAAATTCACTAATTTAAGTGTTATGTTTATTAAATATTTTTATTGAATTTATAAATAAATATTCGCTAATATCTAATCACTATATTTTAATTAAATCATCGTTCACTAATCGGATCACTATTCTCTAATCAAAATTTAATATAATTATTATCCCCTAATAAAATCGTTAATTCTGAGAATCATGTACAGAAATTTCTATTTCTGCTGCTATTTCAAAAGCTTGTAGATGAAGAGGTCCCACAAGGGAAGACTACAACCAACCTCTCTTCTTCTTAGAACCCTCCTCCTCTGACCTTACGGACCTCTCCCTCTCTCTCCCTCTCTCCCTCTCTCTCTCATATCTAATTCTCTTTTTACTTACGGAGTACTTCAACCAGAGAGAGCAAAAGAGAAGAAGCAAATACATTAAAATAAGCTGCTGAGTTTTGACAAAATCTCGTATGTTCTTTGGCAGCTTCACCGGTAACAAACACGCGGAGAACAACATGAACAAGGGCACGCCCGAAGACCACCGCGAGGTCGACATGGTTGCACGCTTCCCCCACCACTACCTCCACCCCCACCCCCACCCCCAGCAGCAGCAGCAGCAGCACTACCAACAGCAGCAGCAGCAGAAGCGCGAACTATCCGACGAAGTCGACAGCAGCCGCAGCAGCGAAGGTGGTGGCGAGATAAAGAAGCCGAGAGCGACCAGCAGCAGCGACGACAAGAGCAGCAAGGGAAAGGCTCTCGTGGTCGTCGGAGAAGGCGCCAGCGTCGAGGTCGCCAAGCGGCCGCGCGGCCGCCCGCCGGGCTCCAAGAATAAGCCGAAGCCACCCGTGGTCGTCACCCTCGAGGCCGAGCCCACGACCGCCATGCGCCCGCACGTCCTCGAGATCCCCGGCGGCCAGGACGTCGTCGACTCCCTCGTCCGCTTCTGCCGTCGGCGCAACCTGGGGATCTGCCTTCTCTCCGGCACCGGCGCCGTCGCGAACGTCGCTCTCCGCCAGCCGTCCCTCGTCGGTGTGCAGGGAGGCGCGCAGCAGCAGCCGCCGATGGGGGCTACCGCCGCAGCCATCGGGTTCCATGGACGGTTCGAGATCCTGTCCATGTCGGCCACGTTCCTCCCGCCGGCCATGGCTGCGCTCTCGCCCGCCGCATCGGGGATCCTATCGATATCCCTCGCGGGTCCGCAGGGTCAGATCATCGGAGGCACTGTCGCGGGGCCTCTGATGACGGCCGGGACGGTGGTGGTTGTGGCCGCCGCGTTCTCTAACCCCACGTTCCACCGGCTCCCGGTGGAGGACGACGTCTCGGTCTCCGTTTCCGTCTCCGCTGGTGATGGCGGCGCCGACGTGGAGGAGCGCGAGCAGCACGCGTACCACCATCACCAGCATCAGCGGGGCCAACATGGACCACCGTCGGCGACCGGAGCTGCGGCGACGGCCACGGAGCCGTGCGGCATGCGCATTTACAGCGGCCACCTCCCGACGGAGGTCATTTGGGCTCCCACCGCCCGCCCACCACCTCCACCGCCATACCAATAAACCCGTCTTAGCTTCTAGTAATTGTTTCCTTTAATTGCTTTGCTCTCCGGTTGAGTACTGTTACAAGGTGCTTTCTCTCTCCCCTTCTCTTTTTCTTTGCCTTAGAATGTGGCTTTGTGGAGGTTGCATTAACGCAGGAATTAGTAAAATTTTACAGCATGGTGTTCAACTTAACAAGTTAATTGTTAGATCTTCTTACTCAAATACTTGCAATATATTCGCTGTGAGAAAGTGGCTAATTGATTCCAAATCAATACGGTTTCAGTTTAGTTTTCCGTATAGATAGTCTTGGTAAGTACATTTTGTTCTATCTATGGATAAAAAAACAAAAAAAAAGAGAGTACACATTGTGCTGGTGCACAGGTGACGTAGCCCCATCACCTTGTCCCCCCCTTTGGATATTTCTCGACATTATCCGGACTGCAAGATTTGACGCTCATTTTTTCTCCAAGTTGATGGAAAATTCATTATACGTGGAAGTTGCTTAATTGCGTCATTGAATAATTAGTTCCTATAATTGGCTCATGACTACTTAAAAAAAAAGAAAGTATAAATTCCTAGCTGGTTGATTCAATTATCTGAGTTGAACTTTAGAATTATGAATGCATATAATTAATTGTGAATAACTATGAATTTTATATAAACATTTAATCCTATATAAAATTATTATCTAGATGCAAATTTGTGGCCTGTGTAGGTAAATTTACTTCTTTTTTATTCAAACCATAGCAAAATGTTCTCCGAGAAGTCGGTTGAAGATGTCCATAATTAAAGTGATATATTATATATTCTTATATTTTGAATGCTTTTAATATATGCATATATAGAATAAATAATTGATATATACATGTACTTAAAAGAATGTAATGTTTGCGTGATTATATATGTGGAAATTTTATATAGGTCACAAATAATTAATAAAGTTGAAGCAGATAAATAATAGTTAATGTTAACTTCCAGAAGAAAATATCTTTTGATACTGTCAATTATTTATTACAAATATAAAGTAATTTATAAATTTTGGGGCTCCAAAAAATGCCATCCTAAATATAGAGGGTGATGTCTTTTTTAACGAGAAAAAAACCATTCAATCCGTATCATTTTCAACCTTAATAATTGGTTGCGGGAAGAAAAATAAAATGGCATACTACAAATGCCTTCTGTACACAATCTTATTTTATCTAACATTCTAACTGTATACCAAACAAAAGAAGTATCACTTTTCTAGTTCGGATTACAAAATAGTAATATTCAGGAAAACGTTATATATAGTAACATATTTTTTAAGCTAAACAGCGGAACAAGGTTACTTCTTTTTTTTTCTGTGGGCATATTGGGTGACAGGTCACAACTTTAACGTTTGTTGTATGTAGTCTTCTGGGAGCCGAACGTGGTGATTCTGCATTGCGAGTGAAAGGAGAAAAGGAGGAGTAAGTATATAGCTGGACGAGATGAATGGTTGGGGTTTCTTCCTCAGAGTGGAGGTAGTAGGGAAGTACAGCAGGAGATACCCACGCGAGTCCTGTAGCTCTCTCTCTCTCTCTCTCCCTCCCCGTTTGCACTCTATCGCTAGCTGCATCATCTCTCCTCTGATGGCAGAAGAGGTTCTGAAACAGCTAAAGCCTGTACTTCTCTTTTTAGTTTTTGAACATGGTTTCGGACCTTCGGGTTATTGCTGTGGTCTGAGAGAGAGGAAAGAGAAAGAGAGGTAGGAGAGAGCTTTAGCCTTGTGGAAGAAAGGATGTCATGGACATTAAAAGGAGCATCATCAAAGAAGGGAATGAAAGCTGAGGCAAGGGCTTAAGACAGAACAAAACCCACTTTTTCTATCCTAGCGGGTGGGAGGGTTGTACTTTGGCCATGCATCTGAATTCTGACGGCAATCCAATCTTAGCAAAGAAAGAAAAAGCAAAAGCAAAAGTAAAGCAAAGCATTGAAGTGAAATAACAACATTCTTTCTCCTCCCTCGGCATGAAGTATATGATGGCCAATGAGTGCTGAGTTGGATTCATTGCTTGCTTTTTTTTTAAAAAAAAAGGATGATATATATTAATGACAATGATCAGAACGACCGTTGTACAAAATACTTTGTAAATCCCCCAGGGGATTCACATCCCAAAAAACAGCATTGGAAGTAGATGTGGCCAATTTAGCGAGAAAGTCTGCGGCCTGATTATATGATCGAGGGTGATGGATACAAACAGATTGCTCAAAAAGTGCTAATAGCTGATGAATCTCGTTAGTTATTGACCAAATTTGCCACGGTATGTCCAGCTTTTCATTAATGATGTCAATAAAGGTCAAAGAGTCAGATTCTAGAATGATTTTCTGAAAACTCAGCTGCCGACATGCACGCAGACCCAAAAGAGCAACATGAGCTTCAGCTTGAAGAACATTAACAGCTTGGATATACCTACATAGACGAAGGCAGCGTTAGAATCCCGTATAATAAAACTTGCCCCACTGGTCGAGGTCCGACGGCAAACCGTGCCATCGGAGTTGATCTTGACCCAAGGAAAGGGCGGAGGCTCCCAATGGACAGACGAAGTGTCCAGGGGTTGAAGAAGTGTAGGTGTGTGCAGATGTACCTCAGACTTGTGGATATGCTCATATTCCGAATACCAGGCCAAAATTCGAGCCCAAAGAGCCTCAACGGTTGCCCGTCTGGAACCAAAATGTTCCGCCTCTTCCAAATACCCCAGAAAGAAAAAGCAATAAGAGACAGCAAGGTATTCCTAGATCTAACATCTAGGGCAGAGCCCTCTTGAGACCAATCACCACAGTGCCAAGAGTGAAAAAAATTGAAATTTGAAGTTGAGCCTAGTTTGAAAATGTAACAAGAGATTACGGGATTCATGACATTCATAGAAAAGATGGTGGATAGTTTCAGGATAAAGACCACAAGAGGTGCACAATGAGTTTTGATTAGGATTAAAAGTATTGAGCCAAGTAAGAGTTGGTATCCTATTATGAAGAAGCTTCCAAAGAAAGTATTTGATTTTCTGAGGAACCCAGAGCTTCCAGAGTGGTTCCAGATGGGCCTTCCAGGTTGAGGTGGGGAGTTTTGGCGGCACAAGGAATAATAAACAGTCTTGGCAGAAGCTTTACCAAGAGGGTCATTAACCCAGAACCGTGTATCATCACTGGCATTAGGTGAAAGAAAAATGTTAGAAATAGAAGCAACCAGAGAATCACCAAAGCAAAGTGAGAGTAATTGCATATTCCACTGTCCATTAATCAAAATGAAATCACTAACCATCATATCATGAAGAGGCATATCCATGTTTATAAAAGTAGGCATTAGACATAAAGGTGTACAGAAAAGCCAAGGATCTTTAACAATATTAGTTGATTGCCCATTGCCAATATGTTTCTTTAAACCAAATCTTATCTCATGTTGAACCTTAAGCATAAGCTTCCAACTCCAAGAAGTATGTTGAGTTGTGCTAGTGAGCTGCCAGGGATGACACTACCCATATTTAGCGTTTATCAATGCAACCCAAGGATTCAGATCATTATTAAGAATGCTATGCTTGGCTGATGAACAACTTCAATGCTGGTCAGGTTTGGTGCAAAAGATGGATTGCCTCTCCATATCCTGCCCCTTGGCTTTGTGGCAGGAAGACATGACCATCCATTGCCAATGGGAGCTGTCATTATTGAATTAATTGATTGCCAGTGTCATTATTTTTGTTTATTACAATGCCAAGTTTGTGAAATCACAAGTATTTGGTGTGGAGCTAGCAAGATAGCAATGGCCAAAGGACTGAGATCTAGGTAAAGTAATGGACTAGAGCATCCACCAAGAGCTCTCTCTAACGGCTAGCTGAAACATCCCGCCCCTGGCTCTGGCGTCCTCGCTGGAGACGCCACCATCGCCTCTCGCACATCTCATCTCCCCCATGGCCCTTGCAAAATCATCAGATCTCTCTTCTGCGCCTTTTCCCCAGAAATAAACAATCGTATAAGGATGTCGTTGCGGCTAGGGTTCCTATGGTGGATTTTCGCGCTCAATGACGGCCATCAGACCTTATCTCGCCTCATCAACTCAGATGTCTGCAGGAGGAGATCACCGAGGAAGTAGACATACCTGCCGCTGAAGTTGCGGACCGATCTGAAGAGCTGAAGATGTGCTTAGTCGGCCGCTCTGTCGGATGACTAATGCCAAAAATTCTTAAGGCGGAACTTCCGCATATTTGGGATTTGCAGAAATCCATGAGCATCAAGGTCATGAGCAACAATATCTTTTTGTTTTCTTTTGGCTGTCTGCAGGAACGCATGAAGGCACTAACCGGCGGGCCCTTGGAGCGTTCGGGGGCAGCTCTTGTTTATGACCCAGCCAGAGCCTTTCTTCCGGGCGGCCATCGTGAAATTGCAAAAGCTTCCGATCTGGGTACGTATGTATGATATGCCTTATGAGTTATTAAATCGTGAATCTGTAATGCGCATAGCAAGCTGCTTCGGAACCCCACTGATCCTCGATGACACCACCATCATCGGAGAATCATGCTGTGAAGCTCGGGTTTGCATCGATCTCGATCTTTCGCGGTCGATAAAGCAGGGTGTTTGGGTCAATAATCCGGACGGAAGCGGGTACTTTCAACGTGTTACATATGACAACCTGCCTATTTTCTGCTTTCGTTGCGGTTTGGTTGGCCACAGATTCGAAAGCTGTTCGGCGCCGGAGATGGAGGGCCGCAAGGTTCTCCTCTTTGGACCATGGCTTTGCTCCTTCGTCGGCACAGGGAAACGTGGATCTGGTCTGCCTCTCGGCCATGGTGCTCGGGATGGTGGCCTACAGAACCCTCGAGCGCCGTTGCCGGAGCTCGGGTTCGGGTAGACTCCACCCCCGCAAGCGCCGACGAGCAGGAATCGCCGCGCGGACCGGTCGCTGATGTTGGACCGGAGAAAGTGAACCAGTTAAGTATACTTGATCTGAACCACTCACCAGATTTGAACGGTCAAGATGAAACGAGACATAATGGTATAACTGTAGAATCAAGTGGCTCGACGCACGACTCAGATCAAATCGTGCAGGTAGGATGCATCAGATGATGCCAGGTGGAACGCACTCGGGTGGCTCCAACGGTCGTGATGAACTCAACCTCTCTGATCACTGCACACGTGTCTCGATGAGTCATGAATTAGGGGATTTCCCACCTCTCATCACCTCTCCTCTCCCTCAACCCAGATCTAGGGCTCAGTCGCCTTCGCCTTCCTCTTCTCTCCCCCATGTGCAGGTCATCCAAGCGAACGAGGGTCTGGAGCAGCGCCCTGTCGGTGAGAAGCGACATGCCGAGGTGGTGGAGACGATCAAGGCAAGCTTCGCGTGCAACAATCGGGGACACAGGGAGGATGAGGATGTGGATTTGGAGGAAGGACAGATCTTGGGAGAAGATGCGGACGAAGGAGAAGAGGAGCAGGATGCAGATTTGGCCCCGCCCGTGAGAAAGGATCCGAAGAAAAGCAGAACAAAGAAGCGAGTCCCCCCGGCGCTGCTACCACCGCTACATCAAATATTAAAGAACCAAAAGGCCAAAAAGGGTAAGCAGAAGGGATCGGATATTTCTGTACAGACACTATCATTGTTGTCTGCGCAGGTCTCTGGTGGCCAATTTGCGGTGCCTTCATGAAGATCATCTCCTGAAACTACCGCGGGGCTTGCCGGAGTAAAGTTAGAGATCAGCTTAAGGGAATTATAAGTAAGTACCAACCAGATGTTATTTTGTTACTTGAAACTCATGCTAACAGGCAGCAGGCAGAAAAATTTCTCCGTCGTCTGGGCAACCACTGGGGCGGTTACTACAAAGAAAGTGATGGTGCTTCCGGCGGTATAATCCTGGTCTGGAAAACTCCAGATATACAGGTTACTGTAATTAGTATGGATTCGCAGATTATTCATGCCGTAATCAATTTTGATAATTTCTCATCATTTTTCTCTGGTATTTATGCAAGTACAACTCCACTTACTAGATCATCACTTTTTAAAAACCTAAGCAATCTTAATTTACAAAACACTCCTTGGATTATCATGAGGGATTTCAACTGCATAACCAGGACGGAGGACAAAAGGGGAGGTAGACCTTTTAGTCTAACAAATTCAATTAGGGTTTTTAGAGACTTTATTGATAGTCAGAGACTAATTGACATTGACCTTATTGGAGTTCAACATAACTGGTGTAATAATCGTCAGGGGGCCGCCAGGATCCTCTGCCGCCTGGATAGGATCCTGGTTAATAATTCTTGGGTTATGTCTTTCCCTGGCCTAACTCTTAGGCCCTTGGCTATATGCCCTTCAAACCATGCCCCTTTACTGTTAGAAATCCACCAAAGTCAAAAGAAGCCTAAATTATTTAGATATGAACATTTTTTGTTTTCTTATGCTCAATCCAGAGAAATTGTCCAACATGAGTGGACACATGACAGATCCGTGTGTCAAGCTCTACAAGCCATTAAAATTAAGACTTTGGAATGGAATAAAAAAATTCTAGGAAACTTAAAACATAGAGCTGAGAAGGTCCTCAAAGACATTAGGGTTCTGGAGCTCAAAGATAGCAACATTGGTCTTTCTACTGAGGAAGGTGGTAAATTGAGAGCTACCTACCACCTTCATGCTGCTTTGAGAAGGCAGATAAGTCTCAAATGGTGGTCCAAATCTAGAGTCAATTGGATTAAGGATGGGGATAGAAACTCCAATTTTTTTCACCTAAGCACCCTGATCAGGCATAGAAGAAATAAAATCTTAAGGATAACCAACAATGAGGGAGAAGCCATTGAGAATGGGGATCAAATTAGGAATATGTTTGTTAATCATTATAGTGATCTTTGGAGCATTGAGAACACTCCTATGCTTCCAATTGAGTGTTGGCCTGAGTTACCTCAGGTGCAACCAGATCAACATTCACACCTAACTACCCCTATCTCCTGTGAGGAGATCAAAGAGGTCCTCTGGACTATGCCTCTAGGAAAGGCCCTTGGTCCAGATGGGTACACTGTAAAATTCTATAAGAATTACTGGAGTATTATTGGCCCAAAGATCTGTAGTGAGATCCAGACATTCTTTAGTACATCACACATACATTTGGCTTGGTCAGAAACTACCTTAATCTTCATACTCAAAAAGCACACCCCAAGAACCAATCTGATTACTGTCCAATATCATTATGCAATGTTATATATATGATTGCTACCAAGATCATTGCTAATAGACTTAAACCCTTATTACACAACCTCATTGACCCTGCACAATCTGCCTTTGTAGCCAACAAACTAATACATGATAATATTCTTGTGGCCCAAGAGTTAGTCCATTCCATGGGGAAGGATAGAAGGAAGCACATGTTGATTAAGGCTGATATGGAGAAGACATTTGATAGGGTCTCCTGGCATAGTATCAGTACTGTGCTAAAGCTCATGAATTTCCCTTCTATTCTCATTACTTGGATTCTTGCTTGTATCACCTCCCCAAAATTCAGATGTTGCATTAATGGGATGCTCTCCCAACCTTTCACCAACTGTCAAGGCATCAGGCAGGGTGAATGTTAGGAGTGGAAACATACAGCCTTTCAAATGTGGTACATTTAGCCTCAGCCACTTGGCATATGCTGACGATCTGCTTATTTGTATTGCTGCTACCAGGAAAAATTGTGTTTATCTCAATAGAATATTCAATCTATATGGCATGCTAACCAATCAGAGGATGAACTTGCTAAAGTCTGAATTATGCCTCCCCCCCCCCAAATTACATTCTAGACGGGTATAGGGAATCAAAGGGACATTGGGTATTCAGTTAGGGAAATTTCCTTTTGTATATCTAGGGGTGCTCATATCCTACAAACTCATCTCATATGAAAAATTTAAGCATATTACTAAGAAAATCTTCACCAAAATGTCAGGATGAAAAAAAACATTCTCAACCAAGCTGGGAGATTAACACTCATTAATGCGGTCATGAATTCCATACCTATGTACTCTTTGGGGGTAACTCACATCCATGTATGCATTTTAGAATCTCTTAAAAAGCTTACTAGAAGTTTTCTATGGGATAGCAATGGGGGCAGGAAAGGGGTGCATCTCATTAATTGGTCTACTGTGCAACTATCAAAAGGGCTTGGGGGTCTTGGGGTTAGAATTCTTCTTAAAATTCATAATGCTTTACTTGCTAAAAGGATTTAGACCATTTTAAATAAGGAACCTAATCTGTGGACCAAGCTTGTTCAAGAGAAGTATGACAACTTTCATCCTTGGGCAAATGTCTTTGATCATTCTGCTAGGTACTCTAATTATGCCTGGTCTAATTATGCCTGGTCTTGGAGAATTATTCTTGATACTAATAAAGTAATTATACATGGTTTTATTAAATCTATTGATAATGGTCAATGCACTGATATCATGAGGGATCCTTGGATCTCAGACATTCCTCTTGCTTTTAAGCCTACATTTATAAATATTGATATGCTTAACAGGTTGCAAAAGGTTTCGAACCTTATCATGAACGACACTTGGAATTTTAATCTGATTTCCTCTTCCTTTGGTCCTTGTTTAGTCTATAAGATTGCTGAGATACATTTATCTGTAAACCTGCCTGCTCCAAATGTCTGTGATGATTCATGGGTATGGGCTTCTGATGTGCATGGAAAAGCCAACGCTAAGTGTGTTTATAATTTCCTTTGCAGTGATAGTGCCACAGCCTCGGCATCTGGACGGCCTCCTTGGAAGACAATCTGGCATATCAAAGTTCCCCACAAGATTTCAATTTTTTTGTGGAAATTATTGCATAATCGTTTGCTTACCAAAGATTATTTCACGCGTTTTAACCAATCGTTTAATGATGACTGCTCTTTCTGTGGTTTGAACATAGAGTCAAATGCCCATTTATTTTTTAACTGTCCTGTGTCACTCCAACTGTGGTCGATTTTTTAGCAAACAACAAACTTTTCCTTTAGCTATATGGATTCATGGCATATTGGAGATTGGATCAAGGAAGGCCGTTTTCTCGACCGGAGATCAAATAAATTTTTTCTTTCCCTTTTTGCTTTCTGTTTATGGGGAATTTGGATAGCCAGAAACGATCGCCATTTTTGCTCTAAGGAGACAACCATGCCGTGTGCTGGGAGCGCGCTGTCGCATTGCATTGAGAATATGTAACTGCCCATGTTCTTGAGACAATTAGCCCCCAAACCCTATTAGGGTTCGGTGGGAGCCCCGGCTGATCCCTGGGTCAAGCTCAATGCCGATGGATCTTTTGTCGATCCAACTACGCCAGGGGGAGCGGGATTCATTATTCGGAACTATAATGGAGTCTTCGTATCTGCAGGTTGCTATAGTCGGACTGCGTGCGACATCATTGAGCTGGAAGCTATCGGTATATTGCAAGGACTTCAAGAATGCAGGCGTTTGAACTTTTTGAACATCATTGTGGAAACAGACTCACAACTCTTATCGCAGATAATTAATCGGAGGCTGCGCTGTCCCTGAAAAATTATCACTATTATGCAAACAATCTGGCACATTATTGACAATTTGAATGCTTATTATGTTAAACATTGTAATAGGCAATGCAATAGAACTGTTGATTTTCTTGCTTATTTTGAACGTTTGCAAGGAGATATATTTTTTTGTGAGAAAACTTTCCCTTCGGAGCTCCTCAATATTTTGTATCAGGATGCGTTTTGGCAAGAAGTTTAATAACTAATACTTTTCACAAAAAAAAAAAAAAACAAGTATCTGGTGTGCCGACATCAGGTGGAATGTCAATTATGGGAAAGTCAAGCTTTGCTGCGCTGGAAAGCCAAAGTCTGTAATGTAACAATCAACAAACTAAAGAACTAAGGGCAACGACTCCCTAGTTTGGTTCTTGAAATTATGCATAAGTTTAGTTTAGAAAAGAGGCTAATGACGTAGCCCGCTCTACATTTTGATGTAAAGTATTTATTTCTTGTCATTTAATTATATTAATAATTATAATTCATTATTAAATTGATTAATATTTTTTAAAGAAAATAATATATATATATATATATTTGAGTAATTTGATAATAAAAATATATCATTTAAGATTAAATAAATTACAAACGTCGAATTGATCATATTTGTTAATAACATGTCTTGATAACGAATAATCTGATGATCTTAATTTTAAGTCTTTATTATTAATATATACTTTAAATTAGTATATAATTATTTTAATAATTTAGTAAGTAAAATTAGTGCTCTGCATTCGTTCTAAATATGTATACATTTTTCTTTTAGAAAAATAAATCACAATGAGCAATAGAAACCGAATTTAAGTTAAAGTTGTACATAATACTGTCTCCCTACACCCGTAACACTAAAGTCGTAAAGTATACTTTTACTATAAAAAACTATAATTTAATATCACATGATAGTGTGTACAAATAAATATATTTTAAAATTCAGTTTGTTTATGTTTTAGCTTCATATGCTTAGAGCACATGTTTGTTCTCCAATATTTGCTTCGATCCCCCATTTTTGTCCTCCTTTCTTCATTACGTTTATTTTAGTCATCCGGTTGAAATTTTGAATGCTACTTTACTAATCTTTATATCTTTTACTTTAAATCTATCGAAGCAGAAACATTAAACTAGCTAGTTGGCTAACTTTATGCATCAAATCTTAAATATATGGGTGTGTTTTACCATCAGAACTTCTACATATAGCTAGCGAAATGTTTTATATGAAAAATTATAATAATTACTCATATATTTAAAGTTTCAAACTTGAATTTACAGTGTTAATGAATAACTGATTCATGCAAGCATATATTGAATCATTTGCAATAGTTATATTGCACTACGTACACCTTATATATATGTGAAGTTCGTATGTAAAATTCCCTTCTTATATCCGGATTTATAATTTTATTAGTTTGGAGGAAATTAAAGTTCATTTTCCCTTTTGCACCAGTAATCTTTTATAACGAAATACATTAAATATCCTTTATTACATTCCCATTTTCTCTTTTAGGCATCACCAAGCGGCATGAAACATGCATTGACGTCTTTGAAAAAAGTACCTTATGTTGTCCCTACCAGGAATAGCACGATCGATCGAGTGCTTCATAATAGTGTGTCCTAGATCACCTCCAATCAATATAGGTGCATCGGTGCATGCTTACCAAGTACATATTTTGATTCCAAGTGAAAGGAAATTTGGGAAGAGAGATAGAAATTAATTTTTTTCTCTAAATTTTATGAATTGTTATAAGGAAAAAAGAAATATGTTGACCCAAAATAGGTCCACACATATAGACTCACCCTTGATTGATAAATCAATTCTGAGTCTATATAGTGATGTGCTAATAGCTAGGAACATGGACGAGAATTAGGTTAATCAAAAGGAAAAAAAACTTTCTTTTACTTATATGAATATTATTTTAATTTTTGGAGTGAAAGGGAACATTAATGATCTTAAAAAAAATAAAGTTGAAAGAAAACAAATGATCTTAATTATCATCTCTTTCCTTTTGCCGCTCTTTAGCTCACACATGTACGTTTTGATCGTTTCATACATATATATATATATATATATATATATATATATATATATATATATGTGTGTGTGTGTGTGTGTGAACGTACGAAGCAGTATTCACTTCGCATGGTGTCGCGTGCGGTCGTGGCATCATCCGAATCGTAGAAGAGAAAAGAACGGTGGATATCTTTCTTGCAAGAAATAAGACAACGATCGTAGCGAAGAGGAGTTGTCATTCAATCTCTCACACTTTCATCTCTCTTCTTCGCATTCGCTGCACGAGGAGCGCCTACCGTTTGATCTCCCACGCCCCCCCCCTCGATCTTTCTTCTTCCCGTTCTCTAGAGGAGTTGTCTGCTCTCTCTCTCTCTCTTCGTGTTTCTCTTCCCATTTCGTCGACGGGTGCAGGTGACTTTGGGATGTCGAACACATACAGAGATGTCGAGATTCACCAATGAGCCGCTTTCAGAGTTCACTACAAGAATTTGAGCTATTAGCTACAGATTTTAGCGACTCCATATTCCGTAACAATATTGTCACAGTTAGTGACAGATTAGTGACATATTTGAAACACATTTAGTGCATTATCTTCACAAACTAAACTGACAATATAGTGACGCAATGGTCACTAAAATTAGTCGACATATCATAGTCAAGCTGTAACAAATCCGTCACTATATAGTGACACTAATCGATCTCTAATTTGTCTCAAGTATGTCGCTAACAGTTACACATTTACTACATATTTGTGACACGTTTATTGCATCGTCTTCACAAATCTAACTAATAATATAGTGACAAGTCTGTGACATATTAAGTACAGACATTACGGTCCCTAATGTCAGTCAGTATATTATAACTAATCTGTCCCTAAAATTAGACACTAATTTGTCTCTACTTTGTCTCAAATTTTGTTGCTAACAATTATAAATTTACTACATATTCAAGACATATTTAGTGCACCATCTCCACAAAAAATAAGATGGAAATTACGACCATTAATATAAGTTGGTATATTGTAATAAATCTATAACTAATTTGTCCCTAAAGTGTGATATTAATCTGTTTCTAATATGTAACTAATATGTCCTTAAATTGACACTAATCTCTCTCTATTTTGTCTCAAATTTTAACATTAAAAATTACATACTATTGACTTGCGATAATTTTTTTACAACCATTTACACTATCTACTTTAGTTATAATTTCTTTTGCTTATAATGGATACAACAATATTTTGGACTCAATAATTGATCATCAAAAGTGAAATGATTTTATTTTCTTATTTAATAATTGAAATAACTCTCAAGATTTTTAAGGTTAATGTGAAAGCTATAATAGAAAATTTAATAAAGTGGATGTGTCGCACTCGAGCACGATGAACATTGCTTGGGAACATGACGAACCATGTGCAGGTATTCGTTGTCATCATTGGCCATGGATCTCTTACTGAATGGTGGAGATCTGCTCCGCATCCATACGTCGAAACACCTATGACGCATGTGCATTTTACCCTATATATATAATTGTTGAAGTTGGCGAATACTTCAAGACCCGTGAGCTTAGGAGAATTTGAGTATTACCCAATTACCTGTACTGTTGGTGTACTGACAAAAGGGGGGTTTGGAGGGCAGCGCCCCCGAAACCTAAATGGGTTTGAGCTTTTGTTTAGTCAGCCCGTGTGGTGCGGATTACAATAAACTAATGAAAGTAAGAATAATTCACGATTTTTATAAGTAAATATTAAAAGTAACATTTTGCAAAAAAATATTTTATAAGTATTCATTAATGATATAATAAATTGACAAAGTTCTAAAAAACATAATATAATTTTAAAATATTTTTATGCTTATTAAGTAATAAAAAAAATATTTTGTAAATATTATTTAATTATTAAGTATAATTTTGAAATATTTTTGTAAATAAAAAATACTTTCCCTCTTTCCTCTAAAAATTTCCCCCTTTCCCTCTTCCCTTAAAACCCTAAACGACATTTCCCTCTTCCCTCTTTCCCTCTTCGACATTTTTGCTCCTCTTCGACATTTTTGGATCGAGACCTCAAAGATATTTTTGCTCCTCTTCGACATTTTTGTATCGAGACCTCAAAGATTCTTCAGGGGCTTCAGGTGCATCATTCTTTCACTTTTCCTACTTTTTTCGTTCGTTTTTTTACATTTTTTTCGTTTTCTTCTTTGTGCAGCCGCGCGCAAGGGTTTGGACGCGCAGGCTACCGCCGACAACCCCTACGTTGGTCGCCGGCGCGCGCCCCGACTCCCTGTGTGTGCAGGGGCCAACCAGCGACCCCTGTCATCGTTGGCAGGGTTCGTCTCAGGCCACTGCACGGGGAGCCTGGTTTCATGTCGGCGACCCTTTTTTCGTTTTCTTTTTTGTGCAGCCGACGCGTAGGGGCCTGTAAGTGCAGGTTGTCGCCGCCGACCCCTACGTTGGTCGCCGGCGCACACCCTGACTCCCTGTGCACACAGGGGCCAACCATTTTTGGGTCCTCATCCAAGTAGAGTGAATTCCCATTTTTTGGTATTGTTATCAATTATCTATGTGCTCTCCTTTTTTTTCTTCTTTCTTTCCTGACTTTAGCATGTAATTCTCAATGTGTACGTGAACTTGTTCTTTTATCAAAGTATTCCAAATTCTGTTATTGTATATATTTTCTTTTTTCTTGCATTGGTGTCTGACTTCGTCTATGCACTATATTATCACTCACAGACTAGTATATGTTCCAATGTTATTCCAATGAGCAGTGTTCACTTTCCTTCCTGCCATGTTAACAACCTCTATGAGCCCACTCAAAGTTAAGAAAATTATTGAACAGTAACATCCTTTGCTTAAGACTAGATTAAATTCAAATTGAGGAACAAAAGGGAACATTGCTAAGTTTTTTTCCATTCCCGAGTTTGGCATATAACCCTTAGTATGTGATACTAGAAAGACAGTCTAGAATTTCTTGCTATCATCTTAACATCCTTTGCGTGCCAATTCCAATTCCAATTCATGTCACATGTTTTGAAGCCCCGAAAATTATGATCCAGGGAGGCATTACTTTGAAGATGAACTAACTGCATACCTGCCATATTCACTTTTTCCTCTGAGCCAGTGTACAAATTTCTCTTATTGTAATTTCAGAATCTTCAGATATTTCACATCAGCTAGCACTAGATTTGTATGTGTATTAACAGCAGGCTCCTGTATCATTATTTTCTTAGATGATTCATGAAATCCAGCATCAGGAACTAAAGCATTGACCGAATTCTAAAATTATTTCTAGGGAACCTAAAATTTGTTTGATATGAAATCAGGTTGTAACATTGATCTTCTTGTTTTAGGATGGCATCTAGTGGTTATTGCTTCTTTTGATGATTATCAGAATCTATTCATACACATAAGCTAAAACTGAACTTGTATGCAGATTTACAACGAGTTCATGTATCTCTGTTATAATTGTAGTTAGTTGTATAGTTTGACCAATACACTAAAATTAAAATTTCCTCTTTTTCAGCACAAAGTCTGCTCCTCTTTTTTTACTCATATTCTGCTTTTAGATTCCTGTATCAGTAATTTGAATTTTATGGGACAAACTTTGGAAATCAAAAACAGATTCATCATAGTTGTTCAGTTAACTCCTATTCTTGGTCTGACTTAGTTAAAACGTCGACAGTTGCTCCTCTTTTTTTACTCACATTTTGCTTTTAGATTTCTGTATCATAAATTTGAACAGTATGGGACAAGCTTTGGAAATCAGAATCAGATTCATCATGACAGTTGTTCAATTAACCCTTGTTCTTGGTCTGATTCTTAGTTCAAATTTCTTTGCACAAAGTATTAGTTTTCTGAATCTGTCTTCTAGTTTCTTGATGTCTTGGAGTGGATGATTTCTATAGAATGAAATGGAGTGGATCTACTGAAACGTAAATGCACAGTATATGTAAAAAAATTGTACATCATAAAATCATATGCCACTGGTTGTTCCGGGAACATAAATACCATCATAGAATCATGCTCCTTGTCAGTTTCATTTACTTATTATTTTTCAAGTATATCTCATGTTCTGTTTTGGTATAATTACATTGTTATTTTTTTCTCACATTTCACTGCTCATAATAAGATTTCAGTACACAATCTTACTGACAATAATATATTTGGGCCTTTTAAAAGCATAACAATAATATATTTGGTTGTGTCACACTTATTATGAGAGAGGCTTATGCATATAGTCTTTCCTACATAAATTTCAGCGAGATGCGACCCGATCGAAGTTGGATCCAACATCGGAAAGATAAACATGGATTTATAACATAAAGTTTTAAAGATGGTGTTGACGAGTTCATAAAGTTTGCTTATGAACATGAAGATATGGTTGATATTGGTCGCCAAATCCTATGTCCTTGTCAAAAATGTAAAAACTTTCGATGGAAGGTCAAGTATGAAGTGCAAAAGGATTTATATCATAATGACTTTTTAAATGCTGATGTCAATTGGACTTTGCATGGTGAGGAGCAATGGGTGGATAGTAATACAACATTTGTTGAAGTATCAAATGGAATTGAAATACAAAATCCTTATTTGGATATGGTTAGGGATGCTGAAGTGAATCACTTAGGAAATATCAATATCCAACAGGAGGAAGAAAATCCAAATCCAATAGCTTCTAGGTTTTATCGGCTTCTTAGAGATGCCGATGAACCTTTGTGGGAAGGATGCGAGAAGCATAGCACACTATCTGCTGTGGCACAATTAATGAACTTGAAGTCTGATCATAATATGAGCGAAAACTGTTTTGATCGTATGATCGCTATTATAAAAAGTATGTTACCAATATCTGAAAAATTACTAACAAATTTCTACAAGTGCAAGAGAATGATGAAAGAGTTAGGATTAGAATATCAAAAAATTGATGTGTGTCGTAATCATTGTATGTTGTACTTTAAAGAGGATAGTACACTCATAAATTGTAAGTCCTGTGGTGAGCAGCGATACAAGCCGAAGAAAAATGGCAATGTCAATCAAAAGGATGTGCCTTACTCAGTCCTCAGATATTTTCCTATTGTTCCAAGATTGCAAAGGCTTTTTCTCGCTGAAAAAGTAGCAATGTTTATGCGTTGGCATGCTGAAGGATTGCGTGAGGATCTTTCGATGATAACACATCCATCTGATGCTGAAGCATAGAAGGATTTTGACGCACGCCATCCAACATTTGCCAAGTTTAGGAATGTTAGATTGGGTCTTTGCACAGATGGGTTCAATCCATTTGGTCCTTCAACAACGACTTATTCGTGTTGGCCAGTGTTCATAACACCGTATAATTTACCTCCAAGCATGTGCATGAAAAGAGAGCACATATTTTTAACAAGCACGATTCCTGGGCCTCGATCCCCGAGTAAGAGTCTGGACATCTATTTAAGGCCACTTATTGATGAGTTAAGGATGTTGTGGGATGATGGAGTCTTAACCTACGATAAGTCGACAAAACAAAATTTTATAATGAGAACAACTTTGTTGTGGACAATCAACGATTTTCCAGCTTATGGAATGTTAAGTGGATGGAGCACGAAAGGAAAGCTTGCATGTCCAATATGTGGCAAGCACACAAAATCATTTTATCTAAAGAATGGCAGAAAGGTTTATTGGTTTGATTGTCATCGAATGTTTTTGCCTATTGAGAATTCAATACGTCGTGATCATAACTCATTTAAAAAATCGACAATTGAGAATACTATGCCCGCAAAAAGAATTACAGGAATGGAGGCATTTGAGGAGGCCAACAAACTTGAGCCCATCACCTTTGGATTGAAGGTGAATCCATTCAAGCAAGTTGGTTTTGGAAGTAATCATAATTGGGAGAAGAGAAGTATATTTTGGGATTTGCCTTATTGGTCCTCAAACATGATTCGTCACAATTTAGATGTCATGCATGTTGAAAAGATGGAAGCTTGTGTGGGCAAACATCAACATTATCCTCTTCAAAGAAGACTGATTATTAGTATTCATTCTGATTAGTATTCATTCTGATTTTCCGTATTAGTATTCATTCTGATTTTATAATCCACTATTAGTATTCATTCTGATTTTCCGTAAACTTGAAGGGTCACGGAGTAAGCCTCGTGCACACAAATTCTTCATTGCAGATTTAGAATCTATCCTTTTTTTTTCAGAATCTTTTTTTTATGAGACTGATTATTTTTCAATCTGTGCTCATTTTGATGTTGCATACTTTACAAAGAAAACATTGCATAATAGTATTCTGTTTTAGTTTTACATGAATGTGAGCTGACTTTTGAGCAGGATTAATTATATGGTGGTTGGATAATTAATGTGGCATGCATCAGCTGAAATCAACTTATATATATCTATAATAATATGACTTATATATATCCACAATTCCAGTTTTCCTTGTGGCTTAGGATCTTGTGAGTAGTATAGTAATGGACATGGACTCATTCATTGCCAAAATGCTGAATTGATAAATAAAGACTATTGCCCTTACTTTAGATGCAAACATGCCTTGAATTTTAACAAGTGTGATCTCAAGTAGGTGAGTTTATGGACTTGCTTTATATTAACAAGTAGTCCCTCATACTAGTTTATTAGGAAATTCTTTATCCTTTCTTCTAGCAACATGCATAAAATATAAATTTTTTGAGTAAGGAAATGATGACCACTGACTTTGGTAGTCATCCAAACTCTAGTTCTAGTATTTGTTTTTGTATACACTACAAATACATTATAAGTTGGCTTTCAAGTAGTTTTTAAAAACTTCTTCTGAAAAAGAAGAGGTCAACCAAGAACAAGGTTAGAAATTAAGAATGATTTTTTTGGGGAGGAAAAAGGATGACCCCCATTTGGTTGTCATCCAGGTAATTAATAATGAAAATGATATGAAGACTTTTAAAACAGAAACAAAAAGCTTTATTATTGCCTCTTTGTTCAGAAGTATGAACTTCGTGCAAGTTATATTAGTGCTTAACTCTGTTTACAAAAGGAAAACTGTGTTTTCCAGTTATTGAATATCGTAGTAATTATTTCTATTTTACATATTGTAGGTAAGGTCTCTAACACTTGATGTAAAAGCATGGGAGCTCTCTGTTATTAACCTGTTTCAGTCCTTGGGTAATACATTTGCAAATTTCTCTTTGGGAGGACTTATTACCATCAGCAAGTAATGGAAGGTATGAAGATGATTCTAGGTAAGAATTATGATAAATGGGTGCGCCATATTATCTATGCAACAAAAAAATGACTTTCTGGCATTCTAAAGAAAAATGTATCTAGAGAACTATGAATAAACCTTCCAACAGCAGTTAAAAATTTCTTTGCAAAATAATGGCTGTTACAAATTGCATGTAATTGTTGTATTTTAAGTAACATATAAGCTATTATTATTATGCAGTTTCTGTTTACTTGACAAGAAAGATGATTACATCTTTCCAAGGAAGCCCAAATTCTCTAATCCAATATCAGTGAAAGAGAAGTTTATTCAATCAAAGGTACGACACAGGATGACTTATCTTTTCATCACTTTTTCTCTCAATTCAGAAGCTTTTCTATTGTTTTTTTAGTCTTTCGGCTGAAAGATGGAACTTTAACAATTTTACTTGGTGTCGACCAATGGAAGATCATCTTCATTGAAGCCTGAACCAATTTGACATATATCTAATTAAATCTTGAATCACTAGAAATCAGTCTAGAAAAGTGACAGCTTGAGTCCATAACCAGTGTAAATCATCCTGAATGGGATTCCTGATTGTGTTGATTCCAGCATGAGTAAGGTTATTTATGTTCAAATCCAGATGATTTCTTATCTTTTAACATTACATCTTTATTCTTCAATGAGTCTTATTGTCTTTTTTGCTTCTTCTGCGATGTAATACTTTTGCTTTCCTTTTATGTTTAAAATCTCTCTTTTGTCAAAAAGGTTGAATTATTTTTTGGTTGCAAGAAAGTCCAAATTCTGATAGTTCTTTCATTATTTCTTTAATTATAATAAAGTCTTGTTCACCCAAAAAGTATGGTTTTGTAAACCAGTCTTTTACAACTCCATTTTGGTAAATGTTGCGCA
This sequence comes from Pontederia crassipes, assembly GCA_030549335.1. Taxonomy (NCBI): domain Eukaryota; kingdom Viridiplantae; phylum Streptophyta; class Magnoliopsida; order Commelinales; family Pontederiaceae; genus Pontederia; species Pontederia crassipes. The sequence goes on along the minus strand of CM060185.1, from coordinate 6,622,264 downwards.
ATGTATAGGTTATTGTTTCCTTTTATTTTGAAATCATTTTGTCTACTCATGTTCTTTCAAACAAGGGATCATCTTTGATCTAATGTATGGTCGAGGCTTAATCAGAATGATAATTTCTCTGTTCTGGCATTATATTATGCTTTCATGTGTGCATTTATTTCTTAATTTAAGTGGACTTTAATCCCAGTTGGACATGTCTTTTCCATGATTTGGGATCATAGACAATGAGAGTTTTTCAACAATTTAAAATTCTCTGCATATACTGAGTTCGACTTCCATGTTCCAGTATGCAGAGAAGGATTTTGTTCTTAGACAGTCCTCTTTTCTCATAATTTCATATGTTGCGATATTGTATTATTTTTATCTCAAAAGCATATGGTCTTTTTCAGGAGAAACAAGAGCATGATTAAGGAACTCAATGTTCCTCCTCCTGGTTCCAGAGATCTGCACTTCCCAACCAAATATTCACAACATTATGTAGTGCAGCAAGGATCGCCGTGCAATCTGGTGCTGCTGGCATTGACGTCTCCAACTATGGAGCTCGTCAGCTCGACTACATTCTAGTCACCATCGATGCCCTCGAAGAGGTTGCCTCTTGTACTTCATCACTTGTCATCTTCTTCTCCCTACACAGTACACCTCTAACATGAAAGATACATGTAATTAGGTCGTGAAAGACGCACAAGGCTGCATTCCCGTCTTCCTGGATGGCAACGTCCGTCCGCCGCGGCACGGACGTGTTCAAGGCGCTAGCTCTCGGTGCCTCTGGAATATTTGTAAGTGGGAACTCTCCAAGGCTTTGTCTTCAGTACTCCAAAGTTCTTGCTCATGCATGCAGGGATGAATGCCTGCGACTGTTGCAGCATTAGCATGCATCTCCCTGTCTTGTGTACTTACTTCCATGCCCCCTTAAAATGGATGCAGATTGGAAGGCCAGTCATGTTCTCCTTGGCTGCTGAAGGCGAGGCTGGCATGAGAAAGGTGCTGCAGATGTTGCGAGACGAGTTCGAGCTAACCATGGCGCTGAGTGGCTGCACCTCGCTGCAGGAGATCACATGCAGACTTTTATTGCTATTATGTGTTGTATATTCTTTATAGGGTTTTTTCCGCTTACCGTCTCGAACTATGAAATGATGAATTTGATCAGTGTCTCTTTGATGATCTAGTGAGGACTTCTGTATCCAGTGTGATGTATTCATATACTCTATTTAAACCTTGTAATGAGCATTTAGCTCCACTTTATCAATCAAAAAATGATATATAGATATTTTTGTTATATTGGTTATTGTATTGTCATTTATATCATTGTATAATTAATAATTTAATATAAATGATATTATTGTGAAAAAAATTATTGCTAATTTGTTATTGGATTGGGACAGTTTTGAGACCAACTGCAAACTATGGGGACCAATTATAATAAAAGTTAGCTACAGAATAAGGACAAATTAGTCACAAAAAAATTATAATTGTTTTATCGCCGTAACACTATAGTTACTACTTAGTGACAGATTAGCTACCGATTTTGAATTTTAATAATTAAGAGTTGTCACAAATTAGGGACGGATTAGGGATGACAACACACATAATTAGCTACAAAAATAGGAATACAAATTTATGTCACAATCAGCAACGAGGTATTAGCTACAGATGTACTCTGTCCCGAATCCATAGCAAATCTGACGTTAATACTATTTGCAATGGTATTACCTACGAATTTGTTACAAATATCTCCGTAGCTAATAGCTCAAATTCTTTAGTGGTTGGAGGGAGGGAGGGAGAGAGAGAGAGGGAGGGAGGGGGCATTCTCATTGGCAGCCAGTCATTGCCCCTGCACTCACCGGAAGGAGGGAGATGTGGAGCCGAGGCCCACCGCCGCGGCAACATGGTCTTGCCGCACACTAGATCTCTCTCTTAGGGAGGGGGGAATGGCAGTGGCCGGTGACAAATCAGGAGTCATCGATCGGCAAAGTGAGAGAGAGGAACATCAGTAGCAACCGTCGATGTGGAAGAGCTCGAAAGAGAAAGGGCAGTTGTCGTTGTATTCCAGTATGCAACTTCTCACTAGATGCACGCTAGCCATAGATCAGACCATGCGAAGCAAATGCCGCTTCGTACGTTCACTAGAGCTTGAATAAAATGAAAATGATCTTATCACCCAACACCATCACCCTCTAATGATCATCAAACTGTTTTTTTTTTAATTACACAATCATCCAATTTTCTAAACATTTGAGACATTATGACTTTAACCTAATACCAATGATTTCCCCATAATGCACTTACCTGGATGTTGTTGGATCATATGATTTATTTTTCTCTTTTGATAATAACAAATTATACTAATGATAATTGTTAAAAAAATATGAAATGTGTTAAATATAATTATAAATATTGAAAATTATTTTTAACAATGTTATATTAGAATGGCGTAATATTGTCAGGCATCCACTAGATTGTCATTGAATATTGTTCGAAAATATAGATTATCTCTCAAAATATTGACACATTGAATTTTAGCAACATGCATTATTTCATTTATTACGTATAAGTAGCCTATTTGGAAATATTTAATAATTAACTTTAAATAATTAATATTTAATTTTTATTAATATATCTTTTTATCAAAATAATTATGTTTAAATATCTATATAATTTATTTTATTTTTCATAAATCTAAATAACAACACATATACTAGACTCATAAAATTAAATTTTATAAAATAATTAGTATTTTTCATGAAAATATAAATTTTAATATATTCATAGCAATTATTATGAATTTTTTATTTAAACTACAGTAATTAATAAGAAATTATTATTTATTAACAACTAAATTAAATATACTAATAATAGAATTAATAGAATTGATAAATATCTAATTAGTTACAATATATTGTGATTAATAATAATTATACTAGTATTATCAAGGGTGAGCACGGATGGGTAATCCCAGTCCAAGCCATTTAGTTTTTCGAGAATATTCCTGACCCAATATATACTCACTGACCCAATATATACTCAAGTCCAGTTTATTTCGGGTCAAGATTGAGTCTCGATTTAAAAAATTTGAATTCATTTTCAACCCGAATATTTAATGTTATAATATATATTCATATTATAAAAAATTAAGTATGCATTATCTATATATCATACTATAACATTTTTAATATAAGATGTATAAAATTATCATATTCATAATGAAAATAAAATGAGCACTTTAAATTAATTTTACTTAATATAGATTTTTTTATTAATTTATTTTAAATGTTTTTTTATATAAAACTTATATTAAAGAGGAACATCTGGGACATCCCAATTTAATTCTTGGTCAATATGGGTCGACACGATCCCAAACCCAATGAGGACAAATTTTGAGACGACCCAGTCCCGAACTCGAATATGAGATCAGGTTCAAATCTTGAAGATCTAATCAAAATTGGGTTGGGACGGGACTTGAGGTATCCGTCCCTGACTCGATTTTGCTCACCGTTACTATAATAGTAGTATTAATAATACATTAAAATTTAGAGTTATTTCTATAATCACTCCTAAACTATCACGATTTTTCATATCTAGTCTCGAACTACGAATTTTCCACTTTAGTCCTTCCGTTCACTTCTATTATATTTTCTGTTAGTTTTGATTTTTTTTCTCATTTATAAAAAGACTAAATTACCCCTCCCTCCATAACACATCAAATAATAAATAAATAAATAAATAAATAAATGTTCCTTGCGTCAGTCCCTCCCCCTCCGATCTTGCCCTCAAAATTAAGTGTTCCAATTATTTTTCTTTTATTTTTATTTTTATTATTTAATATGTTATGGAGGAAGGGATAATTTAGTCTTTTCAGAAATGAGAAAAAGAAAAACTAATAGAAATATAACAAAAGTAGACGGGAAGACTAAAGTGAAAAAGCCGTGATAATTTAGGGATCCAAAAAATAAGTTCGTAGTTTGGAGTTAGATATGAAAAATCGTGATAGTTTAGGGATGGTTTATGAAAATAACCCAAAAATTTATCTAATTAATTTACATTTTTTATATTTTATTTTAAATAAAACTTCAAAGGGAAATGCAAAGAATAAAATAAAAAAATATTACCTGGATTGTCATCCTCATAAAGAATATGGATTGTTTAGATAACCTAAGCAAATAAATAAAATATTGTTGTGGGCCAATATAATTTAATACAATATTATTGGTAATCTACAAAAAAATACATTTAGAAATACACCACCAAAGTGAAATGGTGAAGACAAAACTATTTGAATAATTAAAAGATAAAATCACTATTTTCAACCATGAATGGACCAACTGACCTATGTGAACTTGTGTTGTCGATAGGTTTGAGGACAAGAGTTTATTTTCTTAAGTGATGATTGGTCTAGCCAAACTTCGTAATAGTTCACTCGATCATTTGTATTGCAGAACAAATTTTGGAGATCATGTATAGTAATAAGTTCAATGTCAAGTTAGGATGGTTTGACCAACCAAAGAATGTACATTTTGAAACATTATGAAGAATATCGACTAAATCATCAATCGACATGTCGACTAACGTGGTTTAATCGATACGAGCTCCAATGATAAATAGATCAATCAATCGAACATTAGGATTGCGAAGCGAAAATTGTAAATGCAATAACTAGCAAATAACAAAGGCATGTTTACTTTCATTAAATGTAATTTAATGTTTTTCTAGTGTTAGAAATCAAATTTATAAATAAGTTTAGTTTTACAAAATGTAGACCTAGTCTACTTTCTGCAATTCATTTTCTCCATTGATTTATTAGGTAAAAAAATTTAAATTTTGTAAAAAAAAGTTTAATTGGAGTCATACCTCTAAGTGGAGATACATATTTATAATCTACATACCAATGTCTATTTATTTTTTCTCATTGGTCTATAGCCCATTTCTCCTTTTGACTTATTTTTTTTAGATTTTATTATTTATTTTGAAAATTTTGGTGAGAATTTTGTAGGATCGAAAAACATCAAAGGGAAGATGAATTTATGCATTTAAAATTGCAACTGAAAACTTCAAAATAATTTTAGAAAGATTGAGCAAAGGCAAATGTCCAATAATAAGGGACAAGTAAGAAATGTAAACTCAAGAAAGCAAGACATTCTCATGAGTTTCGACCCAACTATTTGACTGGTGTTCTCGTTCCGATTTCTCGACTTTGAGGCTGTCGGAATTTCACTATTTTTTCTTGTAGAGAGAGAACAATCATTTTTATATCTCGTCGCCTTCTTCTTTATTTAAGAGAAAAGGCACACCTTTTTTATAATAAAGAGTCAACTTTACCACAAGTAACAAGAGATTCCCTCAACTACTCTCTTCTTGCAATGAATACTCATAATTTGAAGAACAAAGAGAGGGTAGATTTGCAAAGAAATCTCAAAAAAGGGCTTTTGGACTTTGTATAAGCTTTACAATATTTTTACTTGTATGAATAACTTTTTTTTTCTGGCTTTGGCATCAATTGTAAAAATATGGTTGTTTGAGAGGGGGGGATTTTCAAAAGTTCGACTAGAAAAGTATAGTTACTGTCCACGAGGACCAATCGATCGGTCCGATTAGTTGGTCAACTGACCGATATGATCGTAGCAGTTCTACTGACCGATCATAATTTTGGTGGAGTTGGTCAACTTATCATGGTGTGTTTTCGCATTGGTCATGGCGGTTGTTATAAGCGATCGACTGGTTAGTTACTCAATCGATCATGATTGTTTTGACACTGGTCATGGTGGTCGATCAGCCCGCTTAGAATCTTAAACCGCTAAGAGGTAGATTGGTGATGATACTTGCCACATTTTTTTTTCTTTTTCTCTTTATTAGGTGCTTTGACCGGTGGATCGACTGATTGCACAAGCTTGTTCGATTAGTCAATCGGTCACACTATAAAATACTAGTTTCAACTTTTGAATTTTGAAATATCTTCACCTATTTTTCTTATATATGTACTGTCACAACTTAAACATAAATCCGTAACTTTATGTTCAATTTTATTTGTAATCATCAAAATCCGAAAATGAATTATGAGATTCAACAAATTTTGCATTCTATGGCTCATATTTCACACAATTCATAATTTCATTATGCATCAAGAATCTATTTAATATTTTATTCCTATCCCAGTTGAGAAACCTAAAATCTCACATGAAGCAATAAAATATTTACTACAAAATCTTAACTCGAATAAAAAATATAATCTTAATAAAATAATGAAATATAGTTCTAATCAAATATGTGACAAATCAAATTTCAAATCTAAATTTTAATATGAGTTACTTGTCAAATTTCACTACTACCAAAGGACAAAAAAACTAAAAAATCTATATTGTATAAGATGCTTATTTACCCAATAAGCCTTATTAATATCAAATTAATGTTTGAGAATACATATTTCAAAGTTCATAAGTTTACTGTAAACTACTTGAGAACACATTAAAATTATAACACCTACAAAATTTAACCCACGACACTGGCATGAGCGAGTCCCCGAGTGCATCACATGTGGGACGTCAATGGGAATTTTATCACAATATAATCATAATGATATATTAGAAATATAAAAATTAAGCATATAGCAGGGCAGGCCCAAGTAGTGGTTTAAAATTAAATTGGCCCCGTTAAATATATGAAATATTGGTAAACAAACATAATATTCACTTTGTTCTTGGGTTACATGTCTTACAGACTTCTAAAAGATTCCTAAGTCAAGCCTTACCAACTTAAATTTTTTTTGGGCTTCCCTCAATGTTTAAGAAGTCTGCCTCCAAAAACAATCATAGCAATCTTAGTGACATACTGTAACAAAATAATAAAAATGGTCACATCACTTCATTAGTTACATGTAAGGCTCATCATCAAAATGATAAATTATAATACATTTATAAACTATAAGATGATCAACTATTGCATCCATAAAATGATACACAATATCCAAATAAATAATGGTTAGGATCAATTGAATTATTTTATTTTAATGCCCAATGGAAATATTTATTTCATTAATAACATCAATTACTTTATTATCTCTTCATGCCCAATATCTATATCAATTAGATTAAAATATTTGCTTTAATATCTTGTAATGTCTGATATTCATATTAATCATCACTTAGAACACCAATTGCATTGTAGATTTCATGCCCAATAAACAATGGTTTTCATATGTTCAAGTCACATCTTCATTTTCATATGGTGACCCTTTACTAATATGTGAAAGTACTTGATGGTTCTTTCAATGACTAATCAAGAAGGGACACACAACCATTTGACACTTCAAAGATGTGTGAGTCCAGTCACCTACATCGAGATTCAATCAATAAATAATTTATTGAGAATTAAGTTTAACCTCACTATGCCATTTCAATCAAGATAATGCATATTTTAATCCTACGACTTAGCTTATAATTATGTATTTAGACCTCACATTTACAAACACCCTAATTTAGCATAACCTGGTAATAAGGATAATTGGGAAATATAATGCATTTCAAGTTTTGTGGCCTTTAGTCAAGGTCACGACACATCATTTTCATAGCTCATGATATCTTTATCTTGGGTAGTGAAGTTCAATGTGAATAGGCCGTGAAATATACTCACACCATTGGAAGAACCTCATCTCATAATTTGCATTCTTGGATTGTGATATTTCATCACGGTGTATGAAGAGACTTGGTACTAGGGTCATGAGAGTTGGTCATGGCACTGGTGATGAATTTGTAAGTTCGATGTTTAATGTTCATGACTTGTGAAATAATTGTTATAGCACTTGTAGTGGGTTCACAAGTTCACTTTCTATGGTCAAGCCCTGTGATATAATTGTCATGATCCATAAAATACTTGGCAATGGCTTATAACAAATGGTTACGAGCCTATCAGAATTTTATTTAATTAGTTCTTGAATTTCACACTCATGTCAATTCATCATAATTCGTGAAACTTTCCTTAGTTCCCAAACTTGTCATTTCATTCCAATTTCAGCATTTAAAATTTCATGACACTATTATGATTGATATAATAAGGACCTTAAGCTTAATTATAAAGCATGCTGAACACTTTTCATACAATTCATTGGTTTAACCATTTAAAATTTACATACACAAATTGAAAATCTTCGAACCAATCTCATAACCTTGAAGATAATATCAATAGTGTCATAATTTGTACCTGAGTTTCATTTCTTCATTCTAGCATTCAAGAAGTCACACATTCATGAACATATTACGAAAAAAGATAGAATTAAATTGCTCTCATTCCAAATATAAATTAGAATGAGTTGAGTTCACCCTATTTACACACCCCATTTCCCAATATCGTTAGAACTCCTCATTCCTATTATTGCTATACTTCATCTGATATTGTTCCTCTCAATTGTCTTGTTTCCTTTGCTCTTCTTCTCTTTCTCGTGAGTTTCTACGACACGAGATTGATTTTTATGACAAGAGTGGTGGCCAATTGCAAAAAGGAGGAAGATAATAAGAAATAGTATTTTGGGGTTTATTTATTTTTGTTAATGCCAAATTATCATATTATACCCTTGAGCTCAAATACATTTTTGTCAATGTTATTTTCCAAATTTTTACAAAAGTTGATAAACTAAAATGATTCACTTAAATTATCCTACATTACTTAGATGCAGATTTTGATGTCCATATCAATGACATGAAATCATTTGTCATTAGGTGTTGGAACTATTATTTTAATTTATAAGAAACAATTATATGTGGTTAGATATGGGAGAAGGTGATGATACTATAGAACATTATGAATTATATGTTCTTGTATGGAACTGCAACTCAATTTGATGAGATGCACTACAATAAATTTAATCTACGAATGAACAAAATGTTTAGAATTTCAAGAGAAATATTCGTTAAACTTATTAATTTAATGAGAAAAAATATTTAAGTCAATAGAAATACTTGTTAGATGACTTGAAATTATATTTTTGTTTTACCCAACAGCAACTTTTATCATGCATATTACACAGGGCGAAACAAAATGGGTTCAGGTTCAAGCCGGTCTTAACTTAATTTTTTATCGAGAATAAAAAATTGAGAATTGGTACTGAAACCGGGTCAAATTCAAAAAATTGAGAATATGAGCAAAAATAAAACTGGTAATAAATTAAATAATTTTATATTATTGCAATTAAATTAGAATTTGTATAAGTTAATATATTATTATAATTATATTTTAGTTATGAGCTAAGAATTAAACTAGGAATTGAACCAAAAGCATTATTACTTTATCTATTATTATATTATGGAACTCATATTTATTTGTAATTAAATTTGAGATATCCTATGTTATACTTTAATTATAATATTACATGTATTTATATTAAAATTTTCATTTAAATTTGAAAAGTTATTTAGGAAAATATTGTCCGAATGAGGAAAACACTGACCCAGATCTAGTCGTCTTCCCCAACACCGAGACTCCTCCCGCCGCACGTCTCTGGTCAAATATTCAAGAATCCAAAGGAGGCCCGACATGCCAGCAAATGGACAGCCAACATCTTCTTTGGGCCCCTCTCCCCTCCACCATTTCAGCACGCCAATTTATCTACTTCACTCCCATTTTCTTGGCACCAATCCACTCTCGTCGTTTTCTTTAAAAGATCTCGCTTCCGAGCGCTCGCACAACTGTCAGTTCTCGTCCATTCAGAGGGCGCCACGTAATGAAAGTATTTGCGAAACTTCGGGAGCTTCCTACACCTCGCGAGTCCACCACCACCAACGACGTGTGAAGCTGTTTTGTCAACTGCAGCTAATCCTCGTCGTCGTCGTCTAGTGGCTCCTCGCCAGTTGGTGTCCGTTTCCGGGTCGCCAACCACCTGTCCACATGCGTGAGGAAACCTCTATCAGAACTTCCGCATAACATCTTATTAGCGTGCGGCGTTCTTCCCGTTCGATTGGGAGGAGACGATCAAATCAGGGCCACGGAAACATCCAACGGCCGCGATGGTCCAAGGCTTTTCATTCAACGGAAGATGACATGTGCGCACGAAACTGTTTCGTGCGTGCACCTGCATGGATCCTCTTTTTTCAAAGGAATCTCCGCCTCATAAAGAAATTTTAAACGTCGCGTTTTTAGTTTTCTCCGCCACCGGCGACCGTTTGCCTCTTTGTTGCTTCTCTTCGCTCCCATTTCTCGTCAGATGAACCAAATCCCTAACCCTAGCATTGGATTCTGCTCCCAACTTCTACCGCTCTGATGGCTTCGTCCCTCCTCCGTGCTTCTCCTTCTGGCCGCGGCGTCTTCCCCGCTTGCCCCGATCCCGAGCTCTCCTCCCGGTTCTCCGGCAAGCCCATCGGAGCTCTGAAGGTGTGAACTTTTCGCCCCCTCTCGTCTCCGATGGTTTCTGGTGCTTCTTTTGTTGTTTCTTCTCGAGCTTTCGTGGTTTGATGTGTCGATATTCGGGTTGCCTTCTCAGATCCACGCTTCGCCTGTGGAATTGGCGAGAAGGAACAATGCGTCGCGTCGCGGAGTTGTGGCATCGATCGAGTAAGTTTTTTGGTTAGGCAAATTTGTTCAAGGACGGTTTTCAGAATAAAGAAAGGTGAAAATTCGATGAGTGAATCGTGTTGGTTTGGTTGTAGTCTGTACTGAAATTGCCGTCTCTGTTAATTTTACGAGTTGTTTGGCTTATATTGATGGCGTGAAAAGGTTCCCAATTCTAATGAAACCATTAGATTGATTTGGATAATTTTATACAACAACAACGCCGGACACTAGGTGGGGTCGGCTACATGGATCAATGTCATTCCGCTCTATTAGTAACAATATATTCGTTGATCCACTCTGGCTGTCGGCGCCTAACACAACCCTTGGCTTGGGATCGACTATAAAACATAGGCGGAGTTATTTGGATAATTTTATATCTCAAATAATTCTTACCATGGTTTAGTTTGATCATGTTAATTGTGCTAATTCAAGAGTAACTGTCGTGTAAGGGACTGATAGGCGAGTTTGTGTTAGATTATAACTGATGAAGTTAATGTACAAAAACTAGTCTTTATGATACTGCCCCACTTTATACAATGACTTCCTCAGAAGCAGAATTGTTGTCAACATAGCTTTTCAGGATATAAAGTTCATCACAAGATTCTCAGGCTATTACATTTTCCTGATTATAAGTTGTGATATTCAAGTTTTGATGCTTCCTGTAGGGAGGTGGCATAGACAAATCCTTGTCTCCAATCAGTCTATGACAAGTTATCATGGCTAAAACCACTCAAAAAGAGTTATCGGGGCTAAATCTTTCTGTTTTTTTATTACATTGAGAAGGAATGAGAAACAAATTGTATTTCATTGCTAGAAATATGGGTGATGATGAATCTAATCTCATCTTGCATCAAATCTTGTTATATCTTGTCAGATTTTCAAAGAGAATTTGTTGCAACTACACAGTGTTCTTTTCTTCTTTTTTTTTTTGAAACAAAAAAGGATGACTAGGAAGATGTGTTTGACTTTTTATCAAGTTGTTATATGCTCAGCTTTAGTGTTTTTTCCAATCTTAGACTTTTTTAATATGGGTTACAAGTGTAAACATTCAATCTAGCCTCCGCTCTTGGCTCCGAATTGAGATGACAGAGTGAAACCTGAAAGGCGTGAAGAATTCATTGAAGCTATTGGTTTTGCTCCCTGCCAAATAACTGAAAACTTTAACCCCTCAAATGAAAAGACCACAACTGAAAACTAACAAATTTATTGCAAATGAGACTTGATTTAGACTTGCAAATTCCACATAATAATTACAAAGAGAAGTCAGGTATAGATACTAGCTAGATTCAAGAGATATTGGTAAAGCTCTTACGTGAAGGGTGAGAATATAGATTGACTAATTCTTTGAATCATCTATCCATGGATATCTTCCTATAGTTATTAACATTTGTATTTTCAGAATACTTGTTATTCACTAAATAGAAATGCATACGCTACTTAAAGTTGGTACTTTGTACATTACCTTACTGTTTATTTTTCGAGTTACCATACTTTGAATAGTCCTACTACTTTCACCAATTCATAATTTTGCAGTTCTTTGGGAATCTAATGCATGAGCATACGATTATTCTGCAGGAAAAGGCATACTTCCACAAAAGAGATTTCTAAAGAGCCTCACCCATTGACTCAAGAAATAACAGAAAGTGAAAGAAAAAGAGTAGAGGAAACTGATCAAATATTAGATCCATTTGAGGATTTGAAATCCAGATTCAGGAGCTTCAAATGGAACAATTATATGTAAGTATATATAAAAAAGGAAGGCTCTTAGCTCATAAGCATTTTTAATGACTGTGATTGATGAGTATGCTTTGAACAGGGATAATCTGGCTCATTTTCAAAATCTTGCCCAGAGGCAGTCTCCCAAGGTGTTATAACAAATAACAATAGATTCTTCTTGAACAACTTACCTTCTCTAACAATTTACACTATTATATTCTTCCATTCTTATTTTTTAAAGAATAATTTTCTGTATTTGTTTTAAATCATGAAAAGTTGGTTAGATGGTCTTTCTCATCACATACTTTGAACTGCAGTTCATGGTAATTGCATGTGCGGATTCTAGGGTCTGTCCTTCAAATATTTTGGGGTTCCAACCTGGAGAAGCATTTACAGTTCGCAATGTGGCGAATTTGGTTCCTCCTTTTCAGGTATGTTTGCAACTTGAAAACCTATGTATCTTTGGGTAAATCTAAAATTGAAGGGCTCTTTTACTGGTTACAGAGCATCTTATTCTCTTATATTTTTGTAGCATGGGGGTTCTGAAACCAGTGCAGCACTCGAGTTTGCAGTGAATACTTTAGAGGCAAGTAGACCTGAAAATGCATACTCTTCATTTGGTCATATGGTTGGATGCGTGTATGTGTGGTTCCTGATAATTTGTCATTTGTTCTTCTGGAGTTGTGATGCAATTTCGTTCTTGTAGGTTGCAAATATTTTAGTTGTTGGACATAGTCGATGTGGAGGTATTCAAGCCCTCATGAGTATGAAAGACAATGCTAGTTCAAGGTAAATGGAGGCTTTTTCATGGTCATTTTGCATTTGTGCCTCCATTTTTCTTTCTTTTTCATTTTGCATCTTTGCCTCCATTTTTCTTTCTTTTGTGTATCATGGGTTTTCCAAATTCTTTACTTTATTTTTTGCAAACTTCCAGAAGCTTTATCAGAGATTGGGTTTTTGTCGCGAAAAGTGCCAGATTAAGTACTGAGGCTGCTGCTGGAAATATGAGTTTTGAAGTACAATGCAGACATTGTGAAAAGGTAGTCATGTCATTATTTTACTTGCGTCTCTTCAAAAAATTATTTTACTTTTGTGCAATTTCGCTCTACCCAATGAAATAGGGTGTTATTCAGTAGCTAATTGAATATAATGATCTCTTGTTTAAATGCTGAAGAAAGATCGGTGTACTTTATCATCAGTTTTTGTTATCTTGCATTTCTACTGAATGTGTTCATTCAGACTTTAAGCATGAGCTGAGGTGGCAAGAGTCTGTCACTGTTTGCTATCTTAATCCTTTTATCTGTCTTAGATAAGATTTCATACTGTTTTTCATCATTGGAATATCTATCCAAACCAAGTCCTTGAAAAATAAAAAAGAACTTATCACGTTTGATCATCTTTCCTTCGCAATTGACAACCTATATGCATTATGAACATAATGTTAATGTGCTCATTACTATTAGCTTGTGGACATGAGGCCTTGGTTTGTATGTTATGGATTCTGCAACTATTTTGTCATTTTTGCCATTGTGGAAAACTAGTTCAAATCATTTTTAGTGTCTATCTATAAATGTGCACAACTTATTCCTGTTTGGAGTTTCCCAAGCATACTACTGATATTGTCTGCTTTTCTTGCCTTACATCTTATTGATTGGTGATTTCTCTTATACAGGAGTCAGTAAATGGCTCTCTACTTAACTTGCTGACTTACCCATGGATTGAGAAAAGGGTCAGTGAAGGGACACTTGCCCTCCATGGTGGCTATTATGACTTCGTGAATTGCACATTTGAGAAATGGACTCTTGTATATAGAGAAGGTTTGGAGGGTGGCAGCAAATATGGCATAAAGAACCGTTCGTTATGGTCCTGATTGCTGTGAAGGATTTCCTGAAGTAGTACAGTGGGGTACATAGTGCAGTTAGCCTGAGAAATCTCCCGATGGACATTAACATGTGAATATAATGCTTTCAACGATGGGATCATAAATTTCTGTATTGTGTTGTAACTTGTCATTGTTGTTGTATGTTGGACATGATAATTTTTCCTTGTTTTAACAAATAATTATTGTTCTTTTAGGCTGCTTAAGATAGAAGAGTTGAATGTTATGATCATAAGGTGATAATTGTTTAGGCGGACTTCCGGTTGTGTATCTGTTTAGTTTGGATCAAATTGAGATGTATGTGTACTTGTCAATGTGCTCCAACTGGTTGATTACTACATGAAATGCTCGTAGAATGTTCAGAAATGAAACCATATGGCATAATAATTAAGACAAGGCATGTCATATTTCTTTTTGTTAAAAGTACGATATAGCGATTGACCTCAAGTATGACCGACAATGTGGTTTCTTGCTTGAAGTAATGATTACTGTCAATAAAAGAAAGTTCACAGCAATTAATGAAAAAGATAAAAGAAATGTAAAAAAACTAAGAAACGTAGTACAAGAAAGAAGGGTAAATAAAATATTTTGCCTAGGGCTGCGGCCTTAGGACTCCATATTTTCATTGAAAATGAGTTGAGAGGGAAACACGAAAATAATTTATTTTTATGTGGGTAATCTAGAAAAAAAATGGTTATGTTGTATATTTATGACAAACATCGAGCTGAATTCGCCACTTTCTATTCAGTCAATAATTCCAAAGCCTTTCTGATGTCAAATATAAAAAGTTAAAATATTCTAACAGCATAGCCCAAATATTGCTTCAAATCTTAAACAAAATAACTCGATCCCATGAAGCAGCCAAAACAAGAGTATGAACCTGATCCTCAATAAAGGTACAGGTAATAGTCAGGAACTCTTTCCTCTTGCAACTGAAAGAATTCCTGGTAAAATGAGATGGGATCAAGCCAAAATATTTCAGCCGACATTTTGTCAACAGGGAAAAACAAAATTGTCGTCAAAATTTTAAGCGCCCACCCTGCACCAAACCATTTCTGCGGAAAGGGGATCCTGGTGGCGCAACAAGACCAAGACTCTGCATAACTCGAGTCTTCCTTGAACTAACATCTCCAATTTCTTCTGGCGAATGATTACTGGTCTGATGCATTGGTTAAAAGTGCATTAAACACAACATAAAAGTTGATCAATAAACGTGGACATGCATCACGATAAGTGAAATATAAACTCACCATGCATGGGCTCTCAGTGCTCCGTGACTTTTCCAGCATTCTGCGAGTTGAATCATTTTGCCTCGTGTTCTCGGAATGACCATTGGTCCCATCATTCGTGTATTGACTTTTTGCTTCTCGTCATTTCACAGATTTATGTTCAGAGATCTGATTTATTCCTGTTTGTACTGAATCATTTTGCTGAGATCTTGGAACTCCTAAGTTTCCATTTACTGGCCTGTCCTTCGATTCAGATGTTTGGGATTCATGATTTACTGTGCCTCTGTGCTTTGCCAGCTCAATGATAACCAACCTTTTTGCCTCCTCATGAGCATTTGGACGTTTGCGTTTCTTAAGAACTTGCCTGGTAACTTTAACTTGGGAAGTTCTATTTTCCAGACTTGACATCTCACTTTGTTTTGTATTTTTTTCCCCTGAAATCACACTTGCAAAAGATTGCCTTGAATCCTTGAGTTCAGTATCTACATCATTTCCATTTTGCATGGGGTCTGAAAGTTCCAACATGCATTCCTCCGATGTCCGTATTAGGTTGACTGCTTTAGCTGCCTCTTTATTAGTTTTGTTGCGTGGAGATCGTCTCAAAATACCTTGGTTTATGGTTTTGGTTTTGGTTTTGGTTTTGGATAATCTGTTTCCTTGGTTCTCTTTTGCTCCACCTTGTTTCTTGTCAGTGGCTTCCGAAGCATCAACTGTAACCTTTCCGCTAGTTCTTGATTTCTGTGCTTCTTTTTCATCAGCTTCTTCCATGTGTCTTGCAGCTATATGCTTGTCTTTTTTAGCTTTGTTGCATGACAATTGCCTTAAAATGTCTTGGTCTTTGGTTTCGTCTCTGGAAGATCCATTTTTTCGCTTCTTATTATTATCTGTTTCGCCTTGCTTGTAGCCATTGGCTTCAGAAGCATCTGTTCTAGCCTTTCGTGTAGGACTTGAATTTTGTGCTCCATTATTGCCAACAGCTTCAGTTATATGTTTCATAACATGTCCCTCTTCAACCTCCAGTTTTGCTTCATATGGTTCACTGAAAGAAGCCCCTGGCTGAATGGGATTTATTGTTAGTCAAGAAAAAGTCAAGTAGACAGAATGACTTTGCTAAAACCATATTTTTTTGTTAATCAAGTGCCTCAATTATCTCCGAGTCCCCTAATAAGTATACTGGCTTTCAATATAATACAGCCACTATCATTACACTGTGAAAACTTACGAGAGATGCAACTGCATTTGAATTTTTTGCAGTCCCTGCTTGATTCGGCATTTTATCTCTAGGAAAGACGGCCATTGGATTTTCTGCACAAGTAAAAAAACCCAATGGGAGCATATTCTGGATTATCAACATAAAGCTGAAGAGCACAAGCTATGTCAAGAAAATTCAATCAGTATTAGAGGCCAGTATATCCTCAAAGCCAACATGAGGATATCATAATCTCTTCTCTGTATTTCGGGAGTACGGCAGTGACGTTTTTACAAGAATAGGAGTGATTTTTTTTTATCCTATTACTAATCTTCTGCTTATATTTTAATTAAATGCACATTAAAGATTCTTTTCTTGTATTAGATTTCCTTTTATCTGCTTTCCTAGTTAAAAGGATTTTGACAGAGTGTTTAGAACTTTATAAATCCTCTTGTATGGTTTCCTCGAAATTAAGATTTGGTGAATGAATATTTGAAAAGTTTATTTCTTAAGTTACTAACTTCATTAGGATTTAAAAGTAGTTTAGCTTAGTAAATCTTCATCAATTAAAGAAATTGTTT
Source organism: Pontederia crassipes (assembly GCA_030549335.1). Classification (NCBI taxonomy): domain Eukaryota; kingdom Viridiplantae; phylum Streptophyta; class Magnoliopsida; order Commelinales; family Pontederiaceae; genus Pontederia; species Pontederia crassipes. The sequence continues at coordinate 6,605,140 of CM060185.1, read as the reverse complement.
GTCTTCATCAAGGAACATTTCTTACCAAACTTTCAGTTTCTCTTACAGTGCAAGTTTAGAACTAACTCCCACTCCCAGACGAAAGATTCATGGACAGCCCATGCCCAATTAAATAACAAGTTTAATAACAACAATAGAGAACAGATCAACTAAATTTCCTTTACATTTCAAAGAAATAAAGTCACCTTTGAAGTCAGAAGATTTCCCATTAGAATTGCCTTTGGATATGATGCAAGAAAGCTCCTATATGTCATGCAGTCAAAACAGATCAATGGGTTACAGTAACATTTGTTCCTTGGAATATATTAATTTTAGGATATCACAGCAGATCGAACCTTCTCCAGTGCTTTCTGGAATTCCTCTTTTACATTGATACTTTCCTTATTGGCAATCTACAAATATCAAATGAGATGTATAAACCCATCAATAATTTCAATTCATGTAAGTGATGACTGCAAAACAAAATAACAGAGAAGAAAAACATAAAGCAGAAATATCATAGAAAGGTAGCTACTTACACTCTCAAACTCCATGCACTTCAGAGGGTTCACATATAAACTGTGATGAAGATTGAATTGTCAATGAATAACGTGCCGGAGATAAAAGGAAAATGGAAAAGGCTAAGCCACTCACTATTTGTAACTTCCATACAAGCGAACAAGAATATCATCTTTTCTTTTCTTCTTCGGCCTGACAGTAAGGCTATTCTCATCAACAACCTTAAGAGAGGAAAAATCATCAGACAAAGTATCATGACTTTAGTGGTCATTGATGCAGTAATGAACTATTTGAAAAATGATAATTCATCAAATATAGACCAAGCAAAAGTGTTGTCCCCTTAAAGCCATAAGAAGAAAGGTAATATGACTAGGAATTCTAGTTTCTAATATTTCCCCCCCAAAAAAAATACTAGTTTCTAACATGCCAAATTCTCACCAGCTGCACATTATGTGTCAGCTGGCAGGATTAGCAATCGACTCCAAGTCATGCATATGGCTGGTGTGAATCTGGAAAAAAGGCAACCCTTTTTGTCGGAACAAGTCATTAACAAGTTTTTTGAATCGGGAAAGTTTTTTGTAACTAAACAACTAAAACTCCTCAATTGATCTTCAAGATAAATAGATTATGTATTTACAAAATAAAAGATTGCTCTTCAATCAAATAAAATAATGTAGACACCGACTTCCAACGTTCCACAAGCAACATTTATCTTCAAGTTCTCAACGATTTATTTACTTAAATGGGTTAATAAAAGATTACTGGCAAAAATAATTTTCTTACATAAAACTTCACAAAAATAAGATTTCCTTTTTTATTATGGAAGTAACAATCTGCAATTCTCTGATTGAATTTGTCCCATATTGAAAACCCTAATGCTTGAATAAATAATTTTAATAGGCCCATTTAATATTTTCTCCATTCATATAATGCTCAAGAAAACTCTATATTTTAGAAGACCTTGTGCTTTACTTTCCAAAAATATTGTTTTGGTGGCACTAGTAAGAAATGTGCATCCCGTGCAGCTGACCAATAAGGCTTTAAGTAAGATAACAGAAAAAGAATTTAGGTGCACCTTTTTTTTCATGGATAAATAATTGCAAAAGAATTTAGCGTTAGGAATAAACATGGAGATACTTCATAAAGAATTAAGCCAATGATGTGGCCTCATATCACAGAGAAAATCTTCAATTACTGAAGGCAAACAATTGAATTAACAAAGGTCCAGATATCACAAAAGACACCTGAGTTTGTTTCAAGAAAAAATGAGACACACCTGAGTTGGCCACCATGAAGAACCATGGATCTTTATCCATGTGATATCGCCTGGAACATATTGCCGTCCCAACTCATCATCCACAGATGTGGATGCTTTGAAACCGTTGCAAGCTCCATGATTTCTCAAATTATATCCAATCATTAAATTTTAAAACAAATAGAGGAACCTGGATTTAACAATAACATTATTTAGTAATTGAGTTGCTTAGTTATTAGTAATTATTTAGTAGATGTAGCATAAGGAATTCAGAATGTGGTTACGATATGGTGGAAAAAAAAGTACCACATTAAACATGTTGACAATTGAGAAATCCTAAAATGGATAAACAATACCTTAGAAAGGCAAGAATGACAGGTAAGTAATTAAAACTTAAAGTTTGATGAGCAAGCAAAGAAATTCATAATGAAATCTGCTGCATAAGGGAGTACGATTTCATATTGTATTCAAGTATTTTGGTTGAGTATTAAATGCAGAAGTATGAGCGGCACATAAAATACACGATCTTGAAATTATTTGGAAACCTTATTAAAAAAATTGACGGGGAAAATACACCCTAATGTGGATTGGGAGTTTTGAGGGTTGGGTGGAATGTGGGGATATGATAATGTATAAATCCTATTTGGATTTATTATTATTATTATTATTATTATTATTATTATTATTATTATTATTATTGCATAATTATGAGGGATGTGGCGGAGTGGAAGTCCTTCAAACATCACATTTATACTCTCTCTCACACACATTTGTTCTCTCTCTCAATAATTTATATTGGTAAAATAATTCATATTTATCTTCATCTCTCCTCTCTCTCTTTCATTTATATTTATATTTATCTCTCATTTTTACTTTTTAAAATAAATGAATAGATAGTTTTGAGAAAAATAAAGAATATAGCCAAAAAAGGTGAAACACAAAATGGAAGAGAAGAATAAATTAAGTGATAGAGGAATGTACGATAAATATTCATCACTCATTAGATATTATAAATAGTTCATAGATAATGAAGGGTTAAAATGACTTTCATTTAAATAAGACTTTTATTATCAGACCCTTTATCTTTCATAATTTATTATCCAAACATGAACTTTCTAATGGCACACTCCACCCCATCTCTCACCACACCATTCCACTCCACTCCTTCATTAGTTTAGTTGGCAAACAAGCTAGCAATCCCTTATACCCTTCAAAGATGGCAACCTTCTACAATGTTGAATAATTTCATAACAATATAGAATTTCATGCTATTATCTATCATGAACTATTTGAAACATCATAACTTCTAGTCAATGATTGGTGATGCAAAGGATATTACAGGCCCTTCTGCCCAAATAATTGGACTTTAGTTATCAGTCTTCAGTATAGTCCATTAGCTTAGTGTTCCTTGTATCAGATTTTCTACTTATTTGGCATAAAGTGTTTAGAACCTTATCCATATTCCATACGGTCCTTTGGAACACAACTTTGATGAATGTATATCATTGTACGGTTCCTTTGGAACGCAACATTGATGAATGAATATTGTTCTTACCTCATTTCTCATGAGTGAATAACATCATTAGGGTTTATAAGTAGATTAATTTAGTAGATTTCCAACAACAACAACAACAACAACAAAGCCTTATCCCACTAGGTGGGGTCGGCTAGATCATACGACGTCATTCCGCATTCGTTGATCCATGTTCATGAGATTCGACAGGATTTTACGCTGGCTGTCGGGGCCTAACACAACCCTCCTTCTTTATCCGGGCTTGGGACTGGCTATAAAACATAAGCGGAGTTATAAAACATAGATTTCCAACAATTGGTTAAAAATATTCAGCCCTAAATTATCCTTTGCCTTATAAACACATCCACAAATACACCAAAACCAAGGGGCAACTTCTCGCTAGCCAAAGGCACCTCTCTTTACTGAACTTCATGTGACAGAAATTACAATTTTTTCATAACTGCATATATCCTACTTTTAATGAATAAGGATACATTCTGAACTCGGTGGTACACATTCTCAATAACTTCAGTGCTAAATTTCTAAGTGGAAAAGCTGATAGAAATATATATATCGTTTCACTGTGAAGAATAATTTTGTGAGAGACTTGCATAAAAGGGAATGCACTAGAGAGATGTTGATGTTCTTACATTTATTCGAGGAAAAAACAGTCAAGAAATAAGGAGAGTGTAGGATGAAAAGAAGTGAAGCAAGAGGGAAATTTTTTATCTGTAGTCTCCTATAAAATAAAATGAAAAAAAAAACAAACTTTGGAGAAAAGTTCTCCTAAAGGCTATTCCGATTTAATAACATTTTGAAGATTGAATGCCTAGACAATGATAAAAACAAAGTTCACCCTAAAATGAAGAAATAGGGATAACATACAATTAATTGAAACAATTAGGATTTTTTTGAGGAGATTGAAACAATTGTCTCACAAAAAAGTTAAGATGCTTCTCTGGTGATCATAAAGTCACAAATTTGAGACCTGAAAGCACTATCTGCAAATGAAATGTCACGGATACAAACTGGTGTGCTAACCTAACTCTTCATCTCCCTTCCCAGCTGAGGAGCCTCCAATAGACAGGGTATGCCCTTTTCGTATATATTGAGGGCATATATTTTGTTCTCATCTTTAAAATTCTATAGGTTAATTTATTAATTCATCATCCCAAATAAATTGCCGACCCCACCTAGTGGGATAAGGCTTTCTTGTTGTTGTATCATCCCAAATAAAAACCAAAAGATGGCATTTCTAATTACCAAAATATCATATTAGTTTTCATGTTATGGATGCTTGATAAATTGGTAAATTCAAAGTTTGCATTCACTAATTCCTCTAATTGATAATCCAGAGCTAGATCCTTAATAATTCTCCGCTCTATCTTTTCTCCTCTCTGCATCTATACACGGAACATAATATGCACAATGTTTACACCAGTTATTTACTGGATAACAGTGGTCACCTTATAAGAAATTATTCAAAAAATGGTTACAAGGCTCTAGATATATATATGCTAACAACACCATGCCAGGAGACTGCAGCACAGCGCGCGCACACGCACGCACACAAAAAGAAAAAAAAACCTACTTCCTAATCGCTCCATGAATGGCGCAGAAGGTTCCAACATCACTACTTGAAGTAAAGTTAGTGAACATTTGTCTACAAATCCTGCCACGAATGCAACGCGTAGTTCGAGAGAGAACACAGTTCAATTCTACTTTCCTAACAAAAGAAAAAACTTGCAAGCGCCATGATTATTGCGAGTACCTTCCCGAGTTGCAGACCAACTACGCACCAAACTTGACCTACCAAAACAGAGAGCAGCAGCAACACGGTTTTTCCAGACCTGACATCACCAGGCAAGAGCAGATCAAAGCTAAGGAATCATGAACAAGGAGAAAGATGAACGAAAGGAGAGAAAAGAGAACAGAGATGCACAAAATGTGGTGGGTACATCACACCAACCTGTTCGATTTCTCCTTGGTTCTCTCCGGTTTGGAGGAAGACGGAGCGGCAGGTTTTTTTAATTTATATTTCCTTTTTGCCCACTTACTTGATATGACTCACGAATAATTAATAAAAAATGGTAAATCACGGTAAATGTGAGCAACTTAAGAACCTTCTCGAATCTTGACTGAATAGTGAATAAGAAGGAAATGTTTTAAGACAATGCAATTCCAAGTGTTAAGAAACTAAGTTTTTAAATGTTGAAATAAATAAGAATTAAATAATATGAAATTAGAAAATTGAGTTTACAAATTCTCACAGTATTTGTCTTCCCTCCTTTTTTCTTTGGGTGTAAGAAAAATTCAATCAACTCGAAAAATCTATCCGAGTCAAAAAAAAATAAATCAAAAAAATTAAAAATTAGGAGTTCGAATATAATTTAGGATGATTTTAAAAAAATTAAAATCCACTCATTAAAACTAGGACCCATCCTAAATATCCTAGGAGCTCCTAGAGCCCATTCTTTATTTATAATTTTTTTATTTATATAATTAATACATATATTATCAATTTTTTTATAATAGATATAATATTTTTTTGTATAAAATCTCATACTTTTCTATCACATTATGAAACACTAATTTAATAACTTTAAAATTTTAGTAATATATTTTTTATTTAACATAAAACTAAATATTTTTATATTAATTTTAATTTATTATATATATTTATGAAATATAATTATAAAAAGTAGGGTCGCAAAAAAATCACAAAATCACTCGAAATAATCAACCCGTTAGAGAGTGATTTTTATTTTTTTTAAAATAATTTTAGGACAAATTTTTAATTTTAAAAACTGACTCGAAAAATAGGGATTAATTTTTTTAAATAAAAATTCTCACTCGATCGAAAGTACTTTCACTCCTAATAGAGAGAGATTGATATAATGTCTATTCATATTTATTACTTTAGTTAACTCTTTGAATTTTTTAATTATATATTTACAATATTTCAATAAGTGAAAGAAAAAACACCCATCCCACATTATTCTGCCGTAATAACACTTATTTTTCTTAAATCTAAACTTTCTAAACAAATTTAGGATATTCTTTAATAAATTAAAATTTATAGCCCCCTCGAAAAAATTATAGAGCTCAATAACTCATTTCTTATTTATAAATATTTTATTCATATTATTAATTCATTACTTATCACTTTTTGTTATTCATTTAATAATTTCCTATGGATTTGATATCCTGATATTGCATTTTGGAACTTCTTCTATTATTAAATTTTGTTTTATTATTTAAACTTTTAAATATTATAAAGTAGGGTCCGAAAAATTTATTGGAGAAAGTAATTTGCTAAAGGATACTTTCTTATTGTCTTAAAATAATTGTAAGATGACTTTTTTACCCAAAAAAAATGATTTTGTTAGATCGAAAAAATGGTCCTACTTACAAATATTTCTTATCAAAGACCTTTCATTTATTCTTTCACATTCAATTGCTCAATAAGTTTTCTTATTACGATTGGCATCATCTTAGCTTGTAAAGATTTCTCGATTAAAGTATTCTTTTGCTAAATCTCATCTATTAACAATGCCATGTTCGATTTATTGGAACTTTTTGTTATGAATCATATACTTTAGGACGTTCATGATCTCTTTAAGAATTTTATGACTTTCTTTTTTTTTTTTTTTTGCCAAGACCGACGAAAGCTATTAATCTCTAATTATGTTGATGCTCGGACAAAAATAGATTTGTTAAAAGTTATTAATATAAAGAAGTCATTCTTCTTAATGGCCCTGTATGACTTCGGAACTTTAGTCAGAACTTTATCTAAGTTTTGAAACTTGAACTAAATGGCTAATGTTCCCGTCACGTGATCAAATTTCTTACTTCCGGCGATAACTTTTTGAAGTTCTTTCTGGAAGCGAGAATTTTACTTTTTTTTTTTTTTGCTTTTTTCTGTTTCGATTCTTCATTATATTGCAATTAGTAAAATATTATTAATTACTAGTTAATGTTAATATTATTTATTAAAGTATTTTAATATTATCTTAAGTAATAATTAATTAAATATTTTATTTATTAATATATTATCATTTAGTTTATAACATAATAACTTTAACTTAATATAAATATTTTTTTGTAAATTATAATATTAATGACATGAAAATAATACATTATAATAATATTATTTGTTGTAAACAATAAATTATAATATTAACATAAATTATAATATTAATATAAATAATTTTCATAAAATATTATTTTAATTAAATAAATATATAATATTTTAATTTATTATAATTTATATTTCATAAAGTAATAAATTATATCATTAGTTCTTATTTTTTATTCAAACACCCACTAAAACTTATCTATCAGATTAACTTTTTAAATTTTTATCATTATACGTTTCATTCAAACACCGAACTTACGGAATTTAAAATCCTCGATCCAAACGCAGCCAACAAATAAAGCGTTAGTAGAATCGATGACATGAAATTGTTAAAACTATATTTTATTTTCTCTTAATCACAAGGACTAGGGCAGATTAGATTTGTCATCATCCCACATAGGGGAGTAGCTTATAAGATTATAGATATCAATGACGACAATCTTCTTCTTAAGGGCTTAACTTTTAGAATAATTGACAATACATCTAGTTTAGTATAACATCAAGATAAAGTCCAGGGGGTCTTAAAATTCAAATCCCGAATAAAACACATTAAATTTTATTTTATCCCTTGTTCTGCTCTTTTTACTTTCTTTTTTTTTTTCATTCTTGTGTCATGACGTTGTAAAAGCTAATGTATTATCTTTGATAGTAATATCACGTACGGTACCTTGTTTAAATATGTTTTTTTAGCCTAGTCTCCGGGCGCGATTTCCACCGTTGTGAAAAGAGTATACACAAAACATATGGATACATTAACATAATATATAATAAAATTGTAGTAAGATTTAACCCTCAAATTGTATTCGATTATTTGGATATTAAAGATCCTCCTAGGCTGGGTATAGGATTTGATCTTAAACTCCACATCCATAGAGTACATAATGCAGTAAAACCATTCTGTTATCTCCAAGCAAGAAATAACTCAATATATTGTCAGAAGCAAGCAATTAAGTTGTCCGAACACCCTCTTCTGGATCAGATGCTGAGAAAGATGATACGTCAATGGAAACACAATTTTCGTTTCTGTGCTCAGTTCGATCAGAATAAAGATCATGAGCTCAATAAAAAAAAAAGATTTACCAGGCTTCAAGATTCAAGAGTACTGAATATATACGTAAAAAAGGGAACACCACTCGCTGAGAATAAAAAGAACTGTAATTTTCATATGTTTCATTAAGCAATGAAGATCAGAAATGCAACTTTTTCTCACATGACCCCGGAGCTGATGTTTTCTTCAGCTTTCATTTCACATAGCATTTCATCTGCAAGTTTAACGGAATTTAGTATCTAATCACAAGCAAGATGAATTGAAAGTTCCAATTAGTTAAATATGAGCTGCACGCATACGCTGATAAACTGATTCTAAGTTGATTTACACCAAAACAGCTGTATTTGAAACAAAAGATTGGCGGAACATTTTGACTTAAAGACACGAGTATCTGCACGACATTTAGAACTCCGAAGTATGATGAAACATTCTTAACAATACCTGGATGAGGCTGAAACCATCGTAATTTGAATTCTAATGCATCAAAAAGGCAGATATGAGAGTCAAGATGCAAGTATGAAATCTAATCTATTTATCTCTTGGTATGAATCATACAATACTTTAGTGGTGTAGATTTGAAGAGTGCCCAGTGCCAACACATTCGGAAGATGTAACCCATATGTTAACAGAGAAACAACAGAAAGCATGCCCAGGTTTCCTCCTGAACATTGTAATCAGAAAGCAGAAACCTTTCAAACTGCAACACTGCAAACAAAATAGAGAAATCAGGTAATACCACACGTCAATCATCAGACTGAGAAACATTACCAATTCAGTAAATAAAAGAGGATCAATTCCACAATTCACAACAACGTCAAGTTACTGATTGCCAATTATTTACCGACTCCCAGGAGTGAACGTTATCATCAGTTTCATCAAACACATTTAATTTCAACTGCAACATAATTCAGCACTGAAACATTTGAAGGCTTCATCTCCGTCGTTTGTTCTACAACATCCAAAGGATCCAACTCTGCAACTAAACAATATAACTACTTCAATATCCCCGCTTTTTTTCTGAGGACAGCAACCAGCAACTCTTCACATAATGCTGTTCCAGTTTAACTTAGCTCACTCAAGATTTAAAACAACTTTTTTTAGGGGTCGAAAGATCTTAAACAAGTTTGTCACCATCTCGAACTCCCAGCTGCTTGATTCACATCAATCACGTCTGCTGGCTTCGCATTTAGTCGTTCTGATCTCCTCGTGGTAGCCTCCGAAACCAAAACTTTCTTCCTCAAAGCGGCACCAACGCTCTTCTTTGCCACAGCCTTCTTGTTGGAGCTCGAACGAGTCGCCTTTATGGGTGCACTCCCGCTGGCAGGCGACTCCACGCCCTTCTTCGGATCGAGCGCCTGAGATCCGCGCGAATCGACGGGGAAAAAGGGCTTCCATTGTGTACCAGGCGGACCAGCGAATCCCAGCGGAAAGAAGCCCCATGAGCAGTAGTACAAGTTGGTGCCTGGAACGATGGGCGGGGAAGAAGGCAAGGGGGTGGCTCGGAAGGCCTTGCTGCAGTTGGGGCACCGAAGTTTCTTGCCCTCGTAAACGCGGTCGTACTGATGCAGGTGGCAGCAGGAGGTGCACGCAGTCCAGAAGGGGGACGTCTCCGCCGGACGCCGCGAAGGCGGTGCTGTGGTGGCGGAAGAAGCGAGACCGACCTCAGCATTATAGAGCGCCCTCTTTTGAGGGTCTGACAGGACGGTCCAGGCGCCCTCGACGAGCTTGGCTGCGTAGGCGAAGGCGCCGTCGAGGGTAGGATCACGGAAGTTGCCGTCGGGAGGGGGGCGGAGGACCATGGCGAGGCGGCGGTATTGGTGGAGGACGGCGGAAGGGGAAGCCGTGGGGTCGATCTGGAGGACGGCGTACCAGTCGACATGGTTGTTGAGGTGGCGCTGGGAGGCGAGGAGAACGTCGGCAGCGGCGATGATCCGATCAGCCGCGGCGTCGACCAGGGGGTTCGCCTCCACCGCGCGCTCCGCGAAGCGCTTGCTCCCCTCGAGGTCGCGAGCGCCTAGCAGCCGCTCGGCGACGCCCAGCCACCGCTCGGCTTCGGAAAGGCCGGTGAATTCACCGGCGCCGGTGCCGAAGTTCATAGCTTTCTCCGGCGGAGTAGTTATGGCTGCTCTTTTGAGGACCAAGGGATTGGATCTGTTACAGTGGAGTGGAATGGTGTTTTGATGGTCAACACACGCTCCACGAGCCAGAAGACTTCTTTAGTTCTTAAGGAGGTTTAAAGTATTTTTAACTTGCTTAATTAATGACAATTACTTGTAATAATGGGGAAAAAAGAAGAGAAATTCCAATTCTTAAAAATAAATAATATTAAACAAAATAAATTTTACTTTCTGTAACAAATTATTATTATTTGATAAGAACTCTTTCCACTTTTTTTTTACGAGACAAATATAGTAATCATGTAACAATTAATTTTTCAACCATACCAACAACGGTTGATATGAATAGAAAATAAAAGAACAACTCTTTCCTTCATAATATGAGAATCGTAGACTCGTTGTTATCAATATCATGTCCGAATCAAAACATCCAAGTAAATGGGTAGTGAATGTCTAAAATTGCTATCAATTTAATTTAAAAATATAAATATTATAATATATTAGTTTATTGTTAATAATTAACTTTTGTATTGAATTATTGATAATTGGGAGTGTTTACACGGTGAAATTTTTATACCCATTTTCTCTCTTAATATTTTATTATCGTATAATAGAGAATATTAAATAATGTTTGGTGCCTCAATTTGCAATATGAGACTCATGAAGAAGCTCGATATTTATTAAGCATTATTTTTATACGTTTTGGTTCTATAGTTGAATTCCAATAAAGTCTAACACCATTTTTACCTATTTATTTCGGACAACGAATAAATGAATTATAAAGGTTTCGCGTATTTAGATGCTAGATCACATCAAGATTCTATTCTTAATTATTATTTCGAAAAGATAATTTTTTGACATTTCAAGATGAGAAAAGGGTAATAGTAACTAGGAGGGTAAAAATTTATATCCCAAAAAATTATCCAACTTTTAAATTTTAATCCAAAAAAGTCAAAAAAATGAACTACTTATAAATTAAGTTGTTTTTTTGGAACATATATAAGTCATCCATTCAACTTAGAGTCCTAATTAAAAAACCAAATGGCCCAAGTCGTCAATTTGTTTAAAAGGCATTACAATAAAACAATATTTTCATTTTCAAATAAATTTTATTTTTTTTAACGTTTAGTCTTACGCACACTCATTATATTAAATATATTATTAACATATAATTGAATGTTACACTATTAAGTTATTCATTTATTTTATAAAATCAAATGTGAATAGCATAGTATTTTTACTTGCAATAAAAAGTATGCTACTTTGATATTGTTAGAACGAAAAGTAAATTTTATTATTTATAATTTCGTAAAAGTATTATTGTTTTAAACAAGGAATAGGGTCATAAAAAATTAAGATCGACTGTCATTTTCCTTTTTTTTAAAAATAGAATGGTTTTTAATGCTTTAAACAAATAATATTCAGAATTTGTGGGCCGATTGTTTATGAAACAAACATTTAATCTGAGGTTAAAATTGGATCAACCCCATTCAAAAAATAATATCGGGTTGATCAGATTGAAATGAGAACAAAATTGAGAACCACCCATAAGTTTGGGTTAAGTCATCAAGTTGAATTGTCCTTTTTATGAATAATAATATACATTTAATAATAATTAAAATGAATTTAATGTTTCTGGTACCTCATCCATATCAATCACCATCTCATTTAAAATAAAGGAATCAATTAATAGGGAAAATAGCGTAACTTCACATTTAGATCTAAACAACGCACGCCATCACTCGAATATGTATTCTTTATTTTTAGTCTTTAAATTTTCTTGTATTAAATCTATGGACTTTCTTATGTATAAAAAAATCAATTAATAAGCGTATGAAGTAACTTTATCATTAATCACTTATTATTTTTATTTGATTAATTTTATAATTTTCAAATTTGAGTCATCGGATTCTGATTACATATCATTTAATCTATTACCTAATCTGAAGTTCATAGCCTCGAGCCAAATTTGGCCTTAAAAACTCCGGATCAAAGTCTAATTATCGGATAAACCAAATTCGTCACACCAAGACAGTTCGATAAATATTCACTTCTTGATTTGATTATAATTTCTTTACATGTAAAAAACAATTTGGGTATCCTTCCATGTAATAATATTCGTACTACAAAGACAGTACCTAATAAATATTTGGCTCAAATTGATGATGCAATTTTGAAACTCCAAGAAAATTCTAATCACAAGGAAGATAAAGAATAGAATTTACCTTTTTTATCTTAATAAAGGGCGACCATCGGCAAATTTTTTAAAAAATATATATTAAAATTAATTCGAGAAATCAATGCTCTAATGACAAAAGATAGCCAAATCTTTCGTTATTCATAGTTGCCTTAAGTTCCCAATAGTAAAATAAATAATACCCATTTCCTAATGGCTAATGAAACATATTCCATTTGGCATAAAGGCAATAAAATATAATCGAGTGTGTAAAATGTACATGTATACATCGCCGTACATTTCAATCACCCTTCATCCTTCAAGGCATGTACTTGCCCATTGACAATAATTAGTTGTTCACCAAAAGGGTGATAGCTCGAATGAAAACAAAGCAAGATATTTTTGGTCCGTTTCCCTTGATTCAGGCTCTACTACGACGAACCATCGTATAAATTCCTGCTGCAACTGGCGCCCGTCAAGAAATGTCGAGAGAATATTACATAAGAAAAGTTAAATGCTCCAACCCGCCGGTGTCTAATGATTCCAGTTGTCTAATAAATGAACTCGCTTCGTGAACGCAGACACGCTAGCGTGAATATGAAGCATAAATATGATACAACATCTAGGGCAGCCTTACGATCTGACATCCTTTAACACCCCACCTTTTTCTAGCTCAGTGACTAGATCTTTCAGGGCAGGAACTTTGCCAGCCAAAGTCCTGTACAATCTAGAATATCTAGCTCTCGTACCATCCGCTGTTCTTGCAAATGCGAGGAAGCTAACTGCCTCAGGAAGCTGCTCAAAGACCTTTTTTATCTCTTCAAAGTTCATATCAGCAAGAACTGAAGGCCTTGGGACAACTCGGATAATCTCACCACCCTTTGGCTCCTCTACCCGTGCATCAGCTTTGATGACCAGCTCGCAGCTTGAGTTTGCACCACATTTTATGATGAACGGGGCTGTCGAACCTGTGTTAAATTGTAACACATTCCACTGAGTTACTTCAGTTTCTGTACTGGAGGCCGAGTCTGCATAAGGTTGGACAGCCCGTGCTTCTTCGTCAACACGGCCATCATCTTCTGGTATGGACTGCAATATCCAATGTGTCAGATCACAAAATGGATGGTGAAAATTTAACTTAAGTATCTTCACCAGCGCCAAACACAGAAGAAACAAAATTACAGAAAAAAAAAACTACACATATATTTCCCCTCATCTACCTTGATAAAGGGAGTAAATAAAAAAGTACTTTGCTATTTTCAAATTTGAGGTTCAAAGCTCATCCTTGAAAATTAAGAACATTGGTTTACCTCAACAACTTTTCGAGCCTCAAAAATTTGTGTTTTGGCACACGGATGATCAATATCCAGAAGTGAAGGCATTCTTTCAGAAAGTTCATCCAGCGATGATAGCATTGATTTCTTCTTTGATCTAGGAATAGAGCTTACAGAGGTCTGTCTTATTATCTCCTGCAAGATGAACAAAATTTGCTTTCATATTTCATGAAAATTCAAACTTGATATGCACTTTTTTTTTAAAAAATTGCATGTGTTAGAATCAATTAGTGCATTTTGTATACCTTGATCTGCTTTAAGATGGTATCTAATGATATTAAAGATGCCAGTCTTGCATCTTCGGCAGCAGTGGAAGGATTCCGAATAGGTGAACCTCCCTCTTCTTTTGTCAATAAGGCTGTATCACTTCGCATTTGCTGTAAGATCTGGTAACAAAGAGTAACAAGATATAATATACAATTTGCAAGACTCCAAGTTATGACACTTGAGAGATTATTTTGGTTACTGTTGCCAGTACTAACTCCGCCTATATTTTATAGCCAGTCCCAAGCCCGGATAAAGAAGAAGGATTGTGTTAAGCTCCGACAGCCAACGTAAAACCCTGTCGAATCGCATGAACATGGATCAACGAATATGAATGGCGTCGTATGATCCATGTAGCCGATCTCACCTAGTGGGATAAGGCTTTCTTGTTGTTGTTGTCAGTACTGTTATTAATTGGGTTTTAATACCAAATTCAAGGAAAACATAGCTCTTGGTGAGTTAATTATTATCTAAAAGCATTAACACTTGAACCACTAACAAATGTTTATTCAGGCGCATGGTGCAGTGGCATGCACTTCGACCCATTAACCATGACAATTTTCACTGGCAGGAAATTCTCTGCCCATTTATGTTCCCCTTATAACTGAAAAAATCATTAACACCTTTTTTTTAGAAGAAAATTCATTAACACCTAATGTATTAATGCAATGATATATTCAAAGAATGCAAGTATGTGTGACAGGTCATAAGTTTCTACAAATAATAACTATTACCTTATATACTTATCACGTATTGCAGGCTTGTATGATTGGCTTCGAGATGAAAAAATATCTTTTGAACACTGTCACTTAACATTTACTGTGTGTAAAGGTATAACATAACTTATACAAAAAAAATGCATTAGTGGAACATGATACAATTCCTAGAGTTTCAGGGGCACTTGTAAAACCACCAAAGAGAAAATGGCTCAAATATAATTTTGAAATATGGATAACTTCATACACATCTGAATCTAATCCTTTATCTATGGGATTAGTATAATTGAATAAACTCTGTGGGAATTCTCACATGAAGAGAAAAAACAAATAAAAGATTATAGCATATAACAAAATAGGTAAAGATATATCCAACAGAAGCTGAAGAATAGGGTGCAATAATCTGTTTATAACAATAAATACATATTACATATATATATATATATAAGTTACAACAAGTGGATGAGTTAATAGCACAGCTAATTAAGGCTCATGTGCACACCCTTAAACACCATAACAGCTGTCAAATTGGTTTTTGAGTGCTCACATACATATCAAATGGCAGATTCATGCGATATATGCTGGTTTAATATATTTAGCTTTATAGGTTCCTTCACCACATTATTTTATATCTTTGTTTGAATATTATTGAACCAGTTTTATGTATGAAGACGTCAATTTAGGCCTCTTAAAAGGATGGCCAGAGTACCAACAAAAACTTGAGGAATGGTCAGTTTTATCACATTCTTTCAGACACCCTAGACATTTGGAACCTGCAACATTTTTTGTACAGGAAAGGATGACATGGGACAATTTAAGATGCACTATAAGATATTCTAATTGTTTTACTGAACCATGCTGACAGTGAAGAATGAAAAGCTAAACTAGAATAGTATATCAAAATAAAATGATTGATCAAGATTTTAGCCAATTCTCCTGTAAATGGATGCTTCAGTCACACTTGACATACCTTTCTTCTCTTATGGTCCACTGACTCAAGGGCTGACCGGAGCTTGTTCACATGGGCTACATCTTCAGCCTCCTCTGTTGCTAAAGTGCCAGCAATATCCTATTAGTTTAAATGCAACAAAAGGTTAAGTTGCCTGCTGGGAGATACTCAGAAGGGTATAGGAAAAAGTGTAAAAGTTGAATTAACCTCCTTCAGCATGCGGACGAGAGCAGTAAGACTAACTGGTTTATATAATCTTAGCAAAGATATGCTAGAGCAAATATTTGACAACTACAAAGGACTAACAATGACTTCCAAAGAACTAAATAAATTTCAAACTCTTTTTCTGAAGAATTTCACTCTCTTAGTTCAGAAGCCAAATTGATGTTATTCACTTCTAATGCCAAAAGGAGACATCAGCAGTAGCGTCTATCTTATTTAAAAAAGGAAAACTCTGAAAACCAAAAGCAAATCCATTATTGAAAACATAACAACAGAAATAAAGATATCCTGCTTTTGAAAAATTAAACCACACAAGAACAAAAACTAGAGAACGGGAAGTGCCACTTGACAAAAGACAGCTTCGCAAACAACAGAATAGTAAGATCACAATTATGAAATTATTGGGAAGACCCACTTTGTTCCAAATTTTTTAATGCAATGAATATATTTATTGAATTGTGGAATTTGCTGATTTCCATTTGTGACAGAGACTGAGATTCTTTTCTAATTATTTTTTTAAGGGGAAAAAGGTTCCAATTATTAAGAACATAGATATAAAAGATATTTTCATTCTGATTTTTTTTCTTTTGAAAGTGAAAAGGATGATTGCCATGTTAGTTTTCATTCTGATTATTACGAACATAAAAATAAAAGATAGTTTTCAAAATTTTCAAAACATATGATAAACCCGTTGCGTAAAAGATATAATATGACTCCATTATTGAGTGAAAAGACCATGGACCAAATCTCGACAAACTCATGAAGGAAGAAAAAAAACCTTTGAATGGTCTGTGTAGTAAATTTGATGCAAAAATGTTAGACGCCACACGTGAGAACAAGCATTAAGGTCGAACATATAAAATATGATTATGCTTTTCCTCAAGAAAAAATACAAAATGGCTATGCTCCAAAGGTGACCCTCTGATGTTTCTGTCATTGAAGTATCTTTATTTAATCAAGCTTTGAGTGACCTAAAAAGATCGACTTAAAAGCAGGTATGTGAAAGCAGGAGCTATCCACGTAAAGATTTTGAAGCTTGATTCATTTTTTATGGCAAAACTAGAATCGACCCTTTCTAAAGTGAAGCTTTTAAGAATGATTTTTTTTAGGAAAGCTTTTAAGAACGATTATTAATTCATGGATGGTATACCGATTGAAGTTTGGAAATGTTTAGGAGAAAAAAGTGTGTTGTGGTTATGTAAACTATTTAATGAAATTTTACGATCGAAAAAGATGCCTGATGATTGGAGATTAAGTACATTAGTTCCTATTTACAAAAATAAAGGGGATATTCAGAATTGTGCAAATTATAGAGGGATTAAACTTATGAGTCACACAATGAAATTATGGGAAAAAGTGATTGAGCATAGATTGAGAATGGAGACTAGTATTTCTGAGAGACAATTTGAGTTCATGCCAGGAAGATCCACTACAGAGGCGATTTATTTACTAAGGGGGATGATGGAGAAGTATCGAAGTAGGATAAGAGACTTACATATGACTTTCATTGACTTAGAGAAGGCGTATCATCGGGTACCAAGGGATATACTTTGGAAAGCCTTGCAAAAGAAAAGGGTGAGTGTTGCCTACATTAAGGTAATACAAGATATGTACGATGGGGCATTGACTAGGGTTAGGACACCCGGAGGTGAGACAAATGAATTTCCTATAGGAATTGGCCTACATCAAGGATCAGCTTTAAGCCCGTATCTATTTAACTTAGTTATTGATGCTATAACCGAGAGTATCACAGAGGAGGTACCTAAGTGCATGCTATTTGCGGATGATATAGTACTTTTAGCAAATTCAAGAGAAGAGATTAATACAAAATTGGAAATATGGAGAAATACGTTGGAGTCAAAGGGTTTTCGTTTAAGTAGAAATAAAACAGAATATATGCATAGCAATTTCACAAATAAACAACTTAGAGACGATTTGGAAGTTAGGCTAGGGGAGGATATAATTCCTCAAGTGACAAAGTTTAAATATTTAGGATCAATTATAAGACAAGATGGTGAGATTGATGACGATGTTAATCATAGAATTCAAGCTGGTTGGTGTAAGTGGAGGAAAGCCACTGGAGTTCTTTGTGATAGAAAAGTACCCAATAAAGTTAAAGGAAAATTCTATCGTACTGCTATAAAACCGGCAGTGTTATATGGTAGTGAATGTTGGGCTATGAAGGGACAACATGAACGTAAAGTGAGGGTAGTCGAAATGAGGATGTTGAGATGGATGTGTGGTCATACAAGATTAGATAAGATTAGGAATGACCATATATGTGAACGAGTCGGAGTGGCTCCTATTAGTGAGAAAATGGTAGAGAATCGTTTGAGATGGTTTGGTCGTGTTCAGAGAAGACCATTAGATGCGTCAATAAGAAGAGTAGATCAAATAATCTGGAGTCCGATTAAAAGAGGGAGAGGGAGGCCAAGGCACACACTTGGCGAACTAATAGAGCAAGATCTATCGGTGAATAATATACCGAAAGGTTTGGTTACTAATAAAGCGGAATGGCGTCGTATGATCCATGTAGCCGACCCCACCTAGTGGGATAAAGCTTTGTTGTTGTTGTTGTTGTTGATTTTGAATTGACATAATCTTGCTCCATAATGATTAACTCAAATATAACTCACTTTGAAACTCTAATATTACCAGTTTACCACTGATTCAAACTTTATATGTAAAGTGTTTTTTCAAGAGGAACTTTATATAGATGAAATTCAAAATATTCTTCTGTTCTCATCATAATGGAGCTAGAAGTGCATTCTGCCAACAAGATTGTAGATCCAGAGGGAAATACCAAAGACAAATACTATGAGGAGTAATTTTAGTATGAATTTACCATGTCTCTGAAAGTCCAGGAGTAAATTCTAAGTGAATTGAAAAGTAGTAGATATTTCACCTTCAGGTGTTGCAGTTGTAATGTGTACACCCGCTTAGTGTACTCTGATAAAAGTTGTCCAAGAGCATCAGTACTAGGAGGCTGTGCAGAACCAAGGCCAGCCATCCATCCATCCATAATAGCAGTTGAAAGAAGTTCAAGTTGACCTGTTGATCCTCCTACAACATCGGTACCTGTCACAGATAAGAACTCAAAATTCTCTGCAAGCCATGATCTGATCTGCCGTTGCAACTCCCCAGCTGGTGTATGAACAAAGAGTGCAGCTAGAGCCTTATTTCCAATAGCAAAAGCTTTGGCTTCTTCAGTAATTTCACGGAGTTTCCCTCCAGTAACATGCTGCCTCCATGTTTCCTTTTAAGTAAAAGTTGAAAAGGGGTCTTAGCAAAAATATATCAAACACTCAGAATAAGATCCCTACCAGATGTATAACTAGTACGACTTGACAAAAACCTTACCTGGTCAATACCCCGAAGTTTCAGGACTATTGATGAAAACTTTGACTTTTTTTCTTGTTTAATGTTAACTTTAAAGCCATGGATTTGTTCATCAACTAATGCACTCCTTGCATTGGAATCATAATAAACAGGAGATCTGACTGGGCTGCTACCACGGCTGGAACTTCTGCTACGACCAGTACTGGATTTCTCCAGGAATCTTTCAACTGGAGAAACCTATTAAAAGAGGAAGCACACGGCCAAAGTATTCTGTCAAAATGCAATTCAATAGTAGAAAAACAATTCAGTAAAACTCAATTAACTTTGAATACCGTACCTTGATAGATTGCAACTCAGGTGACCGAGCAAGCAAAGATCTTATATACAAAATTCTGACTCGGGAAACAAGCATGGTGTCCATTACCCTCTTTGGTTCCATTTTCCTGATGAATGAGAAAACAGAATCCCTGATTTCAGCAAGTATTTCATGTTCACGTGCAGCACCGGCCTTTATCACTGCAGCCAAAACCTGAGAGATCACCAGAGTTTATTAAGGATTTACTACATCTTTAAGACAAGGCATGCATTGATGCCATGAAAGAAAAGAAAAGCTCATAAAGCATCTAATATTAGAGCATCATATTGATAATAGAAGTAACAAAGAATAATCATGACCATGCAAGATAAAAACAACAATAGAACAAAAACGAAACAAGGTGTCATTAAATAAATGACATTTTCAATTTTCAACCATCAAGGCTCCTACCTCGTATTGTAGTCCATAAATAGAATCCAAATGACAATACTTTCAAAAGGAAGAAAGAAAAAGTAAATCACAGTTTTTTAGCCATATGCGACTTGCAATGTGCATATGTTCAGGCTGTTTCACTGCTGCATCTCGCTGGATGAAATCCAGAACTTCGCTCTCTTTTGATAGGATAATGAATTAATATCTAACACATGAATCATTTTGTCATGCACATAATTAACTTAATAATATATGTGGGGATATATCAGCAATCATAGAATGTTGGGATGTAACAGCCAAAAACGTAAAAGCTCCAAGTTTATCATCACAACTTCAGGATCTTCAAAATGACAAACAAGCTTCCAACCATCTATACAATCTCTCTAAGAAAAAGGCTTAAAACATCACTTCAGATTCTCTAATTCAAGCACCATCAGCTTTAAGAGAGATCAATTCAGTGTTTTCTTTCATACTTTAGCCCAATGTACAGATTACTAGGCTCAAATGTATAATGCTGGATCCCAAATTCATGGTATATTTTTTTCATTCGTTCACAAAGAATAATACGTCTTCCAAAAAAACTGCAGTTGTCCTTGGACCACATAGATATAATCTTGAACTCCGACATTAGGATTTCTCTCAAGAAGATGATTATCAGTATGCGATCCTTAGCCCAACTTTATTGACTGTAGGAGAGCTCAATGACAGCCCATTCTAATGATCACCAGACTAGAAATGATTAATACACAATTCAAGTTGGTGATGAAACTTCTCTCTTTTATTTTTCCTTTCTTTTTCTGAGAGGGGGTGATCAGATGTCATTTCTGAAGTATACACAAGCAGACAGAACCAAACAAAGGGATATGCTCTTCAACCTCATGCTTCATATATACTTGAACCTGAACTTTCCACCACACTCATTTCCCTCGCAACTTCCTCAAACATAATGAACATACGCAGTTGACTATCACCGGGACACCGAAAATGACAGCATGTAGAAAGATCACAACATGCAATCAAAGAAATCATTCATAAATCAATATTTTGGTAATTCATACCAGCATCAAAAGTTTGTTGGCACCATCAGCAATTGCAGCATAGTTTTCCAGCTGATCGGGATCAAAATCTGATAATGCAGCAGTAAGGTATTCTCCTGCTGGAGTTGTCTTTTTATCAATTCCTATTTTTACAATAGCACCAGAACTTTCACTCTTATCCTGTGGTGCTGGCAATGGAAGGACGTCTACAGAGTTTGCTTTAATATTGTCCCTCCTGTTAAGATGAGGCATAAATTTTTGAGAAATTAAGTCATGATTGATGCAATCGTGAAATATAGAGTAACAAGTAGTTGAACTACAATAAAAGAGTCAATGATAATTTACCTGTTGGAGTCTTGGGCCTGTAAGTTTCCAGTTCCTACGACAGACAGGCTTAACACCTACAGAAAATACTCATCATAAGTGAAATCACGAGGGAAGTGCAATTTGTGGTATATTGACAAAGTGTTTGCTATTCTTCAACTTTAATGACCACAAGAATAAGAAGCAAGTTTGTAATGGTGTTCTGTGAGATGAATCAAAGATTGGTAAGATATATTTGACCTTAAGCAGCTAAGGTAGTATTTTTTTTCTTGAGAGGAAAAAGGATGACCACCAAGTTATGTGGTTGTCATCCGGATATATATATATATATATAGCTATGAAAAGGAGATGGTATACAAGTGTGAGCTCTCCAAGAGAGAGAACAAAGAAATGGAAAGTATATCAACTATCCGAAACCCCACTCCCGAAGAAGAAAAGAGATGTGGTATACAATCCGCTCTGTCTGACCTCGCTCTCCACAAAAAGTCACCATGTTACGGTGGAGCCAAATGGCCCAGGAACCAGCCAAAAAAGATGTCAGTGGTGCTCTTCATCTCTGTCTCTATCAGGCCAAAACTCGGAGAATCTGAGGGGGGAAGGCCCCCGATGATCGCCAGATGCCAGATACTATGTGTTGTCGGACATGAGAAAAAATAGGTGGTCGATGTCCTCCTCTCTGCCTCACCGCATAAGGCACAGGATGTGTCTGCATCAGGTGCCCATCTCGAGCTAAGGTAGTATTGGTTCACATCTTAAATGAATTAGCCTTGCTCAGACATTAATGTCCACTTTCAACTGAAATCATTTGATATATGCAATGCGTCTAACCAAAAACAATCTCTTGTACAGTCTAATGCTAACAACAAAACTATACTTATTGAAACAGTTCAAATATAACAAATTATGGGGAACACAAACTAGTGTAGCCTTTTTATAGAGAACGGATGACCATACAGTGGTACTTCCGCTTGTATTAAAATGAAAAGGAGAATACAAAATTGTGTACGGCTATACTACAAGTACCACAGTTTCCCTAAAAGAACATGCAACTATCCAAAAAAACCCAATCGCTGAGCAAAATTATGTATGGTGTATAATATTCTCAACATGGCATCTCTCTCCCTCGAAAGTGATGTGATTTTGCTGCAACCAAATCGCCTATGAGGTAGCCATGGAAGCTGCCCACAGTCGCTGCCACCGTGGTCGGTCATGTGTGGCACATGTCTGCAGTGAGTCCCAAAAACTATCCACTCCAGACATATCAATGCCTGTGTATTCCAAGCGGTGCCATGTGAAGTCCTCTACCAACCCATATAAAGTGCATGTGGGGTCCGAGTGATGTGCCCATCTAATCCTGTAAACTATTGGTGAAAACCTTGTAATGCCTCAGAATTCAAGAGAAAAGCTATCTTCTAGCAGTGTGTGTGAGCACCCTAAGTGAAAGCAATCACATTCATGAGAGCCAGATATGAAAGCAGTCATGTTTTATAGTATTCGGAATTGCACCTCCTGAGAGCAGTTGCCTCTAAACTCCACTCGCCGAGTATTGGCCAGCTAGCCATAGCCGCCCAAACGGTAGCCCTAGTATCGCTCGGGTAACCTGAGGAGCTCCTCAACGCTTTGATTCAATAGAGGAGGCCTAAAATGTGGTGTTCCAAACCCCTCATCTTGCTGTGCCCAATGGAAACCAACAGTCACTAAATACCGCTGCCAACCTGGGGAACATCCGAGCAAGTATATCACCAGTAGCCACTCGTGGGTCCAAAATGAAAAAGTCAGACCCTAATCCTAGAGATGCATGGAAGAAAGAGCGGATCTGGGAAGGATAATGGAGACACCATGCCAGAATACTAACTGACGTCCCCCAAGGGAGGTGTGACGGAGAGTCCTAGGAGAGGTCTCGGGCATAGCACGTGAAGAATCCGGAGTTTGAGAGGTCTCCTACCTGTACCATGATATGGCTGACTCATCGAGCAAGAAGAGCACCATAAACTAAATGTTCTGAAGGGTAAAATTGTAGTGCAGATTGTGGAGAGGTTTAAGCAGTAATGAGCCCTTTGGACAGGATTGGTCAAAAGACTAGTAGGCTTCTAGACACTAGGGTTTACACTAAAAAAGAAAATACAACTCAATCCATCTATTAAAAAATCAACTCAAATACACTAAAAAATTAAGCAGGGACCATTATTTCTCTACTCAAATTAGACAAAAGGTACATATGCATGCCAACAAGAAATATCAAAATTCATCCTAGTCTTAACCACTTGCAACTTTTATCAACAACATTTCATCCAAAAAGAAGCAAAATAAAATCTAGATGTCAAAATCAATGTTTTCAAGTGTCAAGAAAATAATTGTTTTCCTTAAACAATTTTTTTATCTTAGACAAATAGATAATAGAGCGGAATGGCGTCGTATGATCCATGTAGCCGACCCCACCTAGTGGGATAAGGCTTTGTTGTTGTTATTGTTGTTGTTGTTGTAGACAAATAGATGAGTCCCAACCAGAGGGAAGCTAAAAACTAATCCATGAAGGTAAGATTCTAATCTTCATGCACCCCCATGTCATGCTTTCCTGTTTTACTTCTGGACGGCAAACATGTGTGCTTCTTTATGTAGTGTCTTTTATGCGCAACCAAAGCACCAGTAAGGATGTACAAAATGAACATGTGATGTCAAAATGGTATCCACAAAGGAAAGGGCAAGAGAGAACTTTCAACTATAAACTCATTAAATTGCATGCAACCTGAGGAGAGCTGCCAACTGAAGATGCCTTTTCTTTGAGTCTATTAAACAGTCTTTCATTTTCCTGATGCAATTTCTGCATGGTAAAAGAGTTAAATAATTCAACTCCATGTACAAAGAACTCCGGAGATGGAAGCAAAAGAGAATAGAAGCATTAAACTGTGGTGCACCGATGTCAAAGTTTGGTAAATTAGAAACATCATCAGTTTAGCTTAATGTACAACACACATGATGTGCACTCACAGAGGACTCATGCAAGAGTAAAGTATCTATCATGATTTTGAGTTACATCTACAAGTTAACATGAAAAAACCTAGTCAATATATAATAATCAACAGATAAAACAACTCTGCAAATTATCAAGTAGAACACACGGCCAAAGAGAGTGATAAATTTTGAGGAAAAGATTAAACTATTCATCCATATTCATATATCTTGATAAAATTTCATCAATTCACCTGAATCCCCGAATTAGATAATGAAACTTTTCTTTTTGAGAGAATAAAGTTTGAGTATTTTGGGCTTTATTCCTATGTATAAGCTTCAAGAATTGATATAAAAGTTAAAAGGATAACAATATGCAAATTATGCAGTTTTCATGAACAGGTAAGTTAATAAGAAGCCCCAGTTATTGAAACCCTTATTGCAGAGACTATATATATCCAAACAAAAACATAATTCTTCTCATTATTGCATCTGTAAACATACAAAGAACCAAAAAGATCATTCACTTATGTTAACAACAAAAGAAAATGAAAATGATATTGTCATGCTGCCAATGTAGCTCCAGCTTCTAGTGAGATCAAAAGCAGGAATACGACATTCATCCAAGGCCCAAAATGGATTTCTGAAGCTTCAAGATCACATCAGACGGGTCATGCAAATGAAACAATGATAAACAAGTTAAAATAAACTATGGCAAACCTCAATAAGGGCATCCCGTTTAGCCAGTTCCTCTTCAAGCTTTTTTGTGACAGATAAAGAGTCAGCACTATCTTCCATCGTTTTTTTGGTCGAAAGAACTAATGAAGACCCAGATTGAGATCCAACAGTTGATCTAGCATCAGAAGATTGAAGAGCCTCATTAAGCTGAGACTCAATACGTTTAATTTTGGCCTATAAAAAATGAAAAAGGTATCATGACTACCCAAAGAACAATCTCAAAATAAGGAAAAAAACAGAGCAATGTGAATATGTTAATAAGAGATCTTTTAGGCAAGCATCTATATCCACGTGCCACAAGTAAGTTGGTCTATGAGCTTTGCAAGCAACAAAAATACTTGTAAAGGTAGGAATTATTAATCTGAAAGGTGTTAGTTAGCAAATAGACATTTATATAAATGAATGCATCCATAATGGCCGAATTAACAACTCTATATCTCCCGAACAAATTAGCTCCAAATTTCTGAAATTACATAAAAGCCATGAAAAGAATATGGAAACATTTTCGGGCTATCATCATAGAATTTTTCAATGGCATGGTGGAAGAGTAGAATAAACATTTAAGAAATACAACAAAAAGGAAATATATGAGAAGTTCAACCTGCAATTTTTGGATAGTTAAATCACGTTCATGTATGTGCATTTTCTGTTCCTGCTCATTTTGCAGTAAATGAGCAACCTGATTTCTAAGCTGATTGTTCTGCTCTTTTTCAACTTTTTCCTTTTCTGCAAGCATTATATTTTCCGACTGCAACAAAGAAGAAAGAGCATCAGGATTTTTCCTTGCAATCCACAATGTCCTTCACACTTCAAGCACTCAGCCAACAAAAGGGATAAGCATGAACAATTAATTGAGATAGCTATCAATGCTACATAAGCATATAGACTTGTTCAACCAACACCACCAGTTTGCATGGCAATTTCGGAATGAAAGTTAAATGATGGTAGATGAAAAAAGTTATGAAATAATAGGTGTGATCAACACCTGGATATCCCAATCAGCCTGGCACGCAGAACTCAGAATTCCAGAAAAAACCTGGCCCAGTATAGAACTAGGACCAGGACAATATTCAGAAAACCAGGATGTCCCAGTCTTGGCCAGGTTTTAATACCTAACATATTATTTTCTTTGATGTAATTTGCTATAATTCAATTAATCCATGTCCAGTTTTCTTATTGACTAATGCAATTTTGTGTACACGATGACCATTACTTTACCATAATTCACAATTTTTATGCATTTCTTTAATCTTATCTTAATGGTATGCGGTTCTTCATTTTTTTATGTTTAAATATGTGAGGGCAAAAAATCAGACTCCCCACTGTGTCCCAGTTTAAACCGGAAAGTTCCATTCCCGAGCAAAAGTGAGAGGACCTTCTTTGTTGTCCCAATTAATATTGGGTTGGGAACTGGGCAGGTGTGTCCTAATCTCAAATCCAATATTGATCACTCTTATGAGACAAATAAAGAAATGGGAAAATCACGGCATGATTGAAGAAATTAAACATGTTTTAAGATGAGCTAAGATCAACAAAACAAATTCTCATATCAACATAAAAGAACACAACTCTTCTTATTTAGTTCGTCCATATTTGAAGACACCAGTGCAGCGTATACATTTAAGTCGGTGTTCAAGACAGGTTTCAGGCAATTGCATATCATGCAAACTAGCCTATACTGAAAAAGTCATTGAATAACAGAAATGAGAAAGTAGACCCATGACTTTCTCTTAGCATTTTCATAAATACTATATTATTAATTAGAATAATTTGTCCTTTTTTTAATATAGAACTATTAGTATACAGAGCTATTAGAAGCTGACTGATCTTATATTCAAGTCGGAACGAGACAATAAATTCTAACTAAATTGATGTTTACAAAAATCGCATCCAGAAATAGTAGCTCCTGTTGATTCTATGACACACAAGTTGTCAACCCAGGAACTCGTGGAATACTCTCTGCTTTGGTCTTAAAGAATTACAGTTCTCTAGTAAGAAAATCTTGGGCTAAGCTTGAATTTATTACTTGAAAAAAGTTAAAATTAGGATACAAATAACAAGATCAATGGAAGGGTAACCTTTAAATCAGCCTGAAGGGTGAAAGAAACTTTCCAAGCCTTTTGGACTTCATGAAAGAGAAGAATGCATTGATCATTGGCATCTTTAAGAGCAAGTTTCAACCCCGTAACTTCATTTCTCAGATCTTGAACTTCTTTCTCTTTCTCATATATTTCTTTTCGTGAATCATTTGCCTACAAGCCAGCATAGAGTTAAACCTTTTAAAAAAAAAGCATAAAATTAAACCTGGAAAAGGTATAACTACTTAAGAGCAAAAGATATAACCTGAGAAACTGATGAAGTTAGACAACTTACCACATCTTTCCATTTCTTAATTGTGTCACGATTTCCAAGACTTAGTTCAGCATTTCTTGCTCGTGAAGAAAAGCTAAGTGTAGACAACGTATTGGAGAGATTTGCAGCAGTAGGAGAAACATGAGCAATTAGCAGAGTCTTCGCACTGCCACCTGCAAGAGTGTAAAAGGCCTAACATATTGAACAAGATATAAAACCAGACAACACATACTTAAATTTGGGAGACCAAATTCATGAGTCAATATAACCAATTTCTTTTACACACTTGAATTATTCTTCAAATCTTAATATATTTGGATAACTAGCAAGATCTAGTCATCCTTTCCCCCTCAAAAAAATTCTTTCCTTTTATACACATGACATGAATGGGAAATCTAAAAAATATCAGTGTTGGAGACTTGAGTCCACTTAGGAATAAATATGCTAAAAAGAAATATTCATTAATCAAGTATGTCTTTAATACAGTCAATAGAAGGTATTAAAGGGTTCTAAACATCCTTATAACAAATAACAAGGAAACATGAATAAAAGTAACACAAATAAAAGGTAAAGTACCTCTAAAAAATAAAATTAACTGATTAAAAGAAAATCTGATATAATAAAAATTCCAAATGGGCTCCTAATTAAACAAATGGAAAAGGGTCCAATACTAAAAAGCAATAGTTAGGGCAAAAGGTTCATACTTCTATTCTTGTCCTACATCACAAAGCTAATGACATTATATTCTCTGATTAGAGATGAAAAAATGATGATTGCCGAGATACAAACATCCTAATTTATTGATGATTTAGGTGCTTACATAAAAGCCAGGTGCATTTATGTGCTTGTCTATTTTTTTTAAATATAAGGATGCTTACAAAGAGTAGTAGACATCCACTTGTATTTAAGCAGTGGGAAAATAACTATGGTTCAGACTACAAAACGTGTAGGGAAAGAGAAGCAGAAAAGTATCAGAAAAAATCCTAATCCACCATTGCAGACTGTGAAACAGATAACGTTAAGCACTAGATTTCAATTCAAAAATATTTCTTGACTACTTTCAGACATCTTGGTCCTTGCCTCAATAATAATCAACCACATAATTCACAAACAAAGAGACAAAGCAACTAATGCTGAACATGCCAGTATTGTACACTAAGTTGCAACATTTGAAAATTTCTACAAAAATTATTTTGACAACATGTATTCTTTAAAGGCATTTTTTTATCCACTATCCTGGAAAGAATCAGGCATTTATGTTTCTGCTGACAACTCTGAGACCCATGAGATATCTAGACAAAATTGTTAAAATAATGACATTTTCAAATTTATATTTTCCCAGAATAAATGAAAACAATTGTATAAAAACACCTCAACACAAAAGTAAATAATATGAAAAAGCAGCCTACCAAGTGAGTCTGCAAGAATCTGAGTCATCTTTGAATTCTCATATGGCACAGAATCACGTTTTGCTGTCAAGGAAGTCAAGACATCCCCCAATCTAGCAAGAGAGGGAAAACCCTACATAAGCTACCATGCCTCAATTATGTAATAGCTAAATGAACTTTCTGAACTAGAATAACTAGAAAAGAAACAGATCCAAGAACTTACGCAGAAAGTGATTTTGATACATGCAAAAGATCTGTTAATTGATCTCCACTAGCATCTTTCATAAGTAAGCATTCACTTCTAGGCAAGTCTACAAGGGAGAGCTTGCTGTACAAATTTTCTCTCGTGATCAAATTTGAGTAATGTATATGAATAGTAACAACCCTGGAAAAGACAGATTCACAAATCAATTCTCAGAGATGAGTGAGCATATTGAACCAAAAAGGCCTTCAAAACTCATAACTGTGTTCCATTGTGTTATAAAAAAACTTCAAAGAAAATGTATTCCAAAAAGGTGATTCATTCCTTGTGTTTAACTATGTATAGTAGACTACACAGAAATATAAACAATTATTCTATTTCTATATGTGAGACAACATGAGAAAGTATAAGAGCAAAGATTCTATTCAATTTGGAAAGTATCATTATCCTTCGTTTCAAAAAAAAAGTATCATTATCTCTAATTTTCACTTCATTCGAACAGAAAGTCACTTCCCATTGATCAAATTCCATGGTGTTACAAAATAAGGAAAATTTGGGATTCCTGGAAATTGTTTACATCCAAAAAAGTGCATCCTTAGTGGAATAACTTTACAAGCCTTTGTCCATTCTAACAGAAAAAAAGGAGACGGAAAATTTCTGTCTGAAAAAAAAAAACATAATCCACATGTCAATGAAATACACATAATCCACGTCATTCAAAAAAATGAAAATATATTTATTACATGATATGAATAAATCATTAAAATGGTGGTATCTGATTGGGACATGTCGATAACCAAACAGTTATGGAGCATCAAAGAACTTTGAAACACGGTATGAACCATGTTCCCGGCTCCTCAGTTTTTACAATATTCTTGTCCAATAAAATGAATGAAACAAGTGCAGAGAAGCAATAGTTTAAGATTTGTTAATGTCATAGTACGTCAAAAAAATCAAAGAGAAGCAAACACACAGATGAGAAAAGATAGCTTTGGAAGAATCTGTCTCGCGATTAAGGAGCGCTCCTTTGATTAGTCTGGAAAAGTCCACAGGATTATCGACTTGCCCCTGCACCAGTTCCAAAGAGGAGGCTTGCGAGCCCATGAGAATTTTGGATATAGAATGTTGTGAATTTGCTAGCAAATCATGCACCTATTAGAAATAAGAACAATAAGTAAGAAAAAAAAAAGAAAAATGTGAAACTTTCATGAAGCATGAATGAAGACTAATGTGTTGGTTTGAATAATTCATTTGAAAATTCCTAACTTGCTGAGAAAAAGAAGAAAAAACCTGTTCATTGTAAAGCTCGAAAGCAGTAACATAAAAAGCATATTTGGATGTTGAAGTAGTATCTGAATTGGAAAGATCAAAGAGCTCCTCAAAACTACGCAGGTATAGTCCACGATCACGACTTGATCCTTCCTAGAGAGTCATAGTAGATTGAAACAAGAATCAAAATCCAAGGAGAATTAAAATACTACTTATATAAAAGACAACTAAACATTTGTCAAACAAAAACAGACTATATATGATAAAAAGCAAGAAGAATATGAGAGACCATTGTGTGTGTTTTCCCAGAATGACTTTGCCCGTATGCAAATACAGAAACATTATATCCATCCAAGGCTGACTGTACAAACGGCTGGACATCAAGAAAAAAATCCCCTGGAGAGAGTGGTCATATCAAGAGCATTAGATAGATGAATCACACAATATCCCACATTTTAGACAATTATGTATTTGACAAATTAGGTACATGAATATTTAAAGAAAGCAGACATCTAGGCAACAATCACACCGATAATGCACAAGAAAACATTGGTTACAAGACTAATGAAGTCATGAATGCCTTCTCTAAACTAGCACAAGTACATGTAAGGCAAAATAGATGGTTCAAAAGCAATAGCTGGATCTGTACCTTGCCCAACATGAGGTCCATATACCCTATCAAATTCAAAATCCTTCTTAGGGTTGGCAAGAGAATCATCTCCAGTATTCACTCGAATTGTAGAATCATCGGGAAACTCAACAATCATTGGACCCTCATCTTCGAAAGGTGGCCTTACACGGCAGAACACCTTAATATTTCCTAAAATTAAGGGTTTATACAAAATTCACAAGAAAGTTAGCCAATGAAACTATCAGGAAAACTCCAGAGCAAAATCGCTAAGCCAAGTATAAAGAAATTGCAGATCAAAATTATTTATTACCCTTGGCTGTCAACAAGTCATTAAACAATCTTTTCTTCTCGTAGATTAAAGGAGCAATTCTAGCCTCTGATTCAAGGGCATCTTGATCTGCAAAAGATAATTTTAAAACTTTAATGGTCAAATTCTAGCAAAATCCAGCTTCAAAAGTCGATGACAAATGGCACTAGGAGAGTTAATACAAATGAAAAGGGAGAAATATGAAACAAACTCAATTAGTGGAAAGTGGTAAGAAATAAAAAAGTGAAACGAAGATAGCAAGGTTGTACACTGGCAGGCACAATGCATAAGCACACTCAAATTCATGACCAGTTTGAGACTGAGTAAATGAACAGATTCATAATAGTTGCATTAGATGAGAGTTACATGTTGTCAATCAAGAGGCAATTTAAAACTGAAATAATTAATTTCTAATACGGTTATCTTGTTTGAGTGAGCCAAAGCTATTTAATCATAATTCAAAAGATCGTACGCATCTAAACTAAAGGTTGTGGTGCAAATGACACATCCACATTCGTGATCCCTGTGAAACTTCTTGTGTTGCTTATTTTCTTCGCTTTCCATGTACTAGACCCATGGGACTCCCTTGAACCACAAAGAAAATGAAGAAATAAAAGATATCCTCCTGAAGAAGTTTCCATATGCATCAGCAATTAGGAAGATCAATAAGAAATTAAAAGTGAGTTGAAACCTAAGGAACTTCCTTTGTTCTGAATGCATGAGGACGTTTCTCCCATGGATAACACAAAAGAGCAATCACCAATTCATAAGTGAATATGTGAATTTCATTCAAGTTTGTCCAAAATACTCGAGAAGAATGATCTCAAAAATTGGCACACGTTTTCAACTGGATCCTTGAGTACCAATTCAATCTATGTAAGTTGGGCGCTAAGAACTCAAGTGGCAGCCAATAGAACACCAGAAAATTATACAAACATTCATATGTGCAACATAAAGCATCATAGAAAAATCTTTGTTTCTATTAAATAACCATCCCAACATAAATCTCTGGACATGAAAAGAATTGCATATATGTAGCCACATGAATAAGTTTAAGTATTAGTGCATCATGCAAAGGAAAAGAAGAAATAGCATGCAAATGGTAGAGTCAACCATTTGAATAATGTGTCCATGTTAATGCATCTAGAACTTATAGCTATTTAGAATGTCATATCTTTTGACTTTTGTGACCTCAATCACCGATCCTAAATGCCTGGTTTAACTTTTTCTCCATCCTTCATTTTTTTTTAATGATCTACCTCCTTCAGTGTTAAAAGCATCTAGCACCTTCCTTTACCTGAATGTGCATATTGTATCACAAACTAAAAAATTATAGATATAAATACATACATATGTGTGTATACATATCTGTATATACATACATACCCACATACATGTACATAGAAAGTCTAGAATACTATGCTAATAGGTCAAACAAGATGAAACTTCAAAACTTTATTTTTTAATAATTATGGTTTTCCTTAAAAACAGAGTTAAGGATGTTATCTTCTATGAATGAAAGAAATGGCAATTTTTATGTCTTACCCAATTTCCTTGTCCTCTCTGCAAGGACACCCAGATAGCGAGTAACTCGATCAAGTTTAGCATTAGAATACTCCTTAAGGTCAGTAGCCTCCTGTCTCAACTTCATATAATCCTCCCTAGCATGCTATATTAGGACATGATGATGGACAAAAGATTATGTTAAATGGTGCAGAAACAAGAGAAACTTGTACTGACAACATCTACATATAACGATTACAAGCTATACAACAACAACAACAACAACAACAAAGCCTTATCCCACTAGGTGGGGTCGGCTACATGGATCATACGACGTAATTCCGCTCTATTAGTAACCAATTCTTTCGGTATATTATTCACCAATAGATCTTGCTCTATTAGTTCGCCAAGTGTCCGCCTTGGCCTCCCTCTCCCTTTTTTAATCGAACGATTACAAGCTATACAAAGGAAAATTAATCCTGATCTCCAGCAACAAAAACTTAGAAGTAGATATAAAAATAGCCTTGCAAGTTGTAATTAAATCAATTCTGATCAGTTTGCACACCTTGAAACAGAACAGTCATCGAGCAAAGGATATGTGTTCAATGAAATAATATGCTGATCCTTCTCAAAACATGAATATGTTGAACTAATGGATGGGCCCTCCATGTTCACCCACAACATTAACAAAAAATTATTGCATTGAGCATGATGTGATGGATTACATATGGAGAGACACTTTTGCATATGATCTAGTAGTCTAGTAGCATAAAGATCTTTTTGTGAGTATACCACCTAAAAGAAGAACAGCAAAAACCGTAGAAACTTGACCATGATATAGAGATGTATGTATTCTATATGCACATTTATCAGTTTTTAACTATGCATTTGAGTATGATTTCACGCTTTTTTGGAGAATAATTTTTTTGAGAATTTTATTAGAAAATAATCCTCATTATGCATGCATCTTTCCAGAAATTTAATAGTTACCTGCATTAATTACTTATTTTATGCAAAAGAAAAACGTTGAGACTTCAACACTGCTATATTTGAGTTCATTTTCTTTTCTTTTCCTTTTTTCAGGAAGGTTTGAGTTCGTTTTCAAAGAAACAAAATAGTCTCTGTTCAAAGAAATCACAGGTCATCATTCTTCTTGTCGCATCCAAGCTGCTCGTAGAAAAAAAAACCGAATGGAGAACTGACAAACAATAAAAAAAATGGCAACTGCTCAATCTTATGGAGGCTTTCTGGTATTTTTTTTTCTGAAGAAAGAAGGATGGTTGCAAAGCTTAAGCAGCATCCGTTTGATTTGATGAAAAAACTTAGAATATATATGTGCCAGGAGAAAATGTAACATGATTAGGGGAAAAAAAGAGAAAAAAGATAGAATAGGAGTGAGAGTAGGATAATAATTGAGAAAAGATAAGATAGAATATGACAAGAAAAAGAATAATGATTAGGAAAAAGATAAGAATCTGAATTTAATCCTGAATCTAATCCTAATCATCCAAAGAGTTCTCATCTCACCCAAACTCTATCAGGAGGGATTTTTCCCTATAAATAGGACCCAACACCTCTCCTCTCACGATCACTTTTTCTCCTCTCATTCTCTCTCTGTCCTTGGATTGGGCCATTGACAGCATCATCCATTGGGGCCAAGGCGGGGTCGTTGGATCAGCAGGACAGGAGAAGGTCAAAGAAAAAAGGGTAAGATTTGGAACAACCATACAAAACAAAGGTATGTTAGATTCTTGGATCTACTTTGTATATGAACTTTTTAATAGATTTATGCATACTATGGAATCGACTTTTAATCAAATTCATGTCATGGTATCCTGGTTTAATTGTTCTAGAATTTTGATTAGTGCACACAGTTCAAGATGTTTTAATAGACTAATAAGAGAAATTGATTTACTAACATCTCATTACAAAATCCGTTGATGGTGTGTGCAGCCATTGATGCTAGTTTGAACATGCCATAGAACCTCTAGCTGTATTTTCCTTTCATATTAGTCAAGTTGTATTAGCTGCTTTGTACTTATATTAGATTTATTCTAATTAAGTTCGAAGACTCGTGTAATACCAGGTTATCAGGCTTCCGCATTTATAGAAGTTGGGTTATTTTATGTTTCATGTAATCTTGTGCTCATTTGCATTTGACCCGTCAAAGTCAAAGAGGTATTTATGTCTGGTAGCATCTCCACGAGTGCATAATTATCAAGTGACAAGTGTGTACTTTTGGGGGTATTGCAGAAAACAAAAGGCAAAAGAAGAGGGAGATTGTGCGTTTAACTGATTCCCACTACGACTCCCACTCCTTGATTAAAAAATATGAGTAATGTAAGATATTGTCTACAAAACATATTTCTTCCTCAAAAATGGAATGATTGCCATGTAGCCATAGTGCCCATATTGTTGCCATCGGTATGCCCTTGATCTTCCTCTAAGATCTAAACCCTCAGGCTCCCAAGGCTCTAAAGGATCTCCAGCAAGACTCCACCATGAAGCTATCAACCCAAGACCAATTTACTTGGTGCCAGACCTCAGATGGAATGTAGCATCCAAAATAGAGATGATCACAGTCCTCTACAGCCACCGTGTGGTGTCATTAGTGGTGTCCATCTTGCTCGGTATGCTCTAGTGAGGTTTGGCCTTTGCAGATGAGCCAAGTGAAGATCTTTAATTTAAGTGGTACATGGGCTTTCCACAGAAGATGACGGTTTTTAACTAGTATCTAACAATATCTCTCTAAGGTTTAGACGATAGAAATGCCCGCCTTGGATACCCTAAACTTTAATACTCTGAACATCCCTCCCTCATTTGGAGAAAAGAAACATGACACATTCTTCCACATGAATTGTGAAGTTATGGCTACTAACCTAATAAATGCCACCAAAACTTCCCAGCACTCAATGTGGTAGACTGACATATATAGCAATCAGGAGTCAATTTAAAATTCCACGTTCCAACTGCTGTAAACTAATTGGTAAGTTTAAATTCAGGAGTCAATTGAATAAATAGAGGTTGCAACATCTTGAAGATAGAAAATGTGACAGGCCATGTAGATGTACTCAATATCTAAAAGAAGCAACAGTTGTACTTGCTAAACCTGTTTATCGCCAATTATGCCAACATATGTGAACTCTCAGACCATAGAGATTATTAATGGTAAAATTATCCAGTTTCTTTCGGAGGAGTACAATTATCTAGTTTCAGCATGAGAATGCTTTTTTTTAGGAGAATGCTAAATGTCATACTGTCATCACCTGTCAAAAATCTAATGTACACCCACTATCATGACATTCTTACAAAGCCCTTGTAAAGTATGTCCGGCCCAAATTCATTCCCTAGGATTCCCTGCAGCCTTCAACAGTCTGGTTTTCAGTTTTCTTTCACTCTAATGCATTTGCGTATATAAGCCATCCAAGTAAATTCTGCAGATTTCTACAGGAATTTTGAAGAGAGAATGAACCTCTACAAGAAGGATCTCTTGCAAAGTTGAAACCGAAAAGATATGTAGTAATGCAAATTGTTTAACACCCAATGATCGAATTGAACTTGATTCATTGAGGTTAGTTAGCTCCAATTATCACTATCATGACAAGTGCATGCATGAAATCGGAACCGAAATTATGTTCAAACCCATTCGACTCCAAAATTAAACAGTGAAACGCAGCAATTCGGTATCAAAACCACATCCTCCAAGCACCCAACGCCGCATTATAATCGAGACTGCCAGAACGAGAAACATACAAAACGAAAGGGACAAGCAAAGGCAAAAGGTCCGAGTTTGAAACCTTCACTTGCTGCGTCAACCGCTGAAGCTTTACGGCGGCCTCCGCCGACTGCGTAGTCGACGGCGACGGCGACGATCGCGACGGCGACGCCCCCAGCGAAGACGGCGACGTCGACATCGACAGCCTCCGGACGATAGGCTGGTGGTGGCGGAGGGAAGAGGCGGCGTCGCGCGTTCCTTGGTCGTCGCGCTCCACCGACCTTCGCGGCTCGAAGCCCGGCAGCTCCCAGGTCCACCGATTCTTGGATTCCGCCATTGCCGGCGAACCCCCTCTCTCTCGATCCAAAACTAAAACCTAGAAGAGACGAGCGGGAGATTGGAAAAGGAGGGAAAGGGATTGGAAAAATTTTGGAGGAGAAGAAGATGGAGCGGCTTGTATCTATTTCTATCTTTTTTTTTATCTTTTTGCGCATAGGAGAGGAGACACAGCAGCCAGTGGTTTCTGTTTTTTTTCTTCCTTTTTTTTTAATTTGTGTTTACTGCCAAAAAGTTGGCGTTGCACGTACCTGCGCGGTAATCTTGGTGCTTCCTTCTGTCTCATTCTGAAGTTAAATCTGTATTAACATTAGGCCCTTGAATTTTGTAATTGCTATGATTTGTCTCATATATATATAGTTAAGTAGGATCATTTCTGAATCATAATGTTTCCTGTTTAACTCTGAATTATCATATCTAAAAATTGTGATTCTGAATGTGCATTTCATGCTGCTAACATGTTATTTTTATTTTTCCCAAATTATTAAAATATATTTATCCCTTCTCCAATTTGAAATGTAGAGAACTTGTATCTCTTAAGTAACACTTAGAAACAGTTCACAATGAAAGATCATGATGACTTGAGGCGGTCTCGCGGGAACAGAAGCTCTTGAGTTGATTTGATTGATTCATAGGGTTTGAACAAGTGAATTCCTATAAATAATAAGAATAAGTTCGCATTATATAAAAAATAAGAAATCAAATAACAGTCAATTCTCATTGCACCAGCTTGATCAACAATCGCAAATGGGCCGTTTGGCAACGGAAATTGAAATTCCATTAAGTTCTCGTGAATGAAATTTGATAATGAGGAATAAAGTAATTGATGTG
Organism: Pontederia crassipes; assembly: GCA_030549335.1. Classification (NCBI taxonomy): domain Eukaryota; kingdom Viridiplantae; phylum Streptophyta; class Magnoliopsida; order Commelinales; family Pontederiaceae; genus Pontederia; species Pontederia crassipes. The sequence goes on along the minus strand of CM060185.1, from coordinate 6,567,241 downwards.
ATAAGAAAAAGTAGATGTAATGAATTAATTTTAGTCGGTGATTAAATTAAATATATATATTATAAATATAGATTATAATATTGTTAAAAAATTAAAATGCATAATATAAATTGAAAAAATATGTCAAAAAATAGATTATTTAAATATAAAAATTCAATTTTTTAATACTTTATATTTAATAAAAAAATATTTAAAATTATAATGAAATAATAAATAATATTATATTAATCTTTTAATATTTATATTTTATAAATAATAAAATAAATTAACTTATATAAGAAAAGTTATAAAAGAAAATTATAAAGAAAAAAAGTCAAAACCTCATTTCAAAAAAAAAGAGTCAAAAAGTCAAAAAAATACATCAACAGATGGATGGGGTGTGTAAACTGAAATAAGTTCAAGGATTATAATTTATAAGTATAAATTAATTGTGGAGGAAAAGGGTTTTAGAAACGAGCTTTTAAATAATGACCAATGCAGTAAGAAACTCATTTGTGGTAAGCTTTATCTAAGAGGTTTCATCCAATCGGGAATGATTACAATTTTTTTTTTGTTTGGCCGAAAGTTGTTTCTTTCCTAACATATAAAATGCGTCTTTTTAATCTTTTATTATTATTTAACTGTCACGTAGTAATTGTTTTTTTTTTCAATTCACTCATCATATATTATTTGGTTGTTTTATTGGATAAAAATTTGTAATTATGCCTGAATACATACTAACCAAGTAGTCAATTTTGCATGACTCAATTAAAGTGGAGATAATAAATGTAAAGCCTTACTGAAAAGGCAGATAATCTGAATTTGTCAATAAAAAGTATTAATATAATAAAAACATGAGTGCTGTATTCAAATATAAGTTTCAATACGTGTTAGATTTACATTTTATTCATTGGTCCAATGGGAAAAGGAAAATTTGTCGGGTTTCTCAAGGATAAATAGGTAATTGTCAAATTTGAAAAGGTTCGTGTCATTATTCTCTTTTTATTTCGGTCACTTCTTGCTTTTTTTAAACTACTTTCTTTTTTTCTTTTTGGTTTGTTTTCTTTTTTTTTTTTGGACATATATGGATGAGAGCTGACGAGGATCACTAGAAATGCGTGATGCTTGTGGCAGAGAAAAGAGTAAAGGCTACAACGCGTCACCAATTAAAGAACGAACGAGGCCGTGGAGTTTGTGAACCGTCTTAGAAAAACTTCTGTGGTATAACGGTTTAATTAATGGATAATCAATAATAATAATAGTGCTTAAAAGTTCATTTAAAATGTTCATAATTAAATGTTTGATAAATTTAGTAATATAATTAAAATGATATAGTTGAATATACAATAAATTATTTAATTTAGATAGTATACAAATTTTACTATAATATAATAAATAAATTATTTATATCTCAGTCAATTAAAATAAAACTTTATAAATATTTTTTAATAAAATATTTCACAATTCAATTTATATTGATAATAAATTTTATATAATACATACATGATACAAAAATGTTAATTATTAAATTAATTTTTTATTCGTTATTAACTAAAAATTTATTTATAACTAATTAAGCATGAATATAAAAAAATATAATTGAATAGTGATAAAATAGAAATGAAAAAGTAATAAGATAAATTGAGAAATAAATAATGCATTTAAATAATGATAAAATCGAAAAAAAATATAAACATCGAACCTCTTATCCTTAAATATTAATAGAAGTAATTTTTTAATATTTCCATTTGAAATGCTAATTTCTACTTATTTAACTCATTTATCAAAAAATTAATATTTAAATTGTTAAATGCTATTTGAAATACTAATTTTTGTGTTATCAAATAAAGCCAAAATCAAGTTGAAACAAAAGAAATACAAAAAAAGAAATAAATACTCAAAAGAAAAAACAAATTCGAATATAAATCCAAACTAAATTTTACTTCTCTTACATATAAATAAATCTAACAAAATCCTCAAGATTTATTACGCGTGCACTCTACATCTCCCTTGTTCACTATCTCTCATCTCCATATTTCTACCAGAATCATTATATCTTGACTTGTTAATCCGATAATATATGTGTGATTATCATGAAAAGCATAAAAGAGAATTTTGTTTGACAAACGTTATGATATATTGTAGTCTTCAGGATAACATTTTATGTGACGCACAACTACTTATTTTGGCGTTACAAGGAGTGATACCATAAAACTAAAACGCTTGAATTCGAATTCAAATATTCAATAAAAAATTAACGTTAAAAAATAAATTAACTCTCAAAATTTCAAAAAAATTATACGTAAATTCGTTTATACGTCATATACAACAATTCATATATATCTCATCATAAACAATTAACTTCAAAACTTTAATCATTACTGTAGTTATAAGGACATTATTGACAATTCAACAAATAGTAAAAATGGTGGGACACATACCCAAAATAGTAAATCACAATCTCACTCTCAAATCAAAATCACGAACCAGATACTTGTAAACTATATAACGTGAGCGTTCAGCGCTTCACACCATAAATCTAATATCTCACAAAATATTGCAAGCATTCTTCAAACTAGAAATTCGTATAAGAAAATGAATGAAATACAAGGTAACTAAAACATCAATCACGCATCTAGACCAATCCTAACCCTTTATATTTCTTATTTTAAGCCAAGCAAGTATGAAAGAGGTGAGCATTAAGAAGGTCAGTGAGTAAAATTATTATCTCAAATATTAACACAACGAAAGAAACATCAACCTCTTTATTTTCATAATTTATACTAAATCCTTTTCATTTCTTCAAGGAAATTCATTTAAATAAAAATCATATCGAAATGAATGCTATGTGTGCACATGCATCGTAATAAGATAACATCATAAAATTTGGGGAAACATCATTAAACACGGATATCCATGCCACTCATCAATTGAGTTCTTCTTCACTCACCCCTCGTGTCATTATATCGTCACAAGGTGATTGTTTTAATTTCGTCCCGCGTGTCACTATATCATCACAGGACACTGCTCCTCTGTCACTATATCGACATAGAGCTTCTTTCTTTTTTTTCTCACTCCATCCCTCGTGTCACTATATCACCACAAGAAAGTTGTTCTAATTTCACCTTTCGTGTCACTATATCGACACGTGGTATTGAACATGCGTCTCGTGTCACTATATCGATACAGAGCAAACCGAACCTCAATCGGTCTATCCGGAGTTGGCCAATCCTCCGAAGTGAAAATACTCCGCCTTATGCGAGTTTTTACATGAAGTGCACATGATGTATGAATGCATATTCAAGGTGAAGGTTTAAAGCTTAAAGTCATCACGATAAAACATTTCATTTCAAAACCAAATCTTTTAATTATAAGAATAAGAGAAACTTTTATCAAAATCAATAGACTTATAAAATTCATAATAAAACATCACAGTTCATATGATGGCATACATATAAAGCACACAAACAAGTATAATTATACATGAAAAAATGATGTCGAAAGTCCGCCCCATATCGGAAGGGACAATGTCATTACTCTCAATAATTAAGTAATTAATATCATTTATGATAAGTTCCCTCACATTGGATTCCTCGAGTCCCAAATTATCTCCTCATTCTAATCCAATCAAAAGTAAACACAACCTATCACATTCGTTACTTGATTAATTAATAATATAAAATAAATATAGTAATTCACTATTCACAACCACTCGGCGTGCTTATCATAAACCAAGTCATATTATGGATTTGCTATAATACTTATAAAGAAGGAAATGAAGGCCTCGTCGTCTATTAACCGCCTAATCGAATTTAAACAATTGAACTATCGCCTCCAATTAATAAGCCCTATAAGCGACATTCAATTTAAACTTTTAAACAACTACCAATTAGGATCTTAACTACATTATAATTAATTACTCTTGAATATATATGCATTGATACCACGACAATTGTAGCCACCACTCTCACAACCGCACCCGTCAAAATGTCGAAAAGTCACCGGACACCTTCTTCATCAATAATAAGATAAAATTATTTTAAATTTGTTCACATAATCGAAATCCCATCACATGTACATTTTCATTCGCTTACCAGTCACGCTACGAGAACGAATCGTCGGAGAATGATCGGAGTTCGAAATCTACGAACCTGAAAAGGATTAGCGACTAATTATTATACATAGAGCAATCTGATCTCTTTTTGCCTCATGTGTACATATACCAGAACGTCGAGATGAGCTTGACCGAAGTTCTGGTCGGTTCGTCGGAAATGTCGTCGAAAAAGTTTGTCGAAAAACCTCAAATTGGTCTCCTACGTGATTTGGAACAATAACATATTTAAAACTCATCAAAATTATTCTAATCAACCTGAGAATGATGTACAAGTCACCAAGAAGAAGATTGATTTGAATCATCGTCGACAAACTTTCCCTCTTCCTCATATTTTATACTTGCTGCGTCAAGCATAGTGTACCGATCATCTCCTAACCCTTGTCAAAATATTCATCTCGTCATTTTCTTCCCAACGGTACCTTACATGCAAAAAATGAAGATCGAATGGAGAAAAATTACGGCTTTCCACAGAATTCTATATGTATCTATGAGATCGAGTATGAAATTCTGTTTACTCACTTTAAATTGAGTATCCGTTTCCCTCCTTTTCCTGCTAGGATTGGAAATCTTGTATTTTGGCCGGAAGTGGAGCGGTAACAAGGCGTCGCGCGGGGTACTGTAGTATGTCGGGGGTGGAGACGATGATTTCTTCTCTTTTTTTTGTACACGTCGCTTATTTTTTTATACTTTTTCCTATTGTCCTTTCCTGCATGTTGACCAAAATGTCCCTGCTTTTTAAATAAAATCCACCTTTTTAAATGTTACAATTACGATATCCATAACAAAAATTTCGTCCTCGAAATTGAAACTAACCTAAAGATTAGAAAAGATGCGGATAGCTTTTCAGCATATCCTACTCCAACTCCCATGTAGCCTCTCTCTTCGTATGATTTTTCTATGGCACTCTAATCATAGGTATCTCACGTTTGCGTAACTATCGCACCTCCCGTACTAATATGTGAGCTGACTCCTCCCGATACGTCATATTCTCATTTATTTTCATTGGTTATAGCTCAATTGGTTGATCTTCTCTAAGCAAACACTTTTGAAGCATAGATATGTCAAACACATTATGAATTCTCAACAATGGTGGTGGCAAAGCAAGGCGATAAGCCACGGGTCCTACTCTCTAAAGCACCTTATAGGGTCCAATAAATCTGGGACTCAACTTTTCTTTGTTTCCAAATCGAAGAACACCTTTTAAAGGAGAAATCTTCAAGAAAACTTTATCTTCGACTGCATATTGTCTTGCACTTGTCCACTAGTGCTTTCTGACGATCATGTGCTTCTTTTATTCTTCTTCGAATAACACCAAATTTGTCAACAATCTCCTGAACTAAGTCAACATCCGTCAGCTATCTTTCACCCTCCTCATCTCAACATATGGGGGTATGACATCTCCGTCCATACAAAGCTTCAAATGGCACAATGCGAATGGTAGATTCATAATCATTATTATATGCAAAATCGACCAACACTAAACGATCATCCCAACACCACTCCAATATCTATATCGTCCGCACAGCTTGTCCATCAGTCTCTAGGTGAAAGCTCGTACTAAAATGTAACTTCGTCCTTAAGGACTCACGTTACTTCTTCCAAAATTTAGATGTGAATCTAAGATCTCTATCAGAAACAATAACTTTTGATATGTCATGTAACCGAACAATCTCATGAACAATCGTGTCAATTGCTCCAACGAGTAAATAATCTTGATGGGTAAGAAATGTATTAATTTTGTCAATATATCCACTATCACCCACACCGTATTCTGACCCTTCTTAGTGACCGACAAATCTATCACAAAATCCATATTAATCTTTTCTCATTTTCACTCAGGTATAGGTAATGGATTCATCTTACCATAAGAAGCCTGATGTTCAGCCTTAACTTGCAGACATACCAAACAATGAGATACAAACTCAGTCACATTCTCTTTTATTCTTGGCAAAAAATAATTTTACCGTAGATTTTTGTACATTTTGGTGCAACCTGTATGTAATGAATATGTTGTTTGCTCTAGGTACATATAATCTATCTTGATACATGAAAGTCTCATCCTTAATTATATGATAGTGTTTTTCATCACGACCCCCCTTGACTTGATCTATAAGTATAAAACTGTCTATGTCAACCTTTTGTACCTGTCGAATCCTATCTAATAACACTGGCCTCACATGGAAGTTGCACAACAAACCTCCATAACCATCCATTCTCAAATGGCAAATCATCCTCATAAGCTCCTCTAACATAAGAGATCACACCTAAGTCCTCTGGTGTCACACCAATCCTAAACTTTCGGCTCAGCGCATCAGCAACTATATTTGCTTTTCTTGAATGATACTCCATTGTTAGGTCATAACCCTTAATGAATTCCATCCATTTTTGTTGTCTCTGATTAAGTTCTTTTTATGTCTTTAGATATTTCAAACTTTTGTAGTCAGTGAAAATATGGACATGCTCGTCATATAAATAATGTCTCAGTATCTTCAATGCAAATACTATAGCCGCCAACTCTAAATCACGAGTAAGATAATTGACTTCATGTGATTTTAACTTCCTCGATGCATAAGTAATTACCTTCACATGCTGCATCAAAACACATCCAAATCCCTGACGCGAAGCATCACTATAAATTACAAAATTTTCTCTACCTTCTAATAAGGTCAAAATTCGTGTTGACACTAATCTATTCTTGAATTCTTTAAAGCTACTCTCATCTTTATCTGTCTAAACAAATTTGACATTCTTCTTTAGGAACTGAGTAAGTGACTCAGCAATGGTAGAGAAATCCTGCACAAACCTCCTATAGTAAAATGCCAATATAAGAAAACTATGAACCTCTCTTGCATTTCTTGGTACCTCCCACTTTACAACATCTTCTATTTTGGAAGAGTCAACTATCATTCCATCAGCTGATATGACATGCTCAAAAAACACCACTCTATCTATCCAAACTCACATTTAAAAAACTTAGCAAATAACTTGTTCAGTCTCAAAGTATCCAACATTGCCTTTAAGTGTTGTTCATGTTCACTTTTGCTAGATGAATAGATTAAAATGTCATCAACAAATACAATGACAAATACATTAAAAAATTTTCGAAATACCATATTCATCAAATCCATAAATATTGTAGGAGTATTCGTCAACTCAAATAGCATCACTAGAAACTCTTAATGCTCATATCTATTATGAAACGTGGTCTTCTTCACATCATCATCTCTCATCCGAAACTGATGATATCCAAACCTCAAGTCAATCTTGGAGAAGACTTTCGAATTATGCAATTGATCAAATAAATAATCTATCCTCGATAAGGGATATCGATTTTTTATGGTCACCTTATTCAGTTGTCTATTATCAATGCACATCCTCAGCCATCTTTCTTTTTCACAAAAAATATTAGAGCTCCCCAAAGTGACACACTGGGTCGAATAAAACACAAATCAAGCAACTCTTGTAATTGTTTCTTCAACTTCTCAAGCTCAACAGGTGTCATTCTATATGGAGAAATGGAGATTGGTGCTGTACCTAAAATTAACTCTATTTCAAAATCCATTTCCCTCTACGATGTAAACCAGGCAACGATTCATATTTATACTCTTACTACGATGCAAACATCAACTTTGACGCGGCCTTCTATGTCACGTTGTTGATATCATTTGGTTGAAGTTTTATACAATATGTATACACACTCATGGGTGTTACTAGCATGCATTAATATAAATATCCATGTCGTCATTAGTTTAAATGTCAAGATCAACATTTACTCCACACCACATGTCCTAAGTTCAATGTTTTTCCAAGTTTCCAATATTAACAAATAAGAATTTATATCTTACTATATATCATAATATTTTAACAACAAAGATAGCTAGAGTAACAATAAATGTGTAGGAAGTACTCCATAGCTCATCAGAAATTTTCATCACAATTTCGAATTATAGCTTACCACAAGGCATTCAATTAATAGCATGGCTAATCAAGACATTTAATTATCAAGCAAGTTTGCAATCATCATATGACGCACATTATGACATCTCAACATTCAAATACTAAGCAGCATGCTTACATTCAATTTTGCATCATCATAAAATGTTTTTTTTCTCACGAAGATCATAAGATGGCATATAACCATTCCTTTTCTTTAATCTTATCTCGATTTTTATTTTCTAACACATATTCACAAAACATTAAGTTTATCAAACCACATCATATAACTTATGCATATGCAACAATCCATAGACAAATATAACATGCAACTACCCATCACTATCCACACTCTGTGAATTGGACGCACATTATGACATCTCAACATTCAAATACTAAGCAGCATGCTTACATTCAATTTTGCATCATCATAAAATGTTTTTTTTCTCACGAAGATCATAAGATGGCATATAACCATTCCTTTTCTTTAATCTTATCTCGATTTTTATTTTCTAACACATATTCACAAAACATTAAGTTTATCAAACCACATCATATAACTTATGCATATGCAACAATCCATAGACAAATATAACATGCAACTACCCATCACTATCCACACTCTGTGAATTGGATCTAAAACCTAGAGCTATGATACTATAGCTTGTGACGACCTTCTACTCATTTTGGCACCACAAGGGGTGAAACCGTAAAACCAAAACGCTTGAATTCAAATTCAAATATTCAACGGAAAATTAACGTTAAAAAATAAACTAACTCTAGAAATTTCTAAAAATTTTGGCATGACGCATGTGTAAATTCGTATATACGTCATGTACAATAATTCATATATATCTCTTCACAAACAATTAACTTCAAAACTTTAATCATCATAGACATTTATAAAGCCATTACTAACAATTCAACAAATAGTAAAAAGGGTGAGACACATGTCCAAAATAGTGAGTCACAAGCTCACTCTCAAATCAAAATCGCGAGTCAGATGCTCGTAAATCATATAACGTGAGCATCCATCACTCCACACCATAAATCTAACATCTCACAAAATCTTGCAAGCATTATTCAAATTAGAAATTCGTATAAGAAAATGAATGAAATACAAGGTAACTAAAACATCGACCACGCCTCTCACACATGACCAATTCCTGACCTTTTATATTTCTTATTTTATGTCAAGCAAGCAAGCAAGTATGACTTTCATTCAGTACCTGAAAAATTTAATAAAAGAGGTGAGCATTAAAAAATGACTATCTCAAATATTAAAACAATGAAGGAAACACCAACCTCTTTATTTTTAGGATTTATACTAAATCTTTTTCATTTTCCAAGGAAATTCATTTAAATAAAAATCATACCGAAATAAATGTTATGTGTGCACATGCATGGTAATAAGATAACATCATAAAACTCAGGAAAACATCATCAAACACGGATATCCATACCTCTCATAAATTGAGTGCTTCTTCACCCACCCCTCGTGCCACTATATCACCACAAGGTGGTTGTTCTAATTCCTCGTGTCACTATATCGCCACAGGATGTTGAACTGCTCCTCGTGTCACTATATTGACACATAACTTGTTTATTTTTTTTCTCTACTTCATTTCTCGTGTCACTATATCGCCCCAGAATGGTTGTTCTAATTTCACCTTTCATGTCACTATATCGACACAGGGTGTTGAACATGCTCCTCGTGTCACTATATCGACACAGACCAAACCGAACCACAATCGGTCTACCCGAAGTTGGCCAATACTTCGAGGTGAAAATACTCCGCCTTATGCGAATTTTTACATGAAATGCATATGATGCATGAATGTATATTCAAAATGAATGTTTGGAGCTTAAAATCATCATGATAAAACATTTCATTTCAAAATGAAATCTTTTATTCAAGAGAGCAAGAGCAACTTTTATCAAAATCAATAGACTTCCAAAATTCATAATAAAACATCACAGTTCATATGATGACGCACATATGAAGCACACAAACAAGTATGATTACGCATGAAGAAAACGATCTCGAAAGTCGGCCCCATATCGGATGGGACAATGTCACCACTCTGAAGAATTAAGTAATTAATATTATTTGACATAAGTTCCCTCACATTGGATTCATCGAGTCACAAATTATCTCATAATCCAATCAGAAGTAAATACAACCTATCGCATTCGTTACTTGATTAATTAATATTATAAAAATAAATTTGGTAATTCACTATTCACAACCACTCGGTGTGCTTATCATAAACCAAGTTCTATTATGGATTTGCTATAATACTTACCAAGAAAGAAATGAAGACCTCGTCATCTATTAATCATTTAATCGAATCTAAATAACCGAACTGTCGCCTCCGATTAACAAGCCTTATAAGCGACATTCAATTTAAATTTTTAAACAACTACAAATTAGGATCTTAACTAAATTATAATTAATTACTCTTGGATATGCAGGCATTCAAACCACAACAACTATAGCCACCACTCTCAGAACCACAGTTGCACCCGTCAAAACGTCGAAAAGTCGTCGGACACCTTCTTCATCAATAATAAGTTAATATTATTTTAAATTTGTTCACATAACCAAAATTCCATCACATGTACATTTCCATTCGCTTACCAACCACGCTACGAGAATGAGTCATCGAAAAGATCGTCGGAGAATGATTGGAGTTCGAAACCTATTAACCTAAAAAGGATTAGCACTAATTATTATACGGACAACAATCTGATCTCTTTTTACCTCATGTGTGCACCTACTAGAACGTCGAGATTAGCTTGGCTGGTGCCGGAAAACCCCAAATCGATCTCCTGCGTGATTTGGAACAAGAACACATTTAAAACATGTCAAAATGATCCTAATCAACCTGAGAATGATGTACAACGCACTAGGAGGAAGATCGGTTTGAATCGTCACCGGAATCATTGTCGACGAACTTTTCCTCTTCCTCGCATTTTATGCTTACTGTGTCACGCACTGTGGATCGACCATCTCTTAACCCATGCCAAAATGTTCGTCTCGTCGTTCTTCTCAATGGCACCTCTAACGCAAAAAAACGAAGGTCGGATGGAGAAGAATCGATGGCCAAAAGTGGAGCGGCGACTGGGCATTGCACGACGTACTGTAGCAGGTCGGGGGTGGAGACGATGCTTTCCTCTATTTCTTTTTTTTATACACATCGCTTTTTTTTTGTTGTCCTTTCCTGCATGTTGACCAAAATGTCCCTACTTTTTAAATAAATTCCACCTTTTTTTGACATTCCATTTTCCTTTAACTTTATCTGACTTCTTTGATTATTTTTTTATTAGTATTTCACATGTAATGATGATATCAATTTTATTATCTCTTTCATATATGATTTTATTATTTGTTTAGAATGAATGATGATTTTTCGAACAACAAAAATCTCTATTTTTATATTTTCTTGTATATTATAATTTTGTAATATTACAAAAATCGTAATATTACTTTGATATATTCATCCTAATAATTGAGATTATTACTTCTTAAATATGAATCCCCTCAAGTACGATAAATAATGGTTATACTTCAGTTATTTAACTAACATCAAACTAAAAATTATAGTCTACATATTCAAAAGAGAATTGAATATCTTTTTCATCAAGATCATTTTTATACTTGTTGATAAAATTGACAAATACAATCACCTTAATATATGGTACAAAAAAAATAACAACAAAAAAATTTCATAAATATATCAACATATAATTGCTGATAATAACATAGAAACCCATAACATCCTATAGAAGTTTATATGTTTAGTAGCATCATTATCTTCACATTCTGCACCGACCAAATATCTCCATGACTTAATTACAATTGGCTCATTGTATAAATATACTTTAACAATATATTGGTAGTGCGTCGAGAAATATGTGAATTAATATAGTACTAAAATAACTAGCTAGGTTGAAACCTAGAGTTGAGCATGTTCCTCTTTTGAATTGAGCTTAGCAAAATCCAAATTACATGATAAAAAGGCAATGCTTATTTATCTTCTTTAGAGATAACACTTGGCTACATGCAATCTTAATCCTCAAACATCACTAGCTAAGTCATCTTGTAGCTCTTTTAAAAATATTCTTTCATGACAAAAATACTAAGCATTTATAAATATGCACCACTTAAATAGTGAATATTTTGACATTGATAACAACAATAATTAGAAATAAAATAATATTTAAACTTCAATAAGTGTGAAAATGTATTACATAATTCTTCAAATTAATTAATCCAAATAATTATTATAAGTTGCCTATGAAAAAATGTAAAAAAAAAACATCAAAACTCATGTTAAGTTATTCACCATAAAGAAAGAACATCACCCATGCCACCGTAGAGATCAATTACTTGGAAGATCCAAATATAAGTCATGGATTGATATTTGATAATTGGTAAGACAATTTTTTATAATCAATGATAGTGACACTCAATAATCAATGTTAATAAAATCAATGTGACATTATCGAAGTCTGATAATTAATAGGAACAAATGAACAATAATCAATATTAGTACAATGAATAAAAACATTGGCTTATAGTCAATAATCAATATTATGTTAAAACCTCGCTTGAACTATAGTGACTTTCTACATTTAACTCTAAAGTATGAATTTGTCATATGACATCATTAAAATTTATCGCTTTTTTCACTTCAATCCTTCCATCCAAGGGCCTTTTGGCATCATTGGAAAAAAAATAAGAAAGAAACTTAGAATTCTATAGCATCTCTTCCATTTTGAAGAAAATCTTGTAACTGGTTGTTTGGATCTTAAAAGTATAGGATAAAATTCTATAGTTTTTATGTCAATTATGAGGTAAAAGCGTATGAGCTCTCAACTCTGTAAAATTTTCGATGACAAGTTCAAAGACATCAATCAATTATGTATCATTTAACTATTGCTACTTGTTAATTTGTTTATTCTTTATTTCATCAAAAAAAATTTGCACCCAAACACTATAATGTAAAATTTGACAATGGATTTTTGGCACATGGTAATTCACTTTTTAAAAAGTGTCTTACCATAGAATTTTAATTATTATAGGATTTTTTTACATTTTCCACTAATAGGTCATAATTTTGTTATCTTGGTTTTTTATTTATGAAAATAGTAAAATTTCATTCCACAAAATGTTTTCTCTTTTGATTATTTTGACAAGTGAACAATGTCAATTTATAAATTTTTTTTGTTCCTTTTAGATATTAAAATAGATGATAGTTTGTGGAAGAGTATTTTAGTCTTTTTATAACTAGAAAAAATTTAAAAATAATAGAAAAAGTTAACAAATATTCTAGTTAAATTTAATCTTATATATTTTTTATATTATAGAAATATTATTATCAAATATTTTTAAATGTGCAAAATTATATTTAAATATTTGACCGATTTTATTTTACAATAAATATTCAATAATATTTTGTATTGAAAAACAAAAAAAAAAGAAAAAACGTTAAAAAAATGTGGTCGGGTAACCCACATCCAATTGGGTTGAATTTACTCACTCAAAACTAATCAATCGGACCCAACCTAATTAGGTTGGATTTGTTCACGGGTCGGGTCCAAACCGAACCATTAACACTCCTAACTATGAGTATCTTCCAATGTTGTCCATCATATCTCTGAATGAAATTTTTTGTTTAGGATTTTTCAAGGTAATTTCTTTTCCAATGACCATTGATAGATTAAGCCAATAAAAGTGTTGTCATTTAAGAAAGTTTTGCACCCTTTTGGTGGAATCATTTTTCATTGTACAAATAGAAAATGGTCTATGTACCACATTCCAAAGACATCTAATCATTATGCCCTTAGTTATGTTACTTAGTGCTCCAATATTACACAAAATGATATAATATTCTTCATAACAGTCGATGCACTTGAAAAATCTTAATTTTTTTTACTTTTACCTATTTAACCTAATTGACTATCTTTAAAATTTTTCACAAATAATTTATCTATTGACAAGACTAAAAGAGCGACTCTTAATTAGTAAATTTCAAGAATGGTCACCCAACTTATAGTGTCACGGACGTGCCCTAGAAACATCATTTGTGCATAACCATACATTTAATTAACATACTAAGTTAGTTTGGATGTCCATTTAATGATATTTGTATATAGTAATTGATATTTCGATTAGTGCATAATGACTACTTAATTACCGATAAACTTTATAAAGTAATTATATAGGATTATTAGGAATAAATCATAAAATTTCTAAATATTATAATATATATGTTCAAATAGGATTAAGTAAGCTTAATTAGGATTAAAACACATAGTTATGACAAAAAAATGTGATTGATCATCACTTAAGTTCCAAGCAGCTGAAGCAGACAGGTGAGAGCTGCTCAAAGGGATATTTTTCCAAACCATCATAAGACCTCCTAAAATTCTAAAAAAAATTATATAAGCCACTTAACATTATACTTTCACCGTAGAAAAATTACCAGAGGAAGAACTCGAGCGAACCAACCTGGGGAAAATCGGGAACGTCAGCTGTTCCAGGTGAGTTTTGATCCGGAAAATTTTCTTCTGATTGAGAGAATTATTACATGATGATAAACGAACCATAAATTATGAAATTTTTTATGGTTAATACATTCGAAGTTATCTTTCCATGGCCCCTGGAATCGCATAAAAAGGAGTTGTATAGAGGAAGTTATGAACTTAACTTCGCATGTCACTCATCCTGTTCCGAGTCTGATATAAGTCTCGATTGTAAATTAGGGCACGATTCGAATAGAGTGAATTAGGGTTTAAAATTTGGATATGTTTAAATAGACATTTCAAGGGTTCGGTGAGAGGTGGAATCATACTATTTGAACTTGTATTTGGGGAGAAATGAATTTTTCATTTCATAGTGATGCTTCTGTCAGATTCCAGGACATTTACAGATTGCGACCCGAATTAAGTATTTTTGTTATAAGTCTGTATAGCGAGTTAAATTCTCTAATTTTTATGGAACACTAATGAAGTCTATATTTCAGGAAAATTATGTCCTAATTAAATGAACAAATATGAAGAAACATATAAATCAATATTTCAGTGACATACAGTCTGCCAAGGCACAAATCCTAGGTCAGATTGCTTGGGATGTCCTAACTTATTCACTTGGAACTTGATAGTAATATTTGGGGGTTGAAAACTTTAGTATGTCTAGTTTCTAATTAATCCAGAATAATAAGATTTGTTCATGTGATTAAGAAGTTATGAATTATTTATTGACAGACACTCAGTCTGAAATCTTGAAACAACACCTAGTTAAGCTTTGGGAAAATTGAAAAGTTTCAAGTATGGAATAGCTAATGAATATGAATACCTGAAGCTAGAAATCGGTATTAGAGAGGATTACATGCATTTTAGGGTGCATAATCATTCATGCATCATGAGCATGCATTGCATATTACCTTATTAGTGATTGAAAAGTAAAAAGGCGTTATTGCTTATAGGAAAACATCAAGTTGCAAGTGAAAGGGAGGAAATCTAATAAACCTTCTTGAAGTGATAAAGTAAAAGGTGAGTGGGTAAATTTACAATATAGCAAAATGTTATATGTTAATTCTTTTATTTATGGTATTACCTCAAGCAAAGCTTATTATTGTTATTACTGAAACATATCTTGAGATATGAAAAGTATTTATGATATGTTTCAAGGATTTCATATGAAATGGAGTAACATCTTATACAAAAATGTTTTTAGGGAACAATGCTTGTGAAGTGAAAATAAGTTTTATTTGATAATGATATGATATTATGACATGTGTATTTTGATATTGTTAAACTCCATGTGTTCATTAGCCATGCTGCTTGAAAAAGGTCTTTGGGATCGCATTCGATATACATGAAGCATTTGGCGCGTATATCGAGTGTCTTTGTCCTTTGAAAGCTGCTCTGCGTGCACGTATTGACCCATGATCGCTCTGCGTATATGAGAATCATGATTATGTGGCACACAATCATGATTGGGATACGTATTGAGCCATGATTTACTCTGCGTATCTGAGACTCTTGATTGTGAAGCTCTGCTTAACTGTATGACATACAATCATCGAGAGATACGTATTGACCCATGATTTGCTCTACGTATTTGTGACTCTTGATTATGAAGCTCTGCTTAATTGTATGACACATGATCATAGAGGGATACGTATTGACCCATGATGAGTATGTGCAATGACACATGTGTGAAGTTTAAATATGAAAATTATGATATCTTGAGTTACTTTTACTTATGTGAAAGTTCATATGATTTGACAAGTTATGTTATATATGCTATGCTTTAAATGTTTTCTCATATGAAAGAAAAGTGATTATTTAAGTGTTATATGCTATATGCACTCGTATTGTTCCCCTTTGTCGTACTTTTATTCCACTCACTGAGCAAATGGTTGTTGCTCATAAAACTCATTTTAAATATTTTTTTCAGATACTCGTAAGTTCTCGAGTTGAGTCGACTCGGAGCTTGTTTTTGTTGCATATAGAGAAGAGGTCGAGCCGCTGGAGCGCTTTAATCTCCATTCACTTTTGTTTTTTGAAGCATGCGTGTGTAATAGATAGTCTTAGATATCTTGTAATTAAGTTTGTGAGGAACTTTTTGTAAGGTTGTATAAGACTTGATCCTGTGGGGTTATATGTGAGATGATTTGTGAAAAAAAAAAATGATGACAATATGCAAATGTCATATCTTATAGCTCTTTTTAAACTTTGATGAATATATATCCATCTTTTGTATGTGTGGGCTAATAACACAAGAAAGTAAGGGAGAGAGGTTTTGTCGATTTTATTTTAGGAATGGCTAAACGTAATTGAGATTATGATAATTGAAATTAGAACTTGGTCATGGAGTTGGGTGTGACATATAGGGTGTTCCCAGTAATGCCGTCAAATTTTAGTTTGTAATACGAAGGTCGTCCGACTTTCAAAACCTTTCAGTCACGGTCATCGCGACCATCTATAACCCATTTGTCGGTCGATTGGAAACGTGGACGTCATGTTGTCAACCTCATGAGATGCCACGTGGGTATTGCTCCACCTGCCTCATCGCCACATCGCCCAGCCTACTCTCCGCCACACCCAACTCCGATAACTCCAGCAGGGCCGCGTAGAACTTTGGATGCCATGCTTCGATGGAGCGACGATGAGTGTCCTCAACAACTCACGCTCAATGCTTCTCCCTTCGACTTTGTGGCATTGGTCTTGTAGCAGCATTTATCATGTTGTTTACCCAAACCCCCATGCGCTCTCTCCGGTCCCCGCTGCCCCTTCAATGCCACCGTTGTTGCCTCCTTCACCACCCTCCGTCCGTTCTCCAAGCTCATTCACTCCATGTTCTCCAATCCCCACCCCATGCTTCCCCTCTCGGTGTCAGGGGTAGTCCCCTTATCTCACCCTCTCTAGCGTTGGCGACGATGACGCCGCTCCATCGACGTGCCCCACCCCCATCGTGACAGCTTTGGAGGAGAGTGAGATCCTCTTCATGGTCGCCGCTGACGTGCCTATAGAAGGCGTCATCCAGTTTGAGAAGCTCGAAACTCCTTCCAAGTTTGTCAGTTGTGCGTAAGTTCCGTCCTAGTTGCAATTTCAAGTATTAGTGATATGGTGGAATTGTGGTGAACTGATTTAGTATTTCAGGCAGGTGGGTCCCCTCACCGACAGGACATGGTGTGCCTTCTCATCTTCACAATGAGCAGTAGGATCAGCCATGGGCAGCTGACATTGAATTTGGAGACATTTAAGACAACGAATCCTTTTCGTTGCAGGTGAGCCCAAATCTCCTCCTGGTGTTCGACGCGAGCGGCACCAGGAGGATCTCGATTGAGAAGCTGCTTGGCGTGTTCACAGCCTTCGACGATGAGGGGTACACACTCAATTATTGCCGGAGGATGGTCGGCTGTGTCGACTCCAATGACGACTGCTTCGTCTGCTTTAGCGACTTTGCCCATATGATGGACGCCCAGAGGTGAGCATCGCTGGCCCATAATGGTAGGAGGAGTCGTCCGAGAATGGAGTCGAGGCTTGGAGAATGAGGAGGAGATGTCATCCCTATTAGAGAGGAACCAAGCCAAGGGTCCAGTCGTCGGCGGGGTGGGCAGCTGGTGTTGCCTCCGGCGTTGCCACACGACATGAGACAAATTTTTATTTAATTTTAGCAAATATCCACGTGGCATGTAATGAGACTGACAACGTGATGTCCACATATGCAATCGACCGGCACACGGGTTATAGGTGGTCGCGATGACCACGACTGAAAGATTCTGAAAGTTAGATGATCTTAATGTTACAAATTAAAGTTGGATGACCTTAAAGTTAGGTGACCATCCCTTTTTGATAAGGTGAGTAGTCATTTTATACATAAGTTCTATCAATTATGTAATTAAAATGATGTTTTATCATAAATAAACAAAAAAATTGAATATTTAATTAAATTTATAATTAATTATCAAGTGAATAATTAAGTTACACATTACTTATTACAATTGTCATGTGATTAATCAATTAATATGAGTGTAAATGTCGATATAGAACTAAGTAACAATTAGATTGAATATAATTGAAATAATTATATTAAATATAACTTATAATCAGTTGAATAAATACTTCAACAATAACTTATAATTAAGTGGACAAATATAGGAAAAATTACACCAAATGCCCTTCAACTTTTAAGTTTGCTCAGCGATGTCATTCAACTTTACTTTGTAACAGCGATGCCCTCCATCTTCAAACTTGTTGCATGGAATATCCTTCCGACGAATATTAACGATCGGTTTGTTGACGTGGCGATGCATTCTCTCCACCACGTAGGAGAGCAGGCGCCACATCAGCAAATTAAAAAAATTAAAAAAAGTCACTTCCTCTCTCTCCGACATTCTCGCCGAAGGAAGAAGAGGAGGCCGACGAATAGCAGGGGGGCTCGTCCCCCCTCTGTGACCTCCGGTGAGGCCGCCCCTTTTGCTCTTCGTCGGGGGTCGCAGGGGGGGGGGGGAGCGGGGGGGGGGGGGGGGGGGGGCCTTTGCCCACATTAGCGAACACCAAGGGGGGGCCCTCTCCGCCCTCTGCAATTTGCAACCTCCGGTGAGGTCGCAGAGGGGGGCGAGGCCCCCTCCTTTGCTCGTGCCGGCGAGGAGCACAAGGGGCGGGGCCTCGCCCCCCTTTGTGACCTCTGGCGAAGTCGCAGAGGGGGTGAACCCCCCTTGCTCGCGCTGGCAAACAGTAGGGGGGTGAGGCCCCCTCCTTTGCCCGCTTTTCTGTTGTTTGTGAACATAGTTGGTCCTTCAACCAACTTAAGGTACGTAGAGGGATCTCCATGGCATTAATTTTTTGTGACATGGACTCTTTCCCGTTATATAGAGATTTGTATTGATATATTGATATCATATGACATATATAGGAGGGCCAGAAGTCGCGTCGAAAAGGTGACTTCCCAATAGCGACAGAACCCGACTCGAGTTCTGTATTGCCCGCCCGGGGTTCCTATGAATGCGGTGCGAATTGTATTGAAACCGATCCGAGTTCAATGAACTCGACCCGAGTTGTGATTAGCGTGGTCCGGGTTCTGCAAACCGAGACCTAATAGAAGATGAATGACGTCGACTCGACTCAGGTTCCCTCATATTCGGCCTGAGCTTCGATGATCGTGATTGGATAGAAATAAATCAGGCTGACCCAGCCTGAGTTCACCTAAATCCCGACCCGAGTTTATCATTGGATGAGGTTTGGATGTCGAACAATATAAAACAAGTCTCGAATTTCACCCACCCTCGGATTTTACCCACCCGACCTGGGTTTAGTTATAGAAAATATTATTATTGAATTATTGATAAGGGTTAATTAAAATAATTATTATATTAATATTTTTTGGACATAACAGTATCATAATTGACCATGAATTATTTATTATTGATAACTGATTTATTGCTATGATAATAGATTATCATGAATTATTATATAGGGTCATTGAAAATTGGGCTATCGATAATTGACTTATAGATAAGATTGAATTATGGACACGATGACGGTCATCAGATATTGTTATTGATAATTGACAATAGAGATTGGAATCGATGAAAAATCGATTATTGAGAATAGGTGTATAGATTTATTGACTGACAACTAATTGATATGATCACATGATTGTACCCTAGATTCAAAAAAGTACCAAATGAATAAATTGATAAAGATATATGTCATAGGTAATTGAGATAAAAGACGAAATCGTGGGTCATCATGCTTTGATTCATGAGAATTATTTATAGATTATTAATTGTTTATAGAATTGAATAGTTATTATTGATATTGATTTATCGTTCATATATATATTGTTATAGGTGATCTTACATACTGAGTTATCTCATTGGGCTTTGCCCTTGTATTTGAATTCGTGTAGGATGAGGTTAATGACGATGATGAGATGATTGGTGGCTCTTTTGATGGGCGACATGCACATGAATATAGAGTCCATTACTGAATAGACGTGGGCCATAATCCATAGGTTATTGGATGTTGTATAAATAGCTTTCGCATGTTATAAAGTTTATTGTAAATGAGACTTTCGCTCATGTAAGCCGATGTGTTGACTGATCATGATTAATTTATGGAATTGAGTAGCATCACCGAGATAGTATTTTGGGTAGGCAATGGAAAAAAAATCTCGGGGCGTTACTACTGCGCATCAGCTTTGGGACTTTTCCGGTTGAAGTTCTACGTTACTTTCCGCCTCATTCCCACCTCGCACCTTGGCTCTTGGGTTCAGGAGAGAGCCGATATAGATCACCAGTCGAAAAAAATCTTTTCTACCCCTTTTTATTTTTTTGTCTTTGGAAGATTTGGAATTTGTGTAATTACATCTATTTTAGGTCCCATCGTGCAATCATTATCACAGTTTGGGAAAAAGCTTTGCTAGTTATCATAAGTTCTTTGATAACCACGCGCCTAAGGCACATCAACCCCACAATCCTGGGAGTCCGACGGGAGCTCCCATCTCAGCTTTGGGTTGAGCTTAATTCGGATGGCTCCATTTTAGGAGATACTAAGGTGGATGGTACTGGCTACCTTTTTCGATCTCATGAGAATTCTTTTATTTTTGCAAGCACATCTCAATTTTGGAAGTTGAAGCCTTGGCCTTGCTCCGTAGCCTCCTTGCATGTTCTAATCGATGCCGTATTCACATTCCCATTTTCTCGATTTCGAGCATACTCATTAAAATTGTCAACAAGGACTCAATGCATCCATGGCGAATCAAGGGGCTCATTTTGGATATAGGGATAGCCGCAAGGACTTCAGCCTGTTATCCTTTTGCACTGTCCTCGGCAATCTAATTTTACTTGTGCATTTTGATCGCATAAATGACGACTCTTTTTGGGTAGATGACCCATCTTTAGGCCTCATCCCTTTTTTTTTGTACAATGTCTCCTTCGGAGCAATTAATTAATGAAGGCAATTTCCTTTAAAAAAAGCCTTCGTTTTTTTATTCTGTACCTGAAATTTGGTTTTTCAAGCTGAAAATGATCATGTGAGATTCTTCTGTCCAGTCATAGCTCCCATCAAGGAAGAGGAGGTAGACTGCTAGACGCTCCAAGCTCCGGACATCAGGAGTGGAGAGCTGAGATTGCATAATAATTGAATATGTTTCGCGATCGAGGTTGGTCCACCAGCAGGGCGGGGGCCAATGGAATATTGTGTTGGTCGCCCAGTGGCTATGTGCATTGAGGACCCGTTCTCACAAAAATATGCATCACACAATTGTTTTCACCATCAGTGTTTTAGCAGCTTCACATTGATAGAATGTAACATGAGCAACTAAGCACACATATATATTTATATATGAGGAGTAATTACTGTTGATGTTTTTGGATGTGTTTGGAATGAAGTCATAGGCGTATGGAGTAAATCGTTACCTTCTACTTGCAGATGGTGCAGCAATGGCAGCAACTTTTGTGCTGCTGCGAATTCTTCAATGCTCAAATGGGTGGTTGGGGGAGTTGTTCAACCAGGGCATCATGCATGCTAACATTAGTGAAGTGGAAGAGTGACAGAGTGTTGCGGCAATGCATTGAATCGTTGCCATTACTGCTTTATTCCCAGTAGTGGTCTTCTTGTCATAATGCAGGAGGGGCTGTGAACTGTGAAGGCCTGCAGCAATGAGTCTCAACCTGTGGCAGTAGACTGTAAAAAAGGCCTTGAAAATGTAAGCTCACACAACCTGTGAGCATCAGCTTGTCCATTTCACTGCTTTTCAATCATCTGTCTCCTACATCTGAGTGTCCAATGCAGGTTAATTAATTAATAGATGCTAAAATATAAGCTTAATTAGCCTACCCATTGTTCTGACTGATTTCATGACCTATCCCTATCTGATTCACTACTCAATGTAGTTTTAGTTAGGCCAAGGCTTTTGTCCCAATTGGATTGTTGGGTTGACGGGTGGCTGATTGAGCCGCGCTTAAGATGGTTTCGTAAAAAAATGAGTAGTTTGATTGGAGAATAAATTTGAATGAAATAAAATTACAAACTATCACATTTCTTATAAATATATTCACATTTTAGAACATGTTGGAAATGAAAAGAATATAATTTATACATATAACATTTTATAATTAAAGTAAGAATTTGAGGCTTTGCGAGAATTTGACCGTAGTGAAAAAAAATTTAAGCTCCGATCAAGTTTCGATTTGATAGAATTTGACCAAGTTTTACCCCGTGAAACACAATCATTTTTAGTTTTTCTTTTCAGATTATTTGCTAAAAAACAAATGTTTTTTCATTATTAAATAATTTTTAATTCACTATTCATCATGAAATGATTATAGATGATAATGCTACTTTTAAAAGAGATAATGCTATTATCTTTTTAATATGCCACTTAAATATAGCATTTGGCCTCCTTCTCTGTTGGAACCAATGGTGACGAAAAAGTATAAAAAAATAGCTTAATCGTAGCGTTGTCTTCATCCTTTTGTTTTTTTACCCTCGATAAACGTTTTTTATTCAATATATCGATCTCACTGCGCAGTGGACAGGACACTGTCACGATATTGACGTGGATCAAACTGCACCGGAGGTACATTCGCCGCCATTTGCCAATTTGTAAAAATATACGGTGAAAAAAAAGTTCACAACTCCATTTCTGGAAGAAGATAAAAAATGACTATGTTTTAAACAAAAATCCCAACACATCAGTTGTGTAAATATTTCTCTATTAATCGGAAAACAACAACATTTTTTTTGTTGCTGTGTTTGTTTATTTTTAAGTTCGCCTATGTGAAAAGAAAGAGAAGAGAGTCCATGTCTACTATTGCACTTAGAGAGCATAATCATAAATTGAATCATCTTTGTTAATTAATAATAGGTCAAGAGATCATGAAAAGATCATTATAAGAATGGCAAAATTCAATAATCATCATAAAGATATTTCATTATTAATATATTTTATCTTATTCATGATCTTATTATTCATCTTTAACTTATAGTGAGATATATTTCAACCCACGAGGAGGTCTGTCTCAACTCATTCATCATCATAATTGGTAAAGCTAGTCCATAACTGACTGTAGTCAGCCCATATCTAGTTATCAGTCCATCATAATAAGAGCTTTCCATTTAACATTTTTCGTCTTTTATCTTGCAGCTTTTAATTTATCTTTATTAGGACTCAAAGAATGATCAAGATTTTTGTTATTGTAAAAGAGAATCAAAGGATCATAATAATCAAGGTCCAAACCATCATCATCATATAAAACTTAATTAGAGCTACAAGATAGAATCATAGAGAAAAATCAGAGGTGTATGAACATCATAATCATCATCATAAGATAGATCAAAATCGATGGATATGAATCAATGTTGTCATAAATATAATTGAATCTAAATTAAGTCATCATAAGAAGAGTATCATGGGGTTGTATTAGATATCATCATCACTAAAGGCATAAATAATATAATCATCATAATAACTTAGATCAGGATTAAGCACACGAATTAGGGGTCAAAAGATCATAAAATCAATTTCTTGAAGTTAGAGCCTGGGCCGAGTTGGGTGAAACCCGGACTTAGTTCATAGAGGGTCATCTTGATAACACAGACATAACCTGGGCTAGGTCTGATCATACTCGGGCCAGATTCGACCTCGAACAGGTCGACTGCTCGCAGTCCAGCGACCGGACTTCATTGAGAAAATAGCCATAGCCGGATTATCATCATCCCGGGCCGAGTTCTTTTTCATCATAGAGCACAGACTCTCGACAATGGCGAAATCGGACCAAGTTTCAACGAACTCAGTCCAAGCATGAACTTGCCCGGGTCGAGTTGCAGAGAATCTGGGCTGAGTTCCATTACACAGAAGACTGCGCGAATGCACAGGATGCATTCCAATCGTATTTTCAATGATGATCGGCATCATGCCTCATCATAAATAATAGTACTATAACTAAGGATCAACTAGAGCATGGTCTAAAATCAAGATCTTACGACGAATCTATCCTAGTTCCATACCTTGTATGTTTCTGTCAAAGAAATTAATCCTGCAGTCTTCTCCTTCCTCTTCATCTTCCTCTTTTTTCGGCTGTTCCCCTTTGTTCAAGTGCATCGTCCACAACCTCTGATTCCTCTCTTATCATCCGGCAGCGACTCAGTGAGAGGGAGAAAGAAAGGCACACGAAAAATGAAGGAAAATAGGGTCAGTTGGTAGGGAGATAAAAGGGGCTGATTTATTTGTTTGACCTCATATTTATAGGAAGGGAATCAGAGTTTCGGTTGGAAACAAACTCTTCCCTTCCCTATTTTTATCTTCTTTAATTTGGTTTCATCTTATCTTCTCTCCAAGTGATTTTTAAATCTTTGTTTCCATCTTTATCTTTTCCTAATTGGTTTTAAATCTTTTCCTTCTTCTTTTTTTTGTTACATTATAAACCCCTTAAAATAAAATTCGTTCTCGAATTTAGTCATCGGGTAGGAGCTTGATAATAAAAAGAAAACTTCTTAGGTCATTTATGTGGTAGTCCATCTTTCACTTAGAAAAGCATTTATTCATCATTGTTCTATCTTCATCATCTTAAGGACATGGTCCTATTATAATATACCTTAGGGCAAATGTCCTTTCATTATATGATGTTTTCTTTTATCTTTTCATTCATAGTGTGGTTCATCTTTTCATTTCGTCACTTTCATAGTTGAAAATACTCTTTACTTTTATGGTATGTCATGCCAGCACATTGATGTGTAGCTACCTAAGTCATCCATATGTCAATTAGGGAATTGCCTCAGGTTGTAAACTCTTCTTTAAATAGGTCTGAATCTTTCTTTCATATTCTATCTTTTTTAATCTATCATCCTATTTCTTTATTCCTAAGAGGCTAACTAAGACTTTTAGGAGCAAGGTCAGATGAGAATGTCATCAAATCATTTGGACAACTTTTGATTTCATGTCAAATTAGTAAGTTGGAACATACACCTTCTTGGATAGAAGGAACCTTTACTACAACTTTATCTTTCAATTTAAAGATCTATCCATCTCCGTCTTTACTAGCATAAAAATTTCTATCATGTCTGAGCTGTCTTCATCCTCTTTATATCAGTTCAACTTTTTGGCATGTTCATTTTGTCTATTCCAACTCTTTGATGTTTAGATACTTCCTTTCACTTACCTCATTTCACATGTACCTACATCATTCTCATATGTAGGTAAGTGGTATGGTACCCCAATACAAGGTCTCGAAGGAAATCTTGTAAATGACGTTATAATCCTTAACAATAGAAGTCATCATGAACTATGACATAGAAGTGAAATATAAAGCGTTATCTCATGATTAATTCCATAAAAGTGATCATCGTCATTATGAATATATCGCATGATCATTGCTGATCTTAAGATTAAGAGTTATATGATATGGTCAATTATATAATTACAAGTCATCATAAGAAAATCAAGGATGTTCCTTATTCCTTAATTATAGGATGGTCATCATGTAAATCATCACGTGGATAATTAAGATCAACAATGACATAACCTAGCATGGTGGGAGAAAATTATCACGAGGATCATTGAGATCACTAGCGTCATAAGGTACATTGATTTGTAAAATTGATGATCATCATAAAAGAATCAATAGTGCCATTAGACATAATCCATCATCATTGATAGCCATCACCTACGTGGAACATAACTGATCATAAATCATATAATCATAATACTTGATAACAAGGAACATTAGAATTAGCATTGGTATAATTAGATAGAAGTGTCATCTTAGGTTAGGACATATTTATATAGAATTATCAACGTCATGCATTATCTTTTTATAAGGTTTCTGGTGCACTACCTTTTTTATATAGGCATACTGGTTACTTAGAATATGCTTTTGTATCTTCATGTTTTATGTCATAGTTATTTGTTCATCCTTATACATCTTTGTACTTTACAAATGGATTGCAACCCAAACTTTTGATTACATCTTTATACTTTCCCAATGGATTGCAACCCATATTTATAATACTTATTTAATACTTTTCCTTATAAGACTTATTCTCAAATGGATCGCAACCTAAACTTATAATGTTCATCTAACACTTATTCTTGTAGGGCTTTATTGTTTGGTTTCTACATATGTAGTTCCTTCATCATGTCATACGCAACCTCATGAAACCTAGAGAACCTTATCACTTGTGTCTGAGTGCATGTGTAACTGAGTTCATTTTACCAAAAGGGTACTTTATGGATAACTCAGAATCTTTCAAGAACTTCATATCATCTTCGTTGTCACATATTAGGGTATTGCTAAAAGAAAACATACTTAAAGCTCTTTTGATTTATAAGCACCTCAAACTTTTTTTAAATAATTCTAGACATAGCCTGAACACAATGTTCGTGAGATCCATATAAGTTTGAGGGGTGTTCATTAGTCCAATGGAATCACTAAATTCATAGTGATTATACATCGACATAAAAATCATCTTCATTGTATCTTCTTTAGTAACCCCAAGCAGTTGGTACTCACTTGTCGATCTTGAGAACATCTTAACCTTACATAAGTCATCTATACATGGAAATAGACACTTGTGTCTTGATGGTTATTTTATTTAACAACTTGTAATCAATCTCAAACTTCATAGAGTCATCCATCTTCTTTACAAAAGAAGAGTAACATCCAAAAAATGAGACGCTCGGTCTCATAAACTCCTTATCTTAAAGTTATTAAATTTGTCTCTTCAGTTCATATGTTATGGGGCCTTTGAAATTAGGATCATGCTTGAAAGGAAGTCGATATGACACTCAACTTTTAACTATAGCTTTTATTTCACTTGGGTATTGGTGACTATCTTCTTCTTCTTGTATAATACTTATACATCTTAGGAGAAAAATTAATTGACACTAATTCAATGAACTTGTTATTAAACAAGCACCTATATATTCGTTATATTCATAATGAGAACTAGTATTATCAAACATTTTGATCAACGAATTATACAATCATCTAATTGGATTGAAGTTGTCCTATCATCAATTCTTCAAGTGATAAACAAACTTTTGAAGTAGACATAATGTGTCTCATGTTATGATCATATCATATCACATTTGTCATATTAATACTTCATGGACAATGTCATGAATTCAATATTTTGACATATTATGAGAATAATGCCAATAATTATATAAACTTGATAATTTTAATTTTTCGTTATGTCATATCATAAAAAAATTGGATGAATTTCATCAAATCATAACTTTTCTAATGACCATATCATATTACTCATTATTTTGATATAACTTCGAATATTTGATTATATGTTTAGGGCATGTTCATTCCCACAAGCCTTATATAGATATCTAATATTTAATAAGTTTCAAATAATATTGTGATGACCAACCCCGACGACCAGCTGTCACGATGGGTGAAATAATGATACTTTTTATTTTAAAATTCACGTATAAATAAATCGTGGAAGTTGTGATTCAAAAAGAAGTTATCATAAATTTTCCAAAAATTTCGACATAACCTCTGCATACATACAGAGGATAATGGCCAAAATGGCAACATGTATATACAATGTATCAATATCAATATATAGTTTGTCATATGACAGAAAGGGACAGAAGCTCACACCATGGCAATAAAGTATAGGAACATTCCATCTCAACATTAGGTAGCACAAAATGTAAATATCCAACCAAACGATATAACATGACACAGTCATAAAATCTAAATTCTTTCCTAAAAAAATTCCAAGAGTAGAAACTAAAACACATTTAAAAGTTCTTTTTGGAAGCCAAAGATAAATAACAAGGGTTGTATGTCTTTAACACCTTCCTCACACTGCCTATCCCCAACCACAACTTTCATAAAGAATATTTAGTAGTCATCACCTGCAAAGAATAAGGAATGAGGGGTGAGCACTCTGAGCTTAGTGAGTGGAGGGCACATGAATATAAGAAAAACCAAGAAAATCGATGTCCCACATGCATATCATTAAATAAAAAAAATTGTATGAGATGACATGAAAAAATAGTTGCTCTCTTTAAGCAAAAAATATCAAAATATATTAAAAATAAAAAATATATTAAACTTCAACTAAATAATTTTTATTATCATAAATATATTTTAATTAATATTTAAATGATTATATTAATCATATAAGATTGTATAGGATCGGATAAGTTCGTAAGATCGTGTAATCAAAATTAAGATCGTATTAATATCTTACATATAAGATCCTCAAGATAAGATCGAGATCGGTAAGATGCAGGAAGATCGTAAAATCTAGATCGAGATCTTGACAACCTTGGCTGCTAGAGCTTTACCGGAGGCTGAGCGTCAGACTTTCGGCACGACCTTCTTTCGTCCTCCGTCGAGATCCGACAAGGTGGTGATAACCATGCCTGCGGCCATCACTAGTGTGAACAGTTATTTCAGCGATTGGATTGGCTGCACATGCACAACTCTCGCATAGTAATGGCGAATACATCCGACGTCCCAAACCGGTGGCCCCGATTTGCCATGCCTGCGCGAGATGGTGACACTTCGGTGGCTGAATCGACTGTGCCTGCACGGCCCTCGCGCAGCAGCAACGACCGCGTCCGACTACCCACGCTGATGACCGATCGACCCACGGCTACAGTGGCGATGCAGTCCGGAGTCCCACGCCTACTTCGGCCGATAGCCTGGACGTTCCTTTTTTATTTTACAAATTAATGGAATATATATATATAATTGTATCTTACTATTTTAATCTAATTAAAATAGTTCAATAGAATTTTCAGTTTGATAAAAAATATGACAACATCTATTTTAATCATATTAAAATAGGAAAAAAATATTAAAATCTTATTTTAATAAAATCTTGTTTAATAATCACATTCTTCTTTCTGGTCTGATACCATTGAAAGACAATATGAAATCAATATTATAATAATATTTGTAAGAATCCGATCCGTTACCTCGTAAACGCTATCAAACGGAGAGAAAGTTCTTCGAAGAGGATAACAATGACAAACCCTCTAACGGTATCCATGCTAAGACACAAAGAAGACTTGAACTTACATCTAGCACAACCATTATGGAGAAGAAAATGAGGAGTTGAGACGAAAATGGGAGAGAGAGCCACTCACATATAATGACTAATATATTATTATATAATGAATGGGGAGAAGAATTGTGTAATTTTTTTTGTCTCTCATAATCCCCTCATTCATGAAGGAGAAGAGTAGGTTACAAATAGGGGACAAGGCAATTATGCTTCCTAATTAAACATATAATCATATAATAATCTGAATATCAATGGTCTAGATTGATTCGATCACTATCCTACGATCTAATCAATCGATCAACGCATTGGATCGAAACCATCCGATTGAGTTTATGGCATACGATTTTGCCCATTGTCTAACACAATGAAGATCACCATAAGAGAAATTAATATAAGCAAATAATAGTATATAATAGTAAATCATACTCAAGTGCTAGATTTTAGTTTCCTTTTTTACCTTTTTCCCCCAATTTCGAGTAGAACATCAATAGAAACAACCTACAAATGGATTCATTGGTCATGTTCATAATCTTTTTCTACTTTAATGTATTCTTAGATTTTTTTTTGCAAAAATTCCTTCCGGTCTCTCGATTGATACATCATAGATCACTTTCACAAATACCCTTTCATTATTCATATAAAAGTCACTCATCCTATGAGTTACGGATGTAAGGAAAATTTAAAAAAAAAGACTAAATTTGGCATAAAATAACATTTTATCTATGAGAAAAGATCGAAGTGGCTTTTAGATTTTAAAATCATTTGAGAAGTCAATGAAGCCTAAATAATTAAAATTGCATAAAATATGTGTTATTATTATATTTTGAATACCCCCAAGATATATAAATTAATCAAACAACATAATGCTTATGTGATTATATATGTAAAAAAATTAGATAAGATAAATAATAGTATTAAAATATATATGACTCAATGAGTGTGCAATACATATTGACCGGTAAACTATAGCCACTCACTTCAGTTGTTTTGATTGAGATGGACGATCTTCATGTCGATATCCAAAATTTGTCCCGGGACACATGTTGTAAGCATATTCCAAAATGCATCACATGGTGGACAATGCAATGAACAATATAATGATGTTTAAGATAATATATGATACATTAGTAGTGGAAACAATCACATGATATCACGATAAGGCCCAATAACATGAGAATATAATCTAAGACATGAATTATGATAAAGCATAGTGGATGCAAACTACTACTACTACCACTAATAATAATAATGCGTTGAAAGGCCCAATAATTTAAGACTCGAAGTCTACATAACATGAGATAATCCATAGGTGTTACTCATCCTATAAGATATATAACACATAACCACTGTACAAGTTCACAATACCTATACTATTGTCATGTACAACACGTCATCTTGTGGGCTAATATATTGCCATATTAGACAATAAACATAAAGGGCACAAATACCAATACTATTGTCATGTACAACACATCATCATGAGTCCGTCACCAGCCGACAACACTCCTCCATGTCTTCATGAAATCCAATGTAAAGGAGACTTATCTCCCATTAATTGTATGTAAGGACCATAATCAATAAAATAATTTAAAATGCGGCCAATAACACAACATTTGAAGAATTATGCATCAACAAAAATTATCATTTAGAGTAATTACCATTCAATCAATGTAAGAACAATTAAACATTTAAGTATAAAAGACAACTTTTCATGATTCATAACTATATCAATTTGGAAC
The DNA here is from genome assembly GCA_030549335.1 of Pontederia crassipes. Classification (NCBI taxonomy): domain Eukaryota; kingdom Viridiplantae; phylum Streptophyta; class Magnoliopsida; order Commelinales; family Pontederiaceae; genus Pontederia; species Pontederia crassipes. Next base: position 6,535,915 of record CM060185.1, on the reverse strand, counting down.
AATAGTATTATTTCATTCTAGTGCTAATGCAATTTTATTAATGGCTTGGAAACAACGATTATGTGGCTACATATGTGCCTAGCTAATTGATAATTGTGCCGATAGGTTCATGCCACTATTCAATCCAATTAAAGTTAATCTTTAAACATCCACACTTAGTTGGCATATGTGACATTCTTATTTCATCACTATCATGTTCTTCATAATCCATGAAATCATATACCATACATGCCCTCTTTAACATGTTCATATATCTTTTATAAGATATCCATTTCATATTCCTTATCCAAGGATCCTGATTACACACAAGTCATCATCATACCCTTCTCATGGAAGGTCATCCTTAAATTTCATTGAAGCTAGTTGTCCCAGCCCCAACGAGTATTAGTCATCATGAATCTTAGTTAGATACGATCAATGGCTTTCACATCTGAAGACCGGGTGATCAACTCAAGTGTGTTTCACACCTTTGATTTCTTGATTCATCTCCATGTTGTTCATTTTGTCAATCCATAAAACATCTAATGTGTTTATTTAATCTCATTTATGATCGGACATATTGTCTATTTCTATATAATTTATACATACAATTCATAATGGCATTAAATCGTGTCTTAAGATATCATGTCACAATGAGGTCATTTCAATGAGAACATGGTCATAATTTAGCATATCGTTGTGGCATGTCATAGCTTAATATAGAAGGATTAATTGATAATAAAAATTCTTAGAACATGGCATAATTAAGAAAAAATAATCATCAAGTCCAAATCATGATGATCATAGGGTAAATGCTCAATAACTAGTCAATAATTGATAATAAACCTTGAGCATAATTGAAAAGTCGTTAAAAACAGTCAAAACTCCTATTTCGATTGTTGATGGTCATGAAATCAATGACACGTCATGACTATTGAAGTTACGGTGTTTCATGGACATTTCAAAAGGACCATTTTCCGCTTACAGTGTCATGATCTTGACAGTCCTTGTCACATCTATGATAGAACCATGATCGTTTGACAACACCTCACTAATTTGACTGTAACTTCTGATGAAACAAGTTATAAGTAAAATATACTTCAATATCTATCCAACGATGTATTATTCATAATTTTTTTACAATTATACCTTGTTAAAATGTTATTTAGAATAAGAGGCACAAATTGAGAACATGACATTTAACATTTCTTCTACGTTTTGGGTAAATCTACATCATCATATATTGATTAAAACTATTAAATTATATCCAAAATCAATCATTAATGCTTGATCCATTCTAAAATCCATCTAAAGCAAAATAAAATTTAGGATTTGGTTTTATACCTCACCCTTAACATACTCATGTCAGACAAATTCGATACTATGTTGATTTAAAATTCATATCACTCTACAAATTTTTAAATTGAGTGATTCAAAATTTCCTTCACACTAGGCATCTATGTAAATAAGATATAAAATTATCAGATTTTATTCCTACAATAACAATAGTCTTCACACATTAAACAATTTTGACAGCTGAACATTAAAACACTAATAACATCCTATAGGCCCATTTGAGATGAATCCAAATCATGTAAAAAGATGATTTGATCATCTACCTATTTCAAATTTTCATGTTCATATTCAAGAAGCATTAATTTTGGTGCATTTTACAAGTGAATCTCGCTATTACCCAAAATGACAATGTGTCATTTCTTGAACCATAACTTCATAAACATAGCTTCAAATGGATTGAAACCAAAACCTATTGAAACCAAACTTCAAGTCTAACCATGCATTATTCATAACTTTTTTAATTCTCTTTTACCTATTCTTTTAAATTAATAAATGATCTCCTATTTATACTCTATTCTTGTTTAATTCTTAAAATTTTGGAGAGTTCACAACTCCGATAAGAAATGGTAGTTCTTGTTTACGTATTTGAGATCCATATCAATCACATGCCTACTCGCCTTCTTTTTTGGGTGTACATACTTTATTACTTCCCTTTGATACTTGAATGAAAGTTTCGACTTTAATAATTGCTTCAGCATAACAACTAATAAGGCAACTAATCGTAGTCAAAATGGTAATTTACCTTTGCATCGATATGCCTTTAGTAAGGAATGCAGCTAAATTATGATTTCTTTTCTTAAGAGAAATTTTAAGGCATATTTAGGAGAAGGCTCATGACCAAATCTTTCATCAAGATATGTAGGGAAACAAGTGTGAGGCAACTGCATTTTTTTTAACAAAAGGGTGCTACTTATCTATTAAATAAAAGAGGGAACTTATCCTGGTACATGATATCGAGGAGTCCTGAGGTGGATCATCTATACAAAACATATTCGAGTTATGTTCTCGGTCAAAATTTGTTAAAAAGTCAACTGTTTGATTTGTCTCTTTATAAATATGTTTATATTAAAAATTTTGCAAAAAATGAAATAAGGTGCCAAACGTTCCGCACGTTGTTGAGAATTCACTAGGAAGGTGGCTCGAGTCACAATCCGTGCGAGAATAGTCGAGTATGTGCCGCAAAAAAAAACTTCAAAAAGCCTAGGTGAACGCATCTCTCGATCCCTTTCCATAGCCCCCAAGCTTCCTGTCATGAGGATAGCATCACAACATAGTGCCCCTACAGTAAGAACACCATCATTAGAAAAAATGGTTTATGAAATCAGCATCCTCAAAAGATGCCCGGATTCCACAAAGGACCCATCCGAGGGAGGCAATTACATTTTAATATATAGATAGAGTCAACTAACAAAGATTTCGGTCTTTGTCGAATTTGGTGATGTAATTGTGATATCTTTTTTCTTTTAAAATAAAGATCCATTCCATTAAGTTAACAATTGTGATATCTTACAAATAAGGTTTGTCTTTGTGATTCAACATGCTGGTGGCTTAGATAGCCTAGGCGAACGCATCTCTCGATCCCTTTCCATAGCCCCCCAAAGCTTCCTGTCATGAGGATAGCATCACAACATAGTGCCCCTACACTAAGAACACCATCATTAGAAAAATGGATTATGAAATCAGCATCCTCAAAAGAGGCCCGGATCCCACAAAAGACCCATCCGAGGGAGGCAATTGCATTTTAATATATTGATAGATTCAGCTAACAAAGATTTCGGCCTTTGTCGAATTTGGTGATGTAATTGTGATATCTTTTTTCTTTTAAAATAAAGATGCATTCCATTAAGTTAACAACTATGATATCTTACAAATAAGGTTTGTATTTGTGATTCAACATGCTGGTGGCTTAGGCGTCCCATTGGTATTCTCGTCTTGTACTCCAAGTAATCATCCCCTTGAGAGCAAGAAGGGGCTACATCACTACACTTGGTTAAAAAAAAAAAAATTCTAATCCCTGCGTAGTACTCAAGAATTTGGGTAGACAAAGCCCTACATAAAGATTGTTTGAATACATTATACACAACTACATTATCATATCAAATATAATGTGTAATAAAAAAAATATTTTACGATCAATTACAAAAGAAGACTCGTGAATCTAATTTAAGAGAAAAAGGAGTAACCGAAATATAAATAAGCAAAATTAGTTCTGAATATGCCATTACATTATGTTCTTGTTCTCTAATATGGAATATTTTATTCAAGCTTATGATTATTTATAAAACAAATAGTATTCATAAGTTATTTTCTCTCAACAACATAAAATAAATTATTCTCTCGAATACTATTTTCTCTAAAATACATTTTCCTTCTAAACTAGTTTCTTGTATTATTCGAAGAAAAAAATCTTGACGACTTTTTTTTAATAAATGGAAGTCTATAGTTTAGTGTGAGGTGACATAAACCAAAAACATACAAGAATACGTGAATTAAATGAGCCTGTGGTGTTCCATATGATTCACAACATTCATTGACTTCTCGAGGAGAAACATGATTACTTTGTTGGCCGTGTATTTGACGGAAAGAAATATTAGTAGGATGACTCAATGTTTTGAAAATCGGACTGGACCAGTCGATTCAATCGGTTCAATTATGAATCGGTCAGTGATCCGGTTCGGTCAAAGTATAAAACTGATTTTGATGTTGAATCGGAAAAAATCGGTTGAACCGGTACAATCCGGTTCAATTTAAATTTTGAAAAAAAGAATTAAAATAATGACAAAAATAGGAAAGGAAAAAGGAAAAAAAGAAATAAAAGAAATGTAAGGAAGGAATGAATATGACAATGAAAATAAAAAAAGGTAAGTATTTGAAATTGCTTATCATTAAAATAGAAAATTATTAAAAGACATAAATAAAGAAAATAAAAAAGAAAAGTATTAAAAAAAAAGAAATAATAATAATTTAAGATAAACTTTATTAATATAGCATTTATATCATTAAATAATAGATATTAAATTAATAATAATCTATTTATATTTAATGTTAATTATTCTTGTGTATCACTATTAAAACTTTTAATAAATTAAAATTATGTTATATTAATTTTTAATATTTTTAATAGGTTATTAGTACAATATTAATATACTATCTCATATAATTTATATTATATCTCTATAATTATTATAAATAATATTATTTTAATAAAATTTGAGTCAATCCGGTTGAACCCGATCGGACCGGTCCAACCGTGATCCGATAAGAAATCCGGTCCGGTCGCTGGTCTAATTTTGAAAACATTAGGATGACTAGTAGAAGATATATATAGTCATAGTTAAAACACACATGATGCATGCACTATACATAACATATACACACATAAACCTAAACAATTCAACAACAAGAATAAATAGTCATACCTTGTGGATTCTTATTTTGACACGCAAATGCAGATTGGAACGGATTTAGACAACATTCTACCCGTAAATAAAGGAAGAACGACAGATATAGAGATCCATCAATTAGTTCTCTAGTAATAAAATAATACATATAAATTATGATATATATATATTTATTTAAAGAAATAAAATATGATCGATTAGCGTAATACGGCAATCCGGAATTGATAAGAATTCATCGAACGTATTTCGAGTGAAATTCTTAATTTGCACAAATGCAACGGCATTTGGACCGGACATTATTAGAATTCGAGTTTCGATCAATGTTCACTTTTCTTTCAAATATGAGAACTTAAATTCTCGATGAAGACGAGAATTTGTCAACATTCGGTACGCATCATGTCGTGTTCTCGTCTCGGTCGAGAATTTGAACGTGAAATTAGAACTTTTACCAAGTTCTTAATAATCAGATACAAATTAAATTATGCGGAATTATGGCATAACACAGAATAATATTATTTCTCAAATAGAACTCGTGAGTTAAGTGGTAATAATAACAAAGAACGATAAATAAATTAAAACTTTCTTTAAATTTTGCGTTATAAATTGTCTACGTGCAAAATATTTGATCCTTGTTTTATATCAATTTCAAAAACTTGGTAGCCGTGAAATAAATGTTACATCAGGTATTCAAATCTTCTCAAACTGCGTTTTTTCAAACTTTTGTCTCTGTGTCACGGTCATTCTTTGTGATTCTAAAAATGAAAATTGTGTGACGATCTAAATGTTCAAAGTGCATGACACTTCTCATTTGTTTAAATGCCCCATTTAAAATGAAAAACTAAAATTATGTTACCTTTTTTTTTATTTGAAATCAAGGTCACGTGAGCCTGGTGTGGTTGGTTCCACTTTTTTGGTAGAATAGTCGTCCACCCTTTTTTTATTTTCTCTTTTTTATTTGACCTTTCTTTTTTTTCTTTTCAACTTTTTTTCTTTTTTCCTTTTTTTCCTTTTTTACCTTTCTCTTGTAAAATAATTTATTTATTAAATATAAAATATTTATAATAAAGGATTAATATAATATAATTTATTACTTATTATTTTATTTAAGAAAATTAATATTTCATTAAATAAAATTAATGTAAAAATGTTTTTTTATATTTTAAAATATATTTTTTAACAAATTTTTTCCATAAAAAATTTATTTATTCTTTTTTTATTATTTAATAAAATTATACTTTATATATATATATAATTATTTTTAATTCAAACATCCACTAAAAATTAATTTATCACATCAACTTTTTCTTATCACATTAACTCTTTAATTTCTCATCATTATATTTTACTCCATTTAAATACACCTCATACTAATATATGAATTTAACTAACCATCGAAAACTTAGAAGTAACTATGGTTCATTTCCAAACATAATCAAAGAGTGTAGTGCTATTCAACAAAGTCATCTTTTTCTATCAGCATCTGAGTTACCAATTTCTTCATATTTTGGAATGGAATGCTGATAAATGATTGGAAAAGACAAACGTCTGAAAGGACCCCCAAGGGACCTTTCATTCGATAGCTTATTGAAAAAAAAAACTAGAAATTTAGAGATGGTGGGTGAACACATATTATGGGCCATTATAATTTTTCCTGGATAATAAAAAATAAATTTAAGCCATGAAGGATTATCATCCCCAAAACTGAGATAGTTAAGATGGGAAAATTTTCCTCTTTAGAATTAATTAGGGTAAATTTGGTTGTGTCAACTTGACTGAAGTAGAACGCAAATTCCAAATTTGATTCAAATTATGAAAGATGAATCCTGATCTATTTATGTCCATGAAGTGCTAACAAATTTGTTTTGGACTACAAAATTATTTTTATTTGTTCTTTTGAGTAAAATACACTATCAGTTGCCTATTGTCAGGAATCATATCTTCCACTGGTAAGAAACATTATCACTCACTTAAAAGAAATAACAGAGTTTGATGTTGGAGATGGATGGAATATATATATATATATATATATATATATATATATATATAAAACTATAAGATCTGAACCAAGAAAAAAATAATAATCAATTTGCCAATCAACTTGGAGAACATGATCATGCTGTTTTTGCTGTAACCCCAAGCAAAAAGTTGATGTATGCAGTCATCATGTTGCTTCTTTTGCTCTCTTTGGACAACGTATTCGGCCTCCGTGTTCATTGCTTCTGCTCCTGCTACTTGGCCACTAAACCACCATTTGCTCTCCACTAGCAGCAATCTTGGATCAAAAGTGTACCACACTAACAACTACTACTATGTTAGGTATGGCAACAATATTTTTTTCCCTTTTTTAAATGATAATTAAGAACTAATAATTTAACATTGGCATTATATTTGCATAATAAAAGTTAGTATTAGAAGTTGACGAATTTTTTATTAGCATTTCAAATTAAATAAAAAAATGCATGATAATTTTGATTCAACAATACTTCACACTTTAAGTAAACCCAAATGTTTCTGCTATTAGAAGAAAGTAGAAACACCATGCACAAACTCCCACAATAATAGAACCACCATAATATAAATCCCAAAACCGTGTACTTACCATAACGTTTTTGTTACAAAAATCTCCAATTGGCACACTTAATAATAATATCTAACTTATCGAGTCTAAATAAACTTTTTTTTTTGCTATGTACATTTCCTAGGCCAAGCGTGAAAGAAAAACCCGTTATTAAGTGTTATTTTTTTTCAGGAAAAAATACGTGAAAAAAAGGAGATGAGAGAAATGGAACTCGGATCGGTCAGACTCGACGGGCGAACGCGGTTGTGTCAGACTCGTCCTCTTCCGAGGCAGCGCGGCCTCCGGCCTTCGCGCTCCCGCCGGCGGCTCCCCCGACGCCGCCTCCGAGGCAATCGAACGGCGTCCTGACGGCGGCAAAACGCCCCTTCGTCGTCGATCCCTCCAGTTCCCCCTTCTTCACTGAGCCCTCGACGTCCCCTCCCCGTCGCCACGACGGAAACTTCGCCGACAGGGTGCGCATTAAGAACGAGGGCCACCGGTCCGACTTCCCGAGTCCTCGGACGCTCCGGCCACCTCGACTGCTCCCTTCTCCTGCGCCGCCGGCGCGGTACCCAGGGCGAGAGCTCCCGTCTTCGGCGGTCGGGAACGCGACGCAGCTCGCGGAGCGGTGGAACTTCTTGGCGGCCAGGATCTCCCTCAGGACGTGCTCCGGCAGCCGGAGCGTGTACTTGTCGACGCACTCCCCAGCCGCCTGGTTTACCAACGAGTGACCAGTCGAGTGAGATCGCGGAAACTTGGGCGGCCGCCGCCCGGACCGCGATCTCAACTCTCGCTTCCGGCTTCCGAGTTCCGCGAGCTCCATCGCTTCCTCCCTCCGGTGCTGCTCGTCCTCCTCTTCCCCTGTCTCCGTTATAGGTTCGACGACGATTGTCAGGCGCTCCGGTGGTTGCCGGGGGACGTTGATTCCTGCGCCCGGAACGTCGATCCGCGCATCCGGTGGGATCGGCCTGGGAGAGCCGACTTCAGCTGCGTGGACGGCGACGGGATTGACAACGGCGTCGACGTCGGCAAGGTTGAAGCGGCACACGGGGCAGGTAACGTGGGAGGCAAGCCAGGCGTCTATGCAGTCCACATGGAAGATGTGGTTGCACGCCGGGAGCAGGCGGAGCGTCTCATCATCCTCGAATTCGCTGATGCACACGGCGCACTCGAGCGCGCCCTTCCCGACCTTGTGCTCCTTCACTTCGGAGTACACCATCGTCGGGAACATCTCCAGAACCTCGGGCTGCAGCCCCCTCTGCCGCTGCAGACGCCGGGACCGGACCCCGGCGGCGCCGGCGAAGCGGATGCCTATGGAGCCTTCGTCGGCGGCGCGTCCGCAATTGCGCAGGTAGATGGAGAAGAAGCCCAGGAAGAAGAAGGCGGTGACGAGCACCACCACCACGATGGCCATGGACGGATTAAACTTCGCGGCGCCAAAATAGTTCCCATAGTTACTATTGTTGGTTCCCACGCCGCCGCCGCCGGTACTGTTGTTGCCCTTAGTGTCCGAGGACGGCGATTGGGCGAGGGCGCGCCGGGGGGAGATCAGGAGAATCAAGGCCATGAGCAAAAGGAGCGCCGCGACACCGCCGTGCCCGCCCGGCACGGCAGTCGGATGGCGGCGTCGCGCTGCCATGTGACGAAGGGTTGGGGGGGAGAGAGAGAGAGAAAGGTAGCGGAGTCAGAGACGCAGGCGGCGCATGCACGGAGGCGGGAGAGAGGACGCCGTGGGGTTCGGAGATGAGATGCCCCTCTTTGGCCATTTTGTTCCGGGACGAAGACGGCACGTGCCCACTCTTGGTGACACGTGCGATGGCGTGTGTGAGATTTAATGGCGCATGTAATTTGGTCTTTCTAACGAAGAGGCATCAATGCTCTCTAATCATACGGGGCTTCTAGAAATATTTCAAGAATAAAAAATATTTACGTAAGAGAGAGAGAGAAGACAATAGTGCATCTTAAATCGTAATTTTAGATTCATATATTCTTTCTCACTTAAGATAATCTTATAACAAATGTGAATTTTAGATCTCAAATACTTATAACGATGTATAACAAGTGTAGCATGTAATTTTACGCTGCTATATTTTTAACTACAATCTCTACCGAATAATGGGCGTCACTGCAACTACCAAATATTTTTTTTTTCGGAACAAATCTCTTATAAATTTTGATACAACTCTAATCGCCGTCTCATTTGTTGGATTTTGAGTGCGCAAACAAGGACGCAAACGCCCCATGGATGGTTGCATTGGATGGGCATTCATGAGCATGTTTTTGGTGTCATGCCATTTGCATTTGCAAAGGACATTTTGCTTGTTTTTGTGCCCCCAAGAGCAGATCTTGTCTTGTGGCGAGGATGTGTCTAGCACACATATGATGCATGACATGTTCATTGTTCACAAGGGAATGGCTTCATTATTTTTTGTTTTTGTAAAATATGGAAATTTGGAAAATACTTAATTACTTGTTAGCTTGAGGAATAATGGTGTAAATTTAATGTTGCACTGAGATGATGTTTTTGTAGTACTAGTATATGAGAAATTTTTTGTTTTCTTAATATTGATTAGCCAGCCCATTGTTGTTGATTGAACTATATTATATAAAAAGCATGGAACGGCATATATTCCCACACCACTACTAGTAGTAGTAGTACTACTACTAATGCTGCTGCCAGAGTGTTTGAAGGAAAGATCGACCAGGGGAGCATCTTATGCTTGTGTTTCGTCTCCTCTTAATTGCGGTGCATTCCAATTCCACGTTGCAACAAATGTAATGTTACAGGAGAATAAATCATTCATTGACCTCGGACCGCATCTTGGGGAACATTTTCTTTCTTCTTTCTTTTTTTCTTTTATTTGCACGCCTGACATAACTTGTTCGTCACCCTATTCCTATGGCCACCAACTATCTCCCTCCAAATTCATAATTTTTATTTAAAAATTATTAATAATATTTTGAATCTGAACTCAATTGTAATTTATTTGAGCTCCTATATAATTAGACATTTCAGTAAATATCCCTATATAATTAGGCTCTAAGATTTCTATTTCATATTTTGCATTGAAGTTTCTTATAACTTCATGACGATTAAATTATTTTATATCATTGTAATTATTATTATTCAATAACAAAGATAATCGTTGTCTAATCTTAAATCTCTATGCTCTTAAATGTTCATGCGATCTCTCTCCTTCCTTCCCCAACACTTGAATTATCTGAGTCAAGAATACTTCGTCTCGACCATCTCCAACAACTCTTATTTCCCTCGTAAACCTTACTTTTATAGCTGTGAAATAAGGATTCACGTCGTCATTAATAACCAAGCAATTGTACAATCGCTACATATATATATTTATTTATTTTGGCATATGAACTGTACATGGTGCATATGGCCCCCTATCATAAATGATGTCTCCGCATGAAGCATGATGCAAGGTAGAATGGTGGGAAAAATTGAGTTTATCGGACATGGGAAAAATTCCACGTTAGAAGAAGGCAACACCAGACACCAGTCAACTCGAAGGAAGGTCCATCACGCCAACAAAACAAATTAGCATTTGTTTCGCCAAATAAAGACGCTGAATTCGTTATATAAATTAAATAAATGGTCGCTATTTCACTCAAAATTTTATTTGCAGGGATTTTCAATCTCTATCCAATATGCATGGTGCAGGATGAGCCAAGGGAAGCTTTCAGCACTGATCCGAAGAGAGAGAGAGAGAGAGGGGAGAGAGAGAGAGAAAGAGAGAAAAAAAAAGCAGAGTAAGCAGAGAAAGATCACAAGCATTTGGACGTGTGGGCTTTGATGCCATTGAGCGCGACATTATTCAGGATCACAAGTAAACTCACGCAAACAAATCTGCGTGAGAAAGATAAAATTCTTGTTGGAATTTCATATGTTATTATTGAATTGAATACATAATGCGAGTATTGAATTAGTTGGATAAAAAAAAATGTATACTACTCATTTCACCAAAATCACTCAATCATATTTTATTTTTCTCAATATTTTTACAAATAATTTATTTGACTAATAAATATATTTTATTTTCTTTGAGGAATAGAAATAGATCAGGTGTTTTCATATCTTTAAAATAAATCAATATCGTTGTTTAGGCTACGATTATTTTTATATCTTTAAAAAAAACTCTCAATAACCAAATAAGTAATAGTCGGTCAAATAAAATATGTATTTATCATTCATGAAAGAAAATAAAATATGCTTACCATCGGTTAAATAAAATATTTTAGAAATAAAAATAATCATTAAAATAAAATATGACGAAGGAATATCATATTTTATATTATAAAAAATAGATGGCAGTTGAGAGTTTGGAACTTGGAAGCCTTGTGAGCTTTCTGTTTTCATAGGGAGTTGCAACAAAGTGTGGGCGTCCGAGGATTAATGACAATTTCCATATTGTTATTTTATTTCCCGGTCGAGATTAAGAATCCATCAATGTAAAAAAAAAAAAAATATTGACTGATTCGTTACTGAGACGTCAGCGAAATATGAAGGTGTCCATGGGTTAATGATAAATTTTGTCTAATTCAAATCATAACGTGGATGGATTACTCAAGAAATTAATTTAATAGATAAGAGCTGTATCGAAAATTTGAGTTCATAAAATCTCTTGATTCAACAGTGATGCCATATTAAATTAAATGTGTTATTTTTTTGGTAGCCCGCTATGTAAAAGATTTTCGATATATAGAGCCAACGAATCACTCCACGCTATGTGCATGATTCACTAATTAAAAATTGATTTATCATCAAACTCGACCAATCAGATAAGATCACTCCGCGTCATATGTGCTTAACAATGAGGCTTCAAATAAAAAAATTCTACGTTAATAAACCTTGCTTTACGTTAAATTAAATATGATATTGATTGTGCGCGAAGTTCGTTCTTTCCCACGTATCACTCACTTAATTAACACAAAAGGAAGAGTTCCCCATCACTGAATTAGCCAATCAGAAGATCTCAGTTCTCTACAGGATTTGGCGTCTTGTGATTTTTGTTGAATTTTCGTTTCGTCAGAAGAATGGAAGTTGTGCATATTATAATAATAAAAGAAAACATTATCATCATTCCAAAATTATTATTATTATTATCCTATTTTATTACACATGTGAAAATGTCTACAATTCATATAAAGATGTATAGAAGAGTATGCATTCTTAACACTTCAACGTCTAATAGTCTCATTCATAGGAGTTATACATGCAAATGGAAATGTATTCCAACCAAACCTTCAAAGTTCCACCCATGTTCTCACATTTTGCTTTCTTTCTTTCTTTTTCTTGTCGAATGAGACGGAAAAAGAGAGTTCGCTATGTTATAATTTTCCATCCTGAAAATAGTCTACAAACAAGCATTGACAAAATGATCAATAGAAACCACTAGGATGGATTTAATGCTTTCCATAATTTCATAAACATTACAAATTGACAACATTAATAATTGCTGTCATGCTATAACAAAGACCATGATAAAATTATTTTTAAAGTCTACACAAGTACACAAAGTACAAAAATATTTTTTTCTATTTACAATTTAAGAATTTGTTGAAACTGATCTATAGTCTGTTAGCAGATGACCGTATTCAAGTTTGAAGTATTAGCAAATCATCGTGTTTGAGTTTGTAAATATTGATGTTTGTAGCGGTAGTTGAAAGTCGCGGTAGCGGTGGTTGGTTTCTCTGTAACGGGTTTTATGTTTATATCGGTTAGACTTCGTAGTATAAAAACATTCGAAGAGTGAAGTTGCAGGTGTAATCTTTGACGTAATTTTTTTAATACAATTCAGCTTCCCTCCCAATTTATCCTGTTTGGATTTCCTCTTCTCTGTGTTCTATGCTCTGCTCGATCCTTCTCAGTTCTTCAACAATGGTGGATGCAGAAATCAACATAGTCTCCCTTGAGTTTCTGTGGTTGTTTTTTTTTCTTTTTTTTATACTACAATAATAAATAGATATTTTTTTCTTTTTTTACTCTTTATTCAAGACATTTGTTCTTTTCAATAACAAAGTGACTTATTTAAAAACAAAGGACGCACACTACAGATTAAAGGATCCTCCACTGCACAAACGTTCTAATTTCCAAATTATATGTTGATTGATACGACAAAAAAAAAGAAACCTTTGTGGCTTCCAACATGTAATAATAATAATGATTATAAACCGCAAAAATGCCTAGTAATTTGACATCTTGTTCGTCATTGCGTTGACCTTTTCTTGCCTCATTAATCGCGATGATGAGTGCAATAATAATTGTTCCCAAATCCCAACACAAAATTCCATCTTTTTTAGTCCCATAATAATATGATGATATGGCTTATTGACCAGTAATGCTCCTATCTCTTTTTTTTTATATCGGCTCGACTCTACGGGAGGTCTCCGATGTCCGAGGCTACTAGCACTCGACTAATTCGGAGCCGGGAAGATGAAACAGTAACGATAATTCTTTGTCTAAGACGGCGACTCCGAGATTCAAACATGAGACTACTAGCACTCAGCGAGCGCTCGAAATTCAACTCTGCTTCCAGTTGAGCCAACCATCCTGGTTTTAGTAATGCTCCTATCTCTTTTGTTGTGTTGTGCAGAGTTGGGCCAGAAAAAGTATCGTTTATTAACTTAACGATCAGACAACACCAAGTCATGTTTGGCTTCAAGGTGCACCTACCTAACGTTCCGAGCCATGCACCGTAGGTAATTGAAAAGAAGATATCCAAGTACTTTGCCGCCACTGCTCCCATCATTCCTTGGTGCTGTACAATCCCTCAATGGACGGAACGAACTCCACTGACCAGAGCCTCCTGCCGAGCACGCGCCGCCGCTGGCAGCTTCTTCGATCATCGGAGTACGATTGGAAGTTTCTAAGAACTTTGTTCTCTGCTTACTGGAAGCGGATATTTCCTACAAGTAAACACGCATCACTGACCAATTCTGATTCATTAAGCTCTTCTGTTGTTTGACATACCTTTTCTTCTTCTTCTTCTTCGTTTTCCTGCACTATTAATTTGCAGAGAAGTGCCACTTCGGAGCTCGGTCTGAAGCAGAGGAGAAAGTGTATTCGTGGATTTATACTTTGGCTCAAACTGAAAAAACCTTGGCGTTCGAGTATGTCCAATCCACTGAAAGAGGTTTTCATCTAACAAACCACAAGCAACTTCATGAATTTTCTTTTCTTCTTTTTTTTTAACTCCGTACCCATATATCATGGCTGCAAATATGAAAAACATGAAGATAAATGGTTATTGATAAAACCAGAGCCAGAGGCATTTCAACAATAATTCTGGATGAATAAGTCACTAGTTTTTTCCACTTAGTGATCAACACAGAAGAGATGGCCAAATTAGAATTAGTTACTAAATTGCAGGATCCTCAACTATATCTAATCTGGTTATTGTATTCATTTCAAAGATCAACAGCTCATCCTCCAGAACCTGGCGGTAAGCATCAGGCAAACAGAATATGCACTTACATAAAACACAATGTTGAAGAACTAAGGAAGAAACGAAAGAACAGGTTGTAAAAGCACCAACTCATGACTGTTTGAAAGAAAGTCGCATCTCCAAGAGGCAGACCTGTCAATATTTCAGCATCTTCAACTAACTGACGCATAAAAGAAAACAATTCATCAGTGTAACTCAAAGAAAATAGTTCAATGAATGTATATATATGTGTGTGTGTATACATACATATATATGTATGCGTGTGTGTGTGTTTATGTGTATGTATATGTATATAGGTTCTCGCCCATCTTACATGTACAAGATGAATAGTATGCGACTATGTGCAATCAGTTACCATGAATAGCCAAATGAACTCAGTAACTAGTTTTACCTTCTAGATAAAATCTAATCATACGAAGAAAAGATCTGATCATTTTATAGTTTGTATCATTTTTACTTCATCAGTTAAGCTTATTGTTAAATGCAGGATTGAGCTTTAAGGAAGCAGAGAGGAGACTAAGGGATATTGGCCCAAACATTCCCCTTGAACAGAAGTTCCCTAGCTGGTTTCAACTTTGGTGGAATGCTTTCTTACATCCCTTCAATATCATACTTGTTGTCATGGCAACACTTTCATTTTTAGCAGCTGATTGTGCCAATGGAAGCATAATGCTCATACTGGTACTGATCAGTGTTGGTGTTCAATTCTATCAGGTAACTTCATAGTCCTCAATGTATCACATTATGGTTCTTTCTACCTCTTATGTGTTTACCTTAGAACCCAAGAGTAGAACACGTTCTCACAATATAAAACTTTAATACGACAGGAATATAATAGCTCAAGAGCTGCTATGCAACTGTTTAAACTTCTAAAATCACCTGTGCAAGTTCAAAGATGTGCTGGAAAGGTCATTCAGACTGAATTAATAGTTCAGATTGATCAGAGAGACATAGTACCTGGTGATATCATCCATTTTAGCTCTGGTGACCTCTTTCCTGGTGATGTTAGGCTACTTACATCAAAAGACTTGGTTGTAAGGTAAGATTTGTGGACATTCTCTGCAAACAGAATGAGCTTATTATGTCACCTAATACCAAATCTTCTTTGTGCAATGAATGAATTACAAGCTTGACCATCATCCTGCTTCTTGAACAGTCAGTCTTCGCTAACAGGAGAGTCAGGGACAATGCCAAAAGTAGCAGAGATCAGAGAAAATCAAGGCACTCCATTGTTAGAGCTAAAGAACATATGTTTTATGGTAAACATATATCCAACTCAATAATGTTAGAGCAAAAGTATAATAGCCTTTTTTATTGTTAAAGAACATAAACTGTTTCCAGGGAACAAGCGTGACATCTGGGTATGGCACAGGACTAGTAATATCAACTGGTTCAGGTACTTATGTTAGTACAATATTTTCAACACTGGGAATGCAGAAGCAACAGGATGGCTTTGAGAAAAGTGTTCAGTGCATATCGTACATACTTATCTGCATCATGATTGCAGTAGTACCAGTAGTGATCGTCTCCCTTTACTATGCATCACATGATTTGATCAACAGTATTATATTCGGGATATCTGTAGCAGTAGCACTGACACCACAAATGCTTCCTCTCATCGTAAACACAAATCTTGCGAAAGGAGCCATAACAATGGCCAGAGGTAGATGCATAGTTAAGACATTATCCTCTATACAGAACATGGGAGCAATGTAAGTTGCAGAACCATACTTATACATATTTTGTATTGGTTATTATGTGCATATAATTCATTAGAAAAGACTGTTTTCCTGATTTTCTGTGAGGAAATATTAAGTACATATTTTGTATTGGTTACTAAGTGCATAAAATTCATTAGACAAGGCTGTTTTCCTGATTTTCTGTGAGGAAATATTAAGTACTTGCATTCTTTTTCTGACACTAAAAGTGACATGTGATCCTACTTATTGGAGTAACACTTTCTAAAGAACTAAAACTAGAAACAAACATGCAAATACATGAACTCGACAATCAACATGACGGCTAATATATGTGTAACTGTTTCCTGATGCATACAGAGATGAAAGTGAACAGGCATTCCTTTATTACTTTCTAAGATGACCTATGCTTGATATCTCATAGTCCCATATCAAACTTTCAGATGATTTACAGACTAGACTATAGCTACTTTAATGACATAATACAGTTCCTTAAGGAAACTGCAACCTGGTCCAATTTGGTAGTCTGAAGAAATCCAGAGAAAATAAAGAATGCACAAATAAGTGAAGCAAGATAAATAAAAAAAACAAACACGTCTTTCTCATGCCTGAGAGAAGCAATCTTCAGGGCCAGAAGTTAAAATTAAGATAGCATAAATTAACCAGGAATGCAGCAATATTACCACCTTTTGAGTATTCATTGACCAACAACAACAACAACAATAACAACAAAGCCTTATCCCACTAGGTGGGGTCGGCTACATGGATCATACGACGCCATTCCGCTCTATTAGTAACCAAACCTTTCGATATATTATTTACCAATAGATCTTGCTCTATTAGTTCGCCAAGTGTCCGCCTTGGCCTCCCTCTCCCTCTTTTAATCGGACTCCAGATTATTTGATCTACTCTTCTTACTGGCGCATCTAATGGTCTTCTCTGAACATGACCAAACCATCTCAAACGATTCTCTACCATTTTCTCACTAATAGGAGCCACTCCGACTCGTTCACATATATGGTCATTCCTAATCTTATCTAATCTTGTATGACCACACATCCATCTCAACATCCTCATTTCGGCTACCCCCACTTTACGTTCATGTTGTCCCTTCATAGCTCAACATTCACTACCATATAACACTGCCGGTCTTATAGCAGTACGGTAGAATTTCCCTTTAACTTTATTGGGTACTTTTCTATCACAAAGAACTCCAGTGACTTTCCTCCACTTACACCAACCAGCTTGAATTCTATGATTAACATCGTCATCAATCTCACCATCTTGTCTTACAATTGATCCTAAATATTTAAACTTTGTCACTTGAGGAATTATATCCTCCCCTAGCCTAACTTCCAAATCGTCTCTAAGTTGTTTATTTGTGAAATTGCTATGCATATATTCTGTTTTATTCCTACTTAAACGAAAACCCTTTGACTCCAACGTATTTCTCCATATTTCCAATTTTGTAAAAACTCCAACGAAAACCCTTTGAGTATTCATTGACCATTGTGCAAAAACTTCGGCAGTAGAAGTGAGATATGAATAATTCATATTGCTCTAAATTGTTCTTTGATAACGCAAATGGCAAATACATGTGTACGTCAAAAGTTTTCTCATACTCCCTCTCCAAGTAACAGGAAACAGTAGGTCAGTACCTCTGGCAGTTACTTTAGATAAAGAACTTGTTCACAGACCACTCAAGGAATTACTGGATTGGATTACAGTAGGTTACATTAAATAAAGAATTTGTTCACAAATTGTTCGAGGAACAATGGGGTTGAATTACAGTAGAGTAACTTTAGATAAAGACTTGTTCCCAACTACTAAAGGAACATTGGGATTGGCTTTACAGTAGAACTAATTCAGTATGGTGTAAAAGGGAGATAATTACTTCAGGAATCTACAAAATAGCATTTAACTTGGTAAGGGTCAAATCAGTTTGTAGAAAGGAGTATTATTATCTTTAAGTATTTAAGATTTTCTTTGATGGTCCATAAGAATTTGACACATTAGCGCATCTAATTTTCGTTTATATTCCCAATTCTTGTTACCTAATTCTCACCACATATTCCTGACATCATAAAGGCACATCATCTTGATGATTTTTAAGTTTACTCATCCAAAAAATTATTTGTAAAATGGTTGATTGTATATACTTCAGAACTATACTTGTTTAACTTTCTTTCTCAGCTATTGATTGTCACGAGTGAGAACGTGAGAAGATGTATTATTAACCACGTCTTGCAATTTTCTTATAGGGATATTTTGTGCATTGATAAAACAGGAACACTTACAGAGGACCGCTCTATAATGGTTCATCATATAGATAGTTGGGGATTACCAAATGAAAGAATCTTAAGATTTGCATTTCTGAACTCTTATTTCAAAGCTGAGCTCAGAACTCCTCTTGATGATGCAATTCTTGCATATGTGTATACAAATGGATATAGATTTCAAGCATCTAAATGGATTAAAATATATGAAATTCCTTTTGATTTTACTAGAAGAAGAGTATCACTGATTATTGAGAGAGCTTCGAGCAGCAAACTGGATGAAAGAAGCTCAAATGAGCATACTGCTAGTTTTATCGTAACAAAGGGTGCATTAGAAGAAGTATTAAGCACGTGTACGTTTATTGAACATTCTGATACATGTGCAACCTCAACCCTGACTAAAGAAGATCATAAGAGGATACTTGAGAAAAATGAAGAACTCAGTAATGATGGACTACGGGTCTTGGGAGTCGCGATAAAAAGGATAAAAACAGTATGCTCCTGATCCTCTTTATTACTATTAATATGTAATAAAATTTTGATTGTTGTCATCTATGCTTACATTTAGGGTTGTCCTTTCTACTTTCTTTTGGGTGAAACATCATTGTGAGTTCATAAATATTATAGAAAACTGTAATTGTATCCTCAAGTTTGTGTTAGTTATAAAACTAACTCCTTGGACTAAATTAATTAAGAAAAAATGATTTTCTAAATAATAAAAACATAGTTGTGATAACTGAAGCTGAAAAGCTTTTCCCTGGGAACAAAAGATACAAGTTCCTCTACAAATTGATTAAATCATGACTCCAACAATTCATTTTTCTCTCTTTAGCATAAAACAAGGATTGGATAAAATGAAATAAAACCATGGAATCTGTAAGATAATCACAGAAGTAAAAGTTGTTAGAGAATTCTTAATTCAGTAATAATATGTTCACAACATGGATTATGGGACAAAAGGAACCAATTATATGACCATTTGTTACATATTCTATCCGAAGGAGTACCATATTGCCAACTAGTTGTCAACTCTCAAGTAAATTCTTATGATGAAAAAACGAAGAATATCAACATAAAACTTGGGGATTTGGTTGGATAGAATATTATACAAATTTATACAAACATGTACACTCAAATTATTTGGTGCTAAACACCTGTACCTATTCCCGGATGGCTAGAATAATAAAATATTTTTCAGCACATCTGAAGTATTATCTTCACAATATAAAGCTAAGAAACATAATAAATTTACCTGTCTGCAATATGCTTGAGAGGTTTTTTTGTCTGTCAGATAAACTGATTTCTAAACCCTGTAGGTGAAGTTTAGTTGAGATTTATGCTGGTAAGTTCAAGGGGCTTCCTTTAAATATTAAGTTAAGATTGGATTCTTGATATCTGCTTATTGCATAAAACTCTTGTGTTGTACTCAAAATGCCAGTGAACTATTTTTAGGTGCATGTCATGAACCATGTTCTCTTTCTTTTTGTAATTTTAGATGACCAACAACAGGGCTATCAATTATACAGATACTGAAGAAGACATGATTTTTCTTGGTCTTATCTCCTTCTTTGATCCGGCCAAGGACTCAGCTAAACAGGCTCTGTGGCAATTAGCAGAGAAAGGAGTAAAGGCAAAGGTGTTAACTGGTGATTCTCTTTTACTGGCCATTAAGGTCTGCAAAGAGGTTGGCATCAACACAAATGATGTAACAACTGGTCCGGACCTTGATCTTCTAAATCCTACAGAGTTCAATGAGACGGTTAAACGAGTCTCTGTGTTGGCACGTCTTACTCCAATCCAGAAACTTCATGTAATCAAGGCATTGCAAAATGCAGGAAATCATGTTGTTGGATACCTTGGAGATGGAATAAACGATTCACTTGCACTGGAGGCTGCAAATGTTGGAATATCAGTTGACTCTGGGGCAAGTGTAGCTAAGGATCTGGCTGACATTATCTTACTCGAGAAGGATTTGAATGTTCTTGTTTCTGGTGTAGAATGTGGTAGACAGACACATGCAAACACTATGAAATATATCAAAATGTCACTGGTTGCAAATTTGGGAAGTGTGATATCGCTTCTTATTGTGATTGCCATATTAAAGTTCGAACCACTAACTCCAAGGCAACTCCTTACCCAAAATTTTCTATATAACCTTGGTCAGATTGCAATTCCGTGGGACAAAGTGGAAGAGCAATATGCAAAGGAACCACAGCATTGGTCTGCAAAAGAATTGCCAGCATTTACATTATTTAATGGACTAGTTTGCTCCATATGTGACATTGTCACGTTCTTATTGCTTTGGTTTTATTATGGAGCCAACAAACTTTCAGTTTCCAATTTTTTCCATACTGCATGGTTCGTCGAGGGTCTCCTTATGCAGATTCTTATCATACATATGATTAGAACCGAAAAAATTCCTTTCATACAGGATATGGCATCCTGGCCAGTTGTCTTCTCCACCATCACAATCTCTGCTATTGGCATCATGATCCCATTTACTCCAATCGGAAAAGTTATGGGGATGACAAAACTTCCACTCTCCTATTTTGGTTTTCTGGCTTTGATTGTTCTTCTGTACTTTTCAGTTGGACAAATCGTCAAAAGGGCATACATTCTTGTAAACAAGCGCTGGCTTTAAACAGTAAAATTTCTTTTAGAAATAATCATAATGAAAATTTTTATTTCTTTATTTTGGGGAAGATTCCAATATCAGAATGCCAATGTGCAAAATAAATTACAGCCCTTGAGGGTTGAAGTTCTTGTTTACTAACCATTAGAATAAATTTGGAGAGGTTTAAAAAATATAACTTCATCTCTGAGATGCCTATGGAGTTACTCTGTCATACCAGTTATAGTCAATAGCATTACTGTGCATATAAATGCCATGAGCATGAAATTGTTTGGATCACTCATCGTAGAACAACCTGACAAAAAAATGTTTTTAATGTGCTTATGTTAGAACTTCTTACTTTTGGGACACTGAAAAGAAATTACCAAAGGTAACATATACAAATGAAGGCTAATGGCAGATGGCCGATACTGCGCCTGCCAATACTATGTGACAACCCTCAAAAACTAATCCATGAGCAAACTGTTCGTACTTGGGGTTTTTGGAATACCCTTGTTTTGCCTCATATTATCACAGTTAATGCTCATTTCTATTCAAACAGCAAGGAACTAAGATCCTAAAGAATACAGAGTATAGAGAAAAAATCATTGTTGCTGTGTAGGGATCTTTCTTATCACAGAAACGTTTTGATTTCAACCAAATATCATGAACTCATCCCATGCATATTTTTAGGCTGCCAGAAAGGTTCTTTTGGGAAAGTAAACACTCAAATCAAAGTTAGAACTGTAAAATTAATTCTTGGACTTCGAATAAAACAAATCTTCATTGAGAGAAGAGTGAGCTAAAACTAGTATGTCATTAGAATCCATTTGATTTGTAACACAAAAGACTTCATTTAACTAGGAGAGATTCTAAGAATATCTGTTCCTTTTTTTATGATATTGCACAAAACATGGAAAAACTACATAACCATTGGCCAATCATCCCATCGGTTCTGTGATAAGAACACATGATCCATGTTAATTGCCATATCAGAATAAAGAAAGATAACACAAGGAATGTGTTTACATTTTTTTGCAAGAAAATTACATCAATATCAATTATCAAATGGTTAAATTTTGAACTTGTAACGAGCAAATGACATTGAAAATCTGATATAAAGATTACTTTGTATATGAACCTACCAAATAAAAGGTAATTGTTCTTGATATTCCATTCAAAGTCCCAATGCATTCTGTCATTCCTCAATGTCCAATAGGACCAACCAAAAGAGGCTTCATCATAAGCTTCCAACTGAGCTTTACCAAACATTTGATATTGTAATTGAGATGCACTCGACACATTCCATTCATTCACCCATTCCCCTGATGATTCACACTCATTAGTACTGCTACATAATTCCAGAAAGGACATTATCTTGAGGCAATGGTTATATGATCATAGAAGAAGGATGTCTGGAAGACTGGAAATAAAATAATAACTTAAATGGGTTAATAAGTATCAAAAAACAAGTGGTGGCACAGTCACCAATATAGTATCCAGTTGCCAAGCACACCATGGATCGCATTCCATTCTACACTTAGATAGAAGTGGCTATTATGATAAGATACCACGTAAGGCAGAAAGCATAGGCCAGCTGAGGCTTTGGTGACAATAGACAACCACCTTTTCAATAGTAATATTAATTTCTAAGAAAAATTTCCCAGGGTGACGAGGCTGATAGATATTGGAAACTTGAAAAGCACATCATATAGTTTTAAATAAAGAACATCAGCTAGTAGTTTCTTACCGATGAATACAAGGGGTCCGTTAACCCTGTTCAGTGCATCTAACTGTGGCACTCTGTTCTTGTAAATGAACTGAATATTCTCCGTGACATTCATATTGTCAAAAGAAGAGTCAAAAAGATTGTAATAGTGCAAGTCCACAACAACATTTGAAACACCAATATTTGCCTGATAAAGCTCCATTGGATCTGCCTCCCCTATTCTTTGGCAGAATATGACATAAACAGTGGAGGAATAATTTCGAACAATTTGGTAGCCTCTCATGTAATAAGAGACTAAGATATCCAGTGGAATAGCAGCTGCTGAAGGCTCATTTAAAAGCTCAATCCCTAGAAATGCAGGATTACTTACATATCTACAATTAGAAAAACAAAATACATTAGTGTACAAAGCTCCAGACTCCAGAGAAGGATAATAACAAATTCTATACTATTTTCTAGTTTTTTTTTTTTTGAGAAAAACAATTTTCTAGTTCTTAGCAAGGAAGCCCAATTCCAACTATTTTCAGCTTGTGGTATATTTAAAACCAAGGCAAATATATCCCCAGTTAAACTAAATGGCTAGTTCATGGCTAAAGAATCTAAAATAATGATTTTGGTTAAACTCATGCAACCTAGACAATTCCTTCAGAAACTCCATTGGATATCAATGTCCAGTGGAAAGACATGAAGACAATTTTACATTTGTCAGTAAATATTCATATCAAAAAGCAAATTATGCATAACTCAACAGAACACAAGATCAGGAATTGCAGTCCACAACCAAAAGTAAGAAATACCTCGAAGTCAAGAAATCGATTACATTTAAACTTTGTGAAATATGATCTGCTGTTGGCCAATCTACTGAACCATCTCTACTGGCACTATGTTCCATTCCATTCTGGGAACCAGGAGCGGCATGAAGATCAATAATGCACCTCAAGTTATACAACCTGAAATTTTGAGTCATAATTCAATAAGATTCTTTCATCAAGTTCTCAGATATATAAGATATAAAACTTTGTAATCAAAATTATAGAAGTACTGCGCCCAAGAAAATGCTCTGTCTAAAGCTGCCAAGCTTCCTCCCACGAAAGGAGCTGGTGGGTCAGGATCCTGAGCAATCCACCACCCAACAGGAATTCTGACAGTATTGATACCATGCTGAGAGAGAAAAGCAAAATCTTCTGCAGTAACGAATGTGTTTCGATGTTTCTGTATCACAATTCACAAAGAAGAAAAGTTCAAACAGTGATTGCAGAATAAGAGCTGTTAATACATGATGCTGATGGAACCCATTCAATTGTAGAAACATCCTGTAAATTTTGGAGAATGCACATATCCAAAAATTCTGGAATAAATCAACCAAAACTGTCTATAACTCACAATGAGGACGTCTCTGGCTTTACTGTACCCATATCCATTTGCAAGCTGGAAATCCCCATGCAGGATATTGGCTACTATTGTCATTTCAAAAGTTGCATCATTATCATCCCACCCTGGCTGACCTTGGTAATTTGCAGTTAGCTGGTTATCTGTCGTAGCCTATGTGATTGTGCAGATACAGAAATTTTATTACAGGTGTTACTTTTAAATGAAATAAGCTTGAAAAACTATAGTGACGAAGTTCACTGAAAGTTCAATGCGACAGCAGTTACCTGTACATAATTTCCATTCAAAAGCTTTATGTGAATTCTTGTATTATTTTTCTCAATGATAAAATATTCAGACATTGCTGCTGAATTTCCTGTTGCAGAGATTGAACCCTGTTGGGAGTTTGTGTTTAAGAACTGACCTCCAAAGCACCGAAACTGGAATTCTTTTTCAGATATTCGCCAAAGCTGGTACAAAGTGGATTTTTGTCAAGATAACCCTCGTGTCAGAAGAAATAAAGCATATCTATGCTACTCAGCATATGTTCAGTGAATTTCATTTCAGATTCTAAAGAGAGGAGGTTCCATATTATGAAAGAGTAAAGTACATCAAACCAAAAGAGACAAGTTTTTGTGAAGATTAACAGAGTTAAAAGTTTGACAACGATGATAGTGTTTTACTCATTATTCCAACTTTTTTACGTAGTAATAAGTTCTCTACTAGTTCAGCAACACAGGCTTATCATATCCAGCTTAGAAAATAAGAAAAGATCTTCAATAGTTTTCTTGAAGAACAAAGAGGATCCATTGCTAAATAAGATACTGAACTAGTAAAGATACAATTACAAACATATGAATGATTTCCCAAATCCTAAGGACATCGTGCATGATGGACCAAACTAGTATAACCCAATAAATGAAGGTGACAGAAGATCTATGCACAGGAACCATTCCTCGAGTTACTATCAGTATTTTCCGACTTTTGACAATAATCAAACTTCAATTTCCCACAAAAAAGTCAAGGTCTTGATTTATTGCTTAATGGTCCCAGGCATAGATCATTTTGTTAAAATGCTGCTTTACAGTCTTGGAAGTGCAATTCCTTCAAGAGAAGTACTCGAGGATGCAAGGAAACAAGTGAATATGGAAGACAAAGCCTAACCATCATAAATCCCCTCTTGGAAGTGTAATTCCTTTACTGATAAAATTAACAAATATTATGCATGCACCAAGGAAACTAGATTCTTGGACATCCTATCATAATCTAATGAAGAATCTTTAAACAAGAGATCACTCAAAAGTTCAAGAACAGGGAACCTCCCCTACCCTAAATGTTTCCCATGACGAGGCGACATCCCTGTCCACTGTCACATTGGAGCCACCCCCGTTTGCCGCACTCACATACTTCTGAAGAGACGACGATTTCAGCTGCACTTGAGTCCCATCCTGAGCCCAGCAAACAGCAGGACAGGAATTCCGAGAACAAAACACAACGTGAGCGATCTCGGACTCGGAGCAAGAACAATCAGGTGAGAAACGCAACAGCAGCGGACGGAAAAGTTGCAGTTTTACTTACCAGCATGTCACCGTTGGGAATGCCGTCGAAAAGGGAGGGCTTGATCCACCCCTCGACCACCAGCCAACCTCCCAGGTTGACGCCTCGCACCTTAGAGAACCCATCGACTGATAGCAGAAAGTATATATGAACAACACTCAACGACCACTCGGCAGCCAGGAAGAAAAGATAACAGCAACAAAGGAGTCGCCTTTACCTGATGAATTCGATACCCGGAGAACCAGAACAAAGAGCACCAGGAGATCAAACGCCAAGCTGATGTTGCTGCCGGTGCAGCAACGGAACAACGTCATTGGTGGACAACCAAAAGCTCTGTACGTGTCAATGGGCCAGCAGGCAAGAGAGTTAAGTAAAGATTGGCTTTTGAGTAAGGAAGAAGACTGCAGGATGAGGCATTCGGTTAACTCACCAGTGAAGGGAATCGATCGATAAATGTCAATTCGTATACCTTCCTTAAGATCAAGTTTATCCCAAACAGAGTTCCCTAAGCATGTCTCTGCTGGCGCTGGCAGGATTATTAAACTTTTACTGATATGATCTCCTAACAGGAACCCTGCTGCCCCTAAACAGATCAAGTAAACACTTGCAGTGGCACATTTGATTCCCCAAGATGTAAACTTCATAAATTTCAACATCAATAATCTCAAATAGTTGTCCAGTTGAGAGAACAACGAAGTGGTGAGTACAACACCAGTAATGGGTTTTTATCATGTTGGGTTCGATATATGAATTTATGTATTGCATTTTTTTCAGTTATTGAGCCCATGTAAAGGAAAAAAAATCAAGAGAATCTTACAACGGATAAAAATAAAGGTATGGTATATGTAGGGTATTTGGATCATTATATAGGGCAATTTAGTCAGTATTTCAAAGGCTCCCTGACTCTCAAACATAATATAAATTATTTAGTTTATGCTTCCAAGTTTCCATAGTTTGATCATTGATAATTTATTATATTTTAATAGTCTGTTCATTTTTTTTATGGTGCTTCTTTTATTCTCTAATCCGTCAAACAATATACTTTCATTATCTCAACTCAGAGACCCAATGTCATTTTATAATAAAAGAAATAAAAGACATAATAAAAAGAAAAAAATTAGCTCTTTTCATTCACAAGGATCCTCTTCCACCTCCCTCCTCTGTGAACACTGAGGAAACATGGAGGGTTGATGCCTCCTCTCACTACTTACAAGAGTGGCGCTTCCTTTTTTATCTTTTATTACTAATATTAGATATAGTATTTAAATGAAAGAGAAAAAAATGGTGATCATTGATTAAAAGAATCTTATCGCAATAAAACAAAAAAGTTGGACTCTCATTCATCTTTTACAAAGAGAAGTTGATTGATTGATTTGGAATAGGTACAAGTGGAGGACCTGATATAAGATGACCCTTTGAAACCTTTATTTCCTGAAATTCCAATCTTCACCGTGTGTACAAAATCAAATCTCCAACCACTTTATTGATTGGTGTAGCAGAAAGAAACAAAGAAAGGGGTACAGTCATGAAGTTGGCACAATGGTAACGGGCTGCATGTTAAGTGGTTCGACGAGTGCTAGTAGTCCCGAATCGATTTTTGGAGTCGTCGCGTTGATAAGAGATTATAAATCTTTTTCGCTCTCGTTCCGATACCGAATTAGTCAAGTGTTAATAGCTTTGGATGCCGGTAGATTAAGATGCAGTGCTAAAAAAGATCAGAGCAGCAGTGGTCTGAAAAGATAATTTCATTACTGCCTAATGAGCTTAGACTTTGTTGAGGGTTCTTGAGATGTTTTAGGGAACTCATAATCACAGCCCCATAACATTGATAAGGATTGAATATTCTTATGGTGTGGGCTGTTGCTATTCTGGTTATTTATTCCCTTCATTCATATCATCAATAAGATTAAAAGTTGTGAGGGTGCTGTCTTTTTTGGATTGGTAGGTCATCCATCAGTGTGAAATATTTTTGGAGTCTAATACAAAAAAAAATATAAAGAAATATAAACAAAAGTTAGTATCAATGAAAAATTGAATCTTGTCATTAGTGGAGTGTTCTGTTTTTTTTTTTCTTTTTGATACAGTGGCAATTGTGATTATCTAATGTTTGGTCACCTAATAAAGAAACTATGAGCAATGGAAATCAAATGCCGAAACCCCTCTTGAACCTTTATCTAAACCATTCAGAAAGGGAAAAAAATGTTCTAATCCTAGGCTGATAAAGCCCATGGACTTGAATGAAGTAGCCAGTCTTACCTAACAAATTGGGTTGAAACAAAGGAGGATGAATTAGGATTTGTTGTGTGGATCACAGACAGATCAGCATTCCACAAAAAAATCTAAAAGAATACTCGGATCCAAGGTGGTCAAAATCGAGATTTTACATGAGAATCGAAGGGGTCATAAGATCAAAGATCATAAGATCGGATCGAGAATCGTAAGATCCTATCTATTAATAAAAATATATATTTTAAATATAATAAATATATTATTTTATAAAATTATCACATTTAAATATTAAATTACACCCTAGTAAATTATTTTTTATTGATTCTTATGTAAAATTATACCAAGACATAGTAAAAATAAAGAAAATATATTAAACTTCATCTAAATTATTTTTTGTTATCATAAATATATTTGTAATTAATATTTAAATAATTATATTAATCATATCAAATTATATAGGATCGGATAAATTCTTGATCAAAATTAAGATCGTATGAAGAGAAAATTGAGATCGGTAAGGACAGACGTAAGATTTTAAAATATAAATCAAGATCTTGACTACATCTCTTTTGGAACTGATCCTACCAATTTCGAACCCAACTTATCTAAGTTGAGATGTCCATTCTAAAAAAAAGGAAAAAGAAAGAAAGGTTATGTTCATTGGGGTTGAATGATTGAATCCACCAATGATCCCGTTCAATCCAACTTATGAATCAAACAATGCGACTCAACTACAACTCTACCCAAGTAATTGGTCAGAGACTGACAAAAAAACTTCTTATCCGACTAAACCTGATTATATTCTATTAGCCTATATTGATTTTTGAGTCATTGTCTAATTATAGTGATTTTTTTTATTTAGTTAACTCAATGTTTTCTATTGTTAGTCTATTTTACATCATTTTATTTTTACTATAACATTTTCCCTTATTTTAGTATATTTCATATAAAGGATTTAAAATTTGTAGTCCGTTAAAATGGAATCCGATCTATACTTGATCAAGTTAAGTTTTGATCTCCAAACCTCTCTCTCTCTCTCTCTCTCTCTCTCTCTCTCTCTCTCTATATATATATATATATATATATATATATATATATATATATATATATAAATCTCGCTTGATCAGAAACAATCCCATGATTGAGCTAACACCAAATTGTACATGTAGCTTAGTTAGAGGCAAACATTTCCTATCAAAGAATAAATAAATGATCTGTTAACAAATGATGAACTGTCAACATCTCACTTGGTCCATTTCACTTAGATGTAGTTGATTGAGAATTCACCCATCATAATAAATTAGGCATCTTTGTTTGAACTCTCTTTTCTAGGGTTTCCCGCGACCACAATTTAAGTGGCTAAACCTTTTGAATTATGTTCTTTGAACTTTTTTCACTGTCTAACCATAAAATTATTAATTTATAGTTTCTTCCGAGTTGATATTAATTTATGTTTTAATAATTATGAAATATTATTTTTTCTCTTATTTATTAAAATGGAAATATTTTAAAAATAAAATTAATATGGGTAAAAGTATGATTTAATAACTATATTTTATGCAGTGTTATGTTCGTGGCAATATTTTTATTTTTTTGTAATTTTTAATAAGGATAAAATTAATATTTTATAAATAATAAAAATAATATAATACAATGTTGAAAGAATAACTAAAGAGTTTTAATGTCAAATCATGATGAATTTAGTTTGTAAATTCGGATTTCAGAACTTATTTGTTTTAGTTTTTTTATCATGACAAAATAATGTTGAAATTATTTTTTTATATGATTTTACAAATAAATAAAATGATTGTTATGTTAGAAAAGGAACATATAAAATGCATATAATTCGCATATTATATATCATTTATTAAAAATTTCAACTAAAAATAATATAATAGTATTATCTGTTGATTGATCAACCGTTGTCCTCTTATATTATCTTTCGGTCCCCATATGAGAAATGATGTTGTTCTAATAAGCTTAATTTTCTTAATTAAAGAAGCTTACAATTGGGTCTACTGCTTTGCAACGTATTTTGTTGCATTTCTCAAACTCAATACAAAGTTTGGTCATTTTCTCCCTTCAATCTTAATTTCTAATGATAGTATATTTGACAAAGAAAAAAGTTTGTATCTCGGTGGAATACAATTGGCAGATATTTCTTTCCTGATTAATTGCAACAGTATTATATGAAGTTAGAAAAAATGGTTAAGATGGAACTGAACGATCCTATTTCATCAAATATCATGCAAATAACAAATAGCATTTTGCAAATAATTCATACAAGTGGAATTTTGAAGAAAACAATGGCATTTTTTATTTTTTAATCATTCTGCTAGATCAGAAGTAAAATTTTCAAATGATAATCTAACTGTACTCTCTTTCCCAATACATTAATTGAAATTTATTTTATCACTCAGTAATTATTTTTGATAATTTTGCAATCATGATAACATAAACGGTTAAAATGTTGATCGTATACTCATATTCCTATTTTCTTCTCTCTTCAATATCAAATTTTTAGCAATGCGAAGGTTAATATTTTTTTTTTCTTACATCCACTCAAATTTCATTTCGTAATTGTACAGTTATTGAAATTTTGAAAACGTTTTTGTCATGATTATCATTATTTGATATCAACTATTTTTCGATAAAACATTTACATCGTGGCTCGGTGGATTAATATTTTTTTAAAAAAATTTGTCACGTCAATATTTTTCCTTCTACTTAAATTTTAAAATAATAAAAAAAATAAAAATGAGGATTACCCTTGTCGGGTTTGTCACTCCCCTCCACTTTTTTTTCGATGGACATCAAATTTAACGTTCAAAGGAAAAATATTATTAAAAGAATCAACTTAACTTTAGTGGATAGAGCATCACATAGAATTGTGGGTTGCAAGTCCAAGCTATTAAACTAGGCGGCTACCTACACTCATTAACTTGATCCTCTCTTCCAGGCTTATAAATTTCTGGAGGCATTTTGCAGTCCACGGAATGACTGGCTAGAAAATTAGATATTAAAGAGTTGAGTCTCAAACGTTCACTTAGTGCTAGTAATTTTAGATTTGAATTTTGAAGTCATCATTTTGATTAAGGAATAAATCATTATTGTTCTATTTTTCTGACTCGAATTAGTCAAATGCTAGTAACCGAAAACCTTCCATAGATCTGAACCGACATCCAAAAAGAAAATTAGATAGTAAAGAGGGGTCTCATTTAATTACATGGTGCACTGCTCAACTTTTAAAAAAATCTCGGGAGTTGGGTATCCGAAATTTAAAATATGTTAGGCCAGCCCTATTAGCAAAAAAAGGGTCTTTCTCCTTAACCGCCAGAATTCCCATTGGGTTAATATCGTATGTATATCTCCACATATGGAATGATTAAAATGTTATTTCCAACAAAGCTTGGAGTTGGGGAATTATACTGATGGCTCTGCATAATATCATACTTGGATTACAAGTTCAAATTGGAAATGGAGGCTCAACACATGTGCTAAATGACTCCCTAGCTCTTTAATATTCCTTTGGCTTGTCAATATGGATGTTGTTTTGGTATCTGATTTCATTGTCAATCAGAATTGGAACTCTGTTTTGTCACATAATTATTTTTGTGATGCTCTTGTTGTACATATTATGTCTCTCCATCTCCTCTCCATGGTCTGTGATGATACTTGTGTTTGGACCTCGGATTCCCGAAGAATGGCAAGTGCAAAATCTGTTTATAACTTTATCAATCGACAGCTCTCACCAATATCTGAATCTCGATATTGATAAAGTTATATATTTTTTTATAGAAGCTTGCACATAATACGCTACCCACTCGATCCTATCATTCATTACAATCCTTCCATTAATGCACCTTGTTCTCTTTGTGATAATGAACTTCCATTTTGTAATAGGAAATATTTTAAGTACAAAAAAGTAATTATTATACTGACAAAAAACTGATGCCTGTTTATTAAAAAAATGCTAATGTCATTATTCTAGTTTACATTCTTTCTTTAAAAAAAAGTTTATTTATTTAACAACTTAAAGGCAGCTTAAACCACATTTTTAGAATTGATTCTTCGCTCAAACTTATTATGTGCATATCATTAGGAGGTGTTTGGTACGGGAATAAAATAAGAATTAAAATCTTGTTCTTGATCTTTTAATCAAACTTCACATAAGAATTGGGAAGGAGATATTTTTATTCTTTTCTCATACACTCCCTAGGTACTGCTTATGAATTAATGACCATGAATACGATCCTATGCACAATATAATCAGATGACTAAATACTGAATCATTATTAAGAATTTAATTTAATTCACATAATGTGCTAGCTGATGTGTTTACTTTATTCAAAATAAAGATATCAGCACCTACAAATTCAAACTTTTGAATGCTTAGTTCTTCAAAAAGAACATGTGATAATAATGATGACAATAACTTTTATCCAATCTTTATTTTTTCATCAATTCTTTTCAGTTTTGTTTTTTTTTTACTTCGTTTTTTCAACCCAGATTTTCTTTAATGGTGATTTCTGTCGTTTTATATGCCCCATCGCTAAAATTTAGAATAATATGGTATATGAAATTATAGGAGGAAATGAAGCATTGATGACAATAGCAGGGGAACAAATTCAAATTTGCAATCCCATTTTGATCCATTTGTGACCTCTAATTATAATTCTTGTTTGTATTCCACGTCAAATAACTTGACTTGATGAATAATTGAATCAAGATATTAATTATGTTAGTTTTTGGGTGAAAATTGATTTGATATATCAATTTCGTTGTATGACGTATGAAATATGAGACCGGTAAATTTTTTTTTTTAAAAAATAAAGATTAATCTAGAATAAATTTCTTTAATCATGTATTAGAAATATAATATAGTTATAAAATAAAATATAATATAGTTATAAAATAAGGAAACTTAAATTGTATTAAAATTTTAAATGAGAAAATATCATTAAATAAATATTTTAATTAACTAATCCAAATAAGTCACTATTTTAATTAGAAAGCAATTAGTATAATCATATGATTGAATTACTTAAAAATAAAATAACTAAATTTCTAGCTTAAAATAATTTATTAAGATAATAAAGCAGAAAAAGAAAATTATTTGTGATAGAGAGAAGAGAGAGAAAAAACGAATTATGATTTCAATATTAAAACAAATTATTCAGATAGATAGGTTACTCATTTAACTTCTACAATTATATGAATAAGTTAATAAATAAATAAATAAATAAAATTTAAAGATATTAAGTAATATGCATCAAAATTTTGTACAATTAATATCCAGCTTATGATTATATGATTGCTATTCAACATTTATTGAATTTAATACTAATTTATTAGATTTAATCTTAACTATATAACCAACATTTAAGAATTCAAATTCATGAGATGGATATTGTATAACTTTTGATTCAATATTACTTAAATTCAAATTTTAAAACACAATATAAAATTAACAAGATAAAAAATTTGAAAAACTAATTAGTAGGATAGGAGAGGAAGGGAAGGACAAAATGTCGTAATAAAAGTGACATTCGAATTTTTCTTTAAAAAAGGAAGGAGGTTCACTCCTTTCATCACCAGTATTGGATTTGATCCCGGAATAAAAAAATAAACTAAATTGAATTTGACGCTCGAGAAGCCCCTCGTCGATGTCGACGCCCGAGAAGCCCTTTGCCGATGCAGAAGCCGTCGACGCTGCCTCACGCTCTCCGATCTCGTTGGAGAAGTGCTCCGATCTCACTCGAGAAGCCCCGCATGTCACCGCCGATGCTCGAGAAGCCCCTCGTCGACAATCGTGTCGCACGCCGTCGAGCACACTCTGATTAGTGTTGTAAGACTCGGCCCGGTCCGACCGGTGTCCAGGCACTGAAATGGCCCGTGGGTTGGTCAAAATTCGGCCATGAGATTGACTCGCTTTGACCCGATCAAAACCCGGGTTCAACCGGACGACCTGACAGATTTGATCGATCCAAACAGGTCAAATTGTAATATATAATATATATATATATACATATAAAAATTATTAAAATATTTTAGAAATATTGTTTATATATATCTTTACTAGAAAATTATGTTTTAACATTCTCCTTTATCATATATTTCATCGATATTTTTATTTTTTTAATTACCTCACGAGATTTTTTTTAGAAAATATTCGATTGATGATTCAATTAATGATTACTTTATATATTATTTGATCTGAATATTTTATTATATTATATTTTGTATTTTTTTCTAAATAAGATATTACATATTAATAATATTACAATGGTCATCTTAACTTATTTTATTTTTATTAATTTATATTATCCGATCCGACTATTTTCGATTCGGTCCGATTTGACCCGTTAGGCAATCCGGGTCAATGGTCGGGTTGGGTCTTACAACATTGACTCTGATATCGCGCGAGAAGCCCTCGCCATCGCTCCTGGCCGATGCTTCGACCACACGTTGTCGTTCCTCCCCAATGCTTTGATCGAACGTCATCACTCCTGGCCGATGCTTCGATCGCACGTCGCTGGTTCTGCTTTGACCTCATGACCCCTCGCCAGCGCTGTCTCGCGATCAATCACCGTTGCCACCCTAAAAACCCTCGCGGCCGCCGTCGAAAAACGTGAAATCGTGAGGACAGTGAGAAAAAAAAGAGATCGAATCTCAACAATCGAATCATGAATCAAAAACTCTTCATACACACGTGAATCGTGAATCTCACGATCCGACGGCTAATATAATGAGAGCACGGTGCTCCCAACTTAAGTTAGGAGCAACCCATTAAACCTTATATAGTTCCGGTAATCAATATGTTGTTAATGAAGGCTTAAAAAACATTTGAAATTCAAATAAAATTTTATTATTTTTATCCGGTAATGTAACTATCTATCTCATATCTCTTAACGTAAAAGTATAAACGTCACATCACACCAAAGAGGAAAAAAAATGACGTTCCTTGGGGGGGACACAAGCAGCCACAATATTTGCATGGCATTTGGCCAAATTCTTTACCTCCTCCATTCCTCTTCGTTTTTGGACCGGTCGATGGCCAGCGAAACAAATGACCCAAAAAAAGACAAATTAAGAACGCAATCACGACAAGTTTTCGTACGCGTCTACGCGTCTTCGTATGCGCGTATGCACGTACGCGACAGCCCGAGTTGCGCGTACTACGCGCACGAAATAAGAGAGGAAAAGGAAAACAGTTGCACGCACGTGCCGTGCGATTCGATCCGACTTCGGCCCATGACCCATGGGGGTCCATAAAATATTGGCCCTGCCGAGGCACCACCAAACGAAACATCAAGTCACAACCAAACAAACTTGTGAGATTCGTGCATGAAGATTTGACGCGACATTTGTGATAATTACATTAAGAAATAAGAACCTTTTTATATGAATAGTCACCTTCCGATATTTGAAAATATCATATCTAATTCACATTACGCTTAACAAATTATATTTAGAGATCTTAGACTAATTAATTCGATTAAACCGTCTTGTATTTGTATATACGATAGTGAAAAGTCAAATTTTTAATAAAAACTTTATTTTGAATTCGAAATTTTATTTAAACGAGAAGAAACAATTTACCTTCGTCCAAAAACATAAGAATCTTGTGAATTTTCTGTACGCGGAGAAAATCCTATATGTACATGACACGGGGTACTATCACACGCCTATTCGACTGTTTGAAATATTAATTACGTGAGATAGAGGTAAAAGTGAAGAAAATAAAACTTGCAGGAGCTCATTGAACAATAGACTCGTGGATTAAATGATTTCATTGCATAATTGGAATGGTCTTTGTAATAATTACCACAAAAAAAATTACATACGTACGTACATGGAGCTTTGAGCTAGCGTATATTCGTACATGATGCGACAAAAGACGTGAGTTGATCGTTTTTTGTCCGCTGCGATTATGCACAATGAAGAATACGTATGTAGCACTTTGGCCCAAAAGCATCACCTTCCACTCTCAATAATTGAAATTGACAAAGTTGTTGGTAAAGTTCCAAAAGGCCTCTATCAACCTTATTGCCTAATTTAATAACACATTATATTTTGGGCTCTATTTGACGTGTAGTACAAATTTTGGAACTTTTAACATCAAATAGAGGTACTGTTTGCTAAAACATAATTTGGAATCAGAATTTAAATTTTTCTCTCTAAATTGTATATAAATTATCATATAGGGTTTACAATTTATCAGTTAAATATTGCTAAGAAAACTTATTTAACATTTAAATATCATATTCTATGTTTTTTTAAAATATTTTATTTCTCTCTTACTTTGCCTCATTAGCATAAATTGATGTTTTTATTTTTTTAATTTAAACTAATTAATTTATTATTTTATTATTAAAGTAATATTTCAAATAATTGAAATTACATTAATTAATGTCATGTATATATCCACTCCTATTTATATTTTTTCATAATTATTAATTAAGCAAAGCGCTATACTATCAAGTTGTTTATATCAAATTCAATTATTTAATAATAATGCTATCCACTTTAACCTTACCAAACATAATTAGAGAATAAGAGAGTGTTGCACTCCACTCTAGCAAGTGAATCGTGTTTCTTCTCTTTTTATTTATGAAAGAGAAAATTTGTGAATCAGCTTAAAACTCTTTAAATAAAAAGAAGTCAAATGTGATACATAGATTTTTAATTCAATTATTAAAAAAATAAAAGAAAAGATGTCCCTCCTTTAAAAGAGGAATATCTTTATTTTTCTTTAATTTAATAAGTATACGTCATGATAAACTAATCACATAATTTAGAGGTTAAATATATGTTCATGGAATTAATCCAACAACATAAATAAAATATCATAAATAGTAACATCATCAACTCTTGTTATCTTGACTCCACAATCCACATTAATTAGATGGAGAAAATGGTGAAGATTTAATGATGACTTTGGAACTTATTTTAATATAGTTGTAACAACACGACATTGACTATGAGATGGGGTAACTTAAAAATTCTTGTGAAATCATATTTTATGTAGGTCGTAATCTATTTTTATATATTAATCTTACTTTGGTTGTACTTAAAATGAACAAAGTGATTTATAAAATCATGTCCTAATGTTAACTTGTCCTATGTAGAATTTGATGCCATCATTTTTTTTATCTTTCTTGTTTTAATTTTTAAACCAATTGTTGAAATTCTAATTCTATATATTACTAGTTTATGAGATTAGATTATTATTATTCTTCATTTTTTAACAATATTTACTTTTTTATATTACTTGAACGATTAGTACTTGAATTCAACTTCTGTGCCTTTAAGTTTTTTATGTCAATGTGTGAAATTAATTTATTAGTTATCATCTCTCATCATTTTGTGATCAGATTGCATTGCCATGGTAACAATCTAAACATGTCATAATATTAAAAATCAAATCATGAAATGCTACAATAAATTAATGCCCATATTTATCCTAACTTATTGTTATGACTTTGCAAGACAACAAGTCATGAAGTGAAGTGTTGTCACAACAAAAAAATTAGAGTCATGACAACTTAAAGATAAATTTCATCACACCCGCAACCTTTATGTCACAATTAAACTTGACCTTTCAAAGCACAACCTCAATTTGTATATGGTGTGACATATTATTTTTCATGATTTATTTTACATACCATAATACGTCACATCATAAATTCTTAGGTTGCCACTTACTTAACCATGTAAAACCATGTCATGTGTGTGCGATAACATCTTGCTATTGTGACCATAGTGATTAAGTAATGCAAACTAAATCTTGATTGCTAAGTTGTAAATTTTTTTAACTTTTTTATTCTAGTTAATTTCTTATTAAATCTCGATGATTAAGTTTTAGGTCGTAACATTTTTAAATTTTTAATTAGTATATTATATTCTCCTACTTTTCTTTTTTCTTACTTTCATTGCTTTATTTGGTTGTGCTGGATTAAATATTGAAATGAACCAATCTTATACTCTTTAAACGATCTTTCATGACATTATACAAAAATAGTTCAGAAAGCTATTTTATAATTTGATCAATGATTGCACAATGTATGAATAAAAACATAAAAGGAGTCAATCAGGATAAACAAATTGACCCAAGAAAAAAGAGGAGCATGGCAATTAAAATAAGGGTGTAGGATACCAACAATGTAATTAGGGTGAATGTGGAAACTAAAACTAACAGAAGCAATAACAGGATCAAGACGAGGAAGAGATAACTATTAGAGATCATGTCTCAACCAATATAATAATTTTGAAACAAGGATCTTCTCCATGTTATTGATGCAAAAACTTCAAAATCAATGCAACAATTGTCAACATGCTCATAACTTTTGAATTCAATGTGACACTTAATAAAAACTCACATTCTCATCTTGATAATTTTTTGAAACATTTATAGTTCCTTTAAGTGAAGCAATATTATTCTTGATGCTTATAGGGTGCATTTATTTTATTTTTTCCTTATATGAGAAAACATAAACTCAGATGAAAACTATTCCTACAAAGACAATTTAAACATGGAGATAACTGATGAAGAAGTTCATAAATATCGTTTACCTCATAAAGTAGTGAAACTGAGGAACAATATGTGTTCTTTCATGCAAGAAGATGACAACAATGTATGAAATGTAATACAATTGGGTTCCACCATGAGAACTACAAGCATTTCTCGGGGCTTGTACCAATTTGACAAATAAAATTGAATTCCTTTGTTGGAGGAATTGTTATGAGTACAAGTGTCCAAACAAAATTTATGTAAAGATGTGGTGCAACATTTTTGAGATACCAAGTGCAAAGTTTTGAAAAGGGGAATCCACATGACAAAAAAATGATGCATTGGTGCTCAGATAAAATAACTCAACAAAAAGTTTGAGATATTTATGAATTAGAAGAACTCACGTGAGTTTTGTTCAAAAGGACACGCCAACTTGGAATATCAAAAGGTAATTTTGATCAATTTGAAAATGTTAATTTTGCCTCTAATTTTCTTAGGAATCAATTAATGGGAAACACATCTAATTCAAGTTGAAAAATCACTCAACTTAATTTCGAAAGAAGAGTCACATCAAACTTCAGTATGAATTTCGATAACAATTTCAATTCCTCTATCAAACAAGTTGAACCACAATACTAAAGACAGAATAACATACAAAGCTTGGAAAGAGAGCTGCCAACTTTTATAATTTAAATAATCTATACATATTTATATTAATTTTACAATTAGAATTTAATTAAACCCCATTATATATGATGCATGCAAATTTTAACGTATAATTAAACTTGCATTTAACCTTATTTCAATTTATTTTCTAATAGCATACACCATTTTATGAATTTATTTGCTTTAATTTTATAAAAATGACAAATGTTATATTTTATTACCTAGGAAGCAAGAAAAAATAATTACGAAGTCAACAGAAAATCACAATGAAATCACAGTTAAAACAAATTCAAAAAGTAAAAAATAGTAGGGTCATAAAAACTTCGTAACGGATCATAAAAATGCATATTTTCATATCGAAAAGTTGATAAAAGTGTCATGACCTGTGAAATTCATTTTTCAACATCGATTCAGACTCTGTAAGGACCGTAAAATTTTGTCAAGGACCGTGACAATCAATTTTTAATACATTTCGAACACTGTGAAAAATGAGTAAAAAGGCTGACAAAATTGGAATTCAAAATTTGGATGAATTTTCAGAAGAATTACATATACACAAGGACATCTGCTAATACTATATGATCACATGATGATTTAAAAATATATTATGACTCAAATATAAGATTTTTTAAAGTACATAATTACTCAATACGTCACTTTTCTTCAGTTTTGATTGAATTAATTAATTGACTATTGACACATCCCTATCAATTTGATATTATTGTAGAATCGATCTTTTTTTTTGTAGAAGTAATCTATGTCATATTCTAGTAGAACCGAAAGGGGTGCTAGAATTTATGGTATGTTGAATAAAATCTCAACACAGAATGTTCAATAGTTTAGAAGTACAACTCATTGCATCCTAATTTGAATAGATTTGATAGTAGAGTTGGAAAGCAATTCTTTTAGCTTATAAGAGTTTAGGATAATTGATTCTATCATGAAACAAAGGGATCATAAATTAAGTGTTCGTAATTCATCTAAAACTAAATATCTACATCATTATAGAGCTAAAAGTTAGTTTGTTCCCAAGCATATCAACTCATCCTAAGGATTTTAGACATCATTAGGTTATGTTAGTTTAGTTTAACATTTTTTTTATCATTTATGTTTTGTATTTTTTTCTATTAATACCATGTTGTCTCTTATTAGCATATGAAATTAGTTTACTTAATTAAGATAATTCCTCATGTGATCGACAACTCTTACTCATTATATTTTATTACTTGAACGACCAATGCACTTGCTAACAATATATTATTATCAATCATCGCACCAATATACTTGTGTTATGATATTAAATATAAATAATGTTGGATATGACATATAAAATTATATTTTAATGATACAAATTTCGAAAGATTAAAGTTAAAATGCTGAAAAAGTTTAAAAAAAAGAGATAACTTTATGCACTATATTTTGATTAAATAATTAACTATGGTCCTATTAGATTTTTGATTAATCATAAATATCAAAGTTATAGAGAAATATATTAGCTTTCTATAGAATCATAAATTATCTCATTTGGATAACTGTGTAAAAAGTTATACTTAAAATAGTGCAGACTAATCGATCGGTTTGAAAAATAGGTCAACTGGTCAGTGCAAAAAATGCCCAATTTTAATAAATAAAATATCGAGAATGTACCGATCGAGGTACTGGTCGATCGGTCCAGAACACAGATCAATCGAACAGTGCAAAGTTTGTCAACGGTGTAAAACACATGTCGAAATCATTCATTGAATTTTTCATTTTAAGATTTCTCTTATTTCTCTCTTCTTCTCTTGGGAGTTTAGTATTGTAAAAGAGAGAAACATTTTATTTAGAAAAATACTAAGAGAGTTCTTGTGTAAAAGATGTTCAAAATCTTACCTTATGAGTGAGAGAAAAGATTAGCTTCATTCGGTAATAGATGAGCCTTACCTCTCAAAGCGGAGAAAAGACGATGGTATAAATGGCTTTTCTTCCTTTCACCATTTGGAACAAAGGAAGATATTCTAGTGGAATCTCCAGCGGTCTCGAGATCGAGAAGTCAGAGCGGGAATGTAGGCCAAGGTGTGACCGCATCTCATCAACAACCATCGCATTCTTTGTGATTGCTTTCTCTCTCTATCTTTCATATTGGTTATGCTTGTGATCTGATTCGATTTGTTTTGAGTTAAAGATTTTTGAATCGATTTTAAGCCTTCTGTGATGATTTTCATAAAATGATAATGAGTTCAAATTCTCTTATACTCGTGTTTTTTTTAAACTGCTATTGTATTTTTTAACACCTCCCCTCAATTTTAGGTCTGCCTCTGCACAAAGTCGCAGAGTGATTATAAAATATATGATGACTATGAAAGTGAAAGTAACGAAAGATTGATAATGCATCTATTCACAACATGTAATTACAATTAGTCAACTAACAGATATTTTGATTAGAGAAACACAAGGGACCCTTCCAAATAGTATAAAGAAGATCATATTAGGAAAAACGATCCTAATAGACTGTAATTCTAGTAAGATCAAGTTAAGCTGTGTGAATCAAAATTAATCTATTTTGACCCCCCTCTCTTGTATCTTTTCTTTTATTTTAGCTCTTTAGGTTATTCATCATGATTGCGTATTTTACATGCCTGATTATAGAATTAGTGAAAATTATCATGCTAAAGAAGATACATAAAAAGTTTATGTGCAAGAACTTCACTTGTTATATTTGTATGTTATTCAGAGGTGTGAAAATATGTGATAGGATATGAAAGTGGTGATTAACTCTAGCCACAATAACACACTTCATAATTTTAAAAATATTATATTAGTTAAAATAATCGTAAGAGCACTGACACTTAGGGTATCAAATTCATGGGGATTCTTTTTATCATTAGTCTAAAACTAAATATCTCAACTAAATAGGACTATACATTTAATGAAAAATATGGAAAAGTTATGAAATGGCACAAAGAAATATAAGAATAATGTGTTTTTGGCATTTTGAGTAAAAGAGTCCAATCGAAAAAAGTGACTAACGATAAAGAATTGATAGACAAAAGATAGTTTTGAGGTTACTTTCACTACATCCATATGTGTTGATTTAAGTGTTAATCGCACATGTCAAGATAATAGCATTCACAATTTCTCTTTGCCCGCTCAACTCTTATTGTGATAATATTATAAAGAGAATCAATTCAACTACTCTCGCAGCTTAAATTGACAATGGAAACATAACTCTTTTCAAGTTTCACCTCTAAAAAATTTCACATGAAGCTTAACAATTGAAAATCACTAATAGGAAATAAGAATTAAAACACCAAAACGATACCAAATAGGAAATAACCTATCAGTCTAAATTCTATCAAATCAACCCTCTCTCAAGGTGATAATCTATTAATAGCAA
Organism: Pontederia crassipes; assembly: GCA_030549335.1. NCBI lineage: Eukaryota > Viridiplantae > Streptophyta > Magnoliopsida > Commelinales > Pontederiaceae > Pontederia > Pontederia crassipes. The sequence continues at coordinate 6,493,137 of CM060185.1, read as the reverse complement.
ACTGGTTGATTGTATAAAAAGATGATATCTCAATGTTTCAAATTAATCAACAAAGCAAACATACTCGGAACATTTATTGAAGATAAAAAGTCAATAGAATGAAAATAAATAGAATATTGGAATTAAAACTTAAGGTCAAATTATCTAAATTAATACTTGTGAATGAGTAGCTCTTAAAATAAAGGAGATTATCTCAATAAAAATACAAAATGATTTAGATATAAATCAAGTCCTATCATTGTTGAAAATAATACAAACAAATAAGTAAAATCAGACGCAATAGAATCGTACAACATGTCACGATGCTCCTCTTGTTGTCGTTTTCCCCTCGAACAATCCTTCTTTTCCAAAATATTGATCTCCATTTTCTATCATATACTTAAAAGTTAATGGAAGAATTATCTCCACTGCATTTAAATTGCACTAGCGATTGATTGTATTAGTGGAGGATAGTGGCATATGCGACTATTGAAGCTCATGATGATGTGAAACAACAAGTCATAGTCATTAGATGCCTTTTTTTATAGTTGAAGTATAATAGTCATTGGATTAATTATTATTAAAGACATATGAAATATATTTCGACATTTATAGAGGATATTCTTTTATTCATGATTATTAGCTTGATCAAAATAAAAATAGTACATCTATGAATAGTATCTTTTCAAAGTGTCTAATTGTATTTACTAAGATATTATTTTCTGAGATTTTATAATACTTGGATTCAAATAGGATTGCCGGAATATGTGGCATTAATAAAATAACTAAAGGCATTTCCCCATCCTACAAAATTAAAATCTTTACCACAAGATGATATATACTTTCCTTTTTAAAACTTCTAGAACAAAAGATGAAATTCCAAAATAATTATTGTAAGAAGATGTTTATAATTATTATTTCCATATTAAAAAAATTAGTTAGAAGGATTCAGAATAAGATTGAAGTGGACCCATTAGAAAATCTAAAGTTGTCAATTTAGACGATGTATTTTTTTTCTAAATTTTACCTTATTTTTTTCAAAATATAAGACTTTTTAATTGAATTATGTCATAATACTAAAATATTTGGATATTACAAATAAAAAATACAAATATACTTGATAAATAGCTAGTTTATTTCCCATATATTTGATCTACTACTTTATATTATGAAAAATTGAACTTGAAAATTGACACGTGCGATTAGATAGACACTTAAATGCCACGCCATGTTATCGAATTGGACCATTCGATTCAATTGGTTCAATGACGAACCAGTTGGTGATTTGGTCCGATTGCATGTCAAAATCGGTTTGACATTGAATCGAGAAAATTTCGGTTCAATTGGAAAAAATCGTCCAATCGGTCGACTGTTCAATTCAAAATTCGAAAAAAAATAAAAGAAAATGACAAAAATAGTGAAGTTGAAAAAGGAATATAAGAAGGTTAAAGAGGAGTAAAAGTGATATGTATAAAACTAAATAAGAATTATAATAAAAAGACGAGTATTTAAAATTAAATAACATTCAAATGAAAAAATTATCAAAGGACAAAAATAAAGAAACATATAATCATTATTATTTATATGTTGACAATTATTATTTATCTATAATCATTAGATAATACTAAATCAATAATAATATATTTATATAGTACAATCTTTGTATAGTAGATCATATCATATAATTATATTATATATTTAAAATTATTATTAATAATATTATTTTGATAAAATTTGATTCAAATTGATCGGATCCAATGGGATTGGCCCAATTATCCCATTAGATCGTCGATCCAATTATGAAAAATATGATAGATTATTAAAAAGCATGATATGACAATATAAGTAGCAAAGGACACTTGTGGATCGATCGTGTATACATAATATTTCTCTCGTGTGATTAATTAATCAGATGCGCCATGTATGCAACGTAAAGCGTGCCGAACTGCCAATGCATGTCCAATCCACCGAGACAAACAACAAAAAAGATCGTACAAAAAGTGTGTTTCTAGAGTGGCTTATATACATATATATATATGGGATATATATATATGTTTGTATATATACATAAACAATCCACGCCAGTTCATGTGGATGTGTGCGTCCACGTCCTTGCAGCTTGTTGCGATGATGGATGGATGGATCGTTAAGGACGTCGTCGCTTTGGGCACATGTTAAAGACCTCATGATTCATCGTCATCATCTTCTCCTTCTTCTTCTTCTTCTTTCGTCTGAGTAGTTCTGCCTCCTCCTGCTTTTTGCCAGTGGTGATTTGATTGGGACACGAGGACATGGATTGAGACGCCCGCGGCGTACGCGTGCGAGATTCCCATGCAAGTGCATGACCCACGCTGTCATTTCTCCGATCATGGGGCAGCATTTCGACGTGAATTGCTTCTTTTCTCTCACACAGATTTAGGCATTGGGCAAGTAATTGGAAATTGGAAAATACATAGAACCTTTATAGATGTCTAAGGGATCTGTAGGTTCATGCATCTATCTTTTCTGAGCAAGTGTTCGCCCTCCGGATCGTAGCATGTTGCATAGTCTCCACTAGCACGTACATGACCACTTTGTCATCATGTTCATATGCTAATCTGAATTCTTACTCTTACATTGACATGTTCTTTTCTTTACTAATTGTTGACTTCAGGAAAAAAAAAGAGAGCAACTTTTTTTCTTGTACCATAGTCTTTTGATATGCTGAAATTGCTCTTTTTTTTATATAATTCTACATTAAAAGCTAAAGCGAAAAACTGGGTAAAACTGGTGTTCTATGGAATTATCGTAATTTCTTTCTTTTTCTAAATTTGTAATTGGAATCTTTCGGCATGCTCCTCCTCATGACGTCAGATAATACAGGGAGAGTCCATATATCAAACATGTTTCCATGCAAGGAAACACTCCAATAACTAAATTTGTAATTGATGTTGCTATGTATATATGGAGATTTGCATTTGTCAAATCTTCAGGCCAGGAAAAATTAGCTTACGCCGACAACATGAACAGCAACCAATAAACGAAAGACGAACAGTTATCAGGAATATGAGGACTGTATATTTAAATCACAACTCCAAAAGATATATAAAGCTCCCTATTGGTAGAGGTTTCATAATTTTGACACTTAGCTAGTGATTCAAATAGATGCGAGCGATGGCCTACCGAAGAAAATATATGTGGTGATGCAACACGTCGAATCAAGTGCCCAGTAGAACAAAAGCAAACAAAAATGTGGTGATACAAGTCTATGTGCCATGATTGAGATGCTGCATGGTGCTTCCTTTGATCCAAAGAAGACGCAAAGCATCTGTCCCTCCATTCCATGCATGTGCCCATATATATATATATATATATATATATATATACATATATATGAGAGAATTGAGTCAATGCTAAACCAAGGTTAGGAGTTAGGACAAGGATGCCATCATTAATTTTTCCTTGCCAATATGTTTGCCATTTGCAAAAGTCCTAACTTTGCTTTGTTTACTTGTGTTGGGACAATATAGAGCCGTAGACCATATATAGTAGGTATGGGCATCATTTCTCCTCCCTATCTTCTCGCCTTGTTTTTCCATCGAAATCTAATTAAGGGCAAAATATGGTGCTACAACTTCAACATTTTCCCCTGCCAATTTCACTAGCAATTAACTCTTGTTCACTCATTAGCATGCATGCATCTGCATGGTTGCTTCTTTCGGCCGTCCTCAACACGTACGTATTGATCGAGCTTTAATGCCGCCAGCAGTCGTCCCACAGGGCTCAACTATATATAATGCCGGGAAAAGATTAATCCACAATGGAAACGATGACTAAAGAATAAACTTAAAAAAAAATGAACACAAACATTTAATATAACAAAACTCTCGTAATTAACATAAATGCGAAAAAGATATTTACGAACAGAAGATGTCGTCGTAAAAAAAACATTTAAGCCTCCTTTGGCTTCTTGGATCAAGATTAATGATGTGTAAGAATAAATGTATTCTGCACAAGAAAACATAAAAAAACGAATGTTCTCTCTCTGTTTATTAGTAGGAATTTAATAATCTTACTTTTCAATTTTCAAAGCACCGACAAGAGATAAAAAAACTAATGATTACATTTGGTCACGTAAATCTTAATCTCACTTCAATTATATTTGCTAGAATAATCACTTTAATTCCGCGATAACCCAGATACCAAAAGGATCCTTTAGGGTCGAGGATGGAGCAAACACTCAAATCAAATCATATCATATCAATTTTATGAATTTTTTATTTTGTTTCTTTTTTTCATCTCACACTTACCGACATGTATATATATACATCATTTATTTTTAAAAATAATAAAGAAACAACTGACGTTGAGAAAGGGAAACGAGCAGAAGCAATTCTCGGACTTTGTGTTTATTTTATCGACCGTGTTCAGCTTTCCAAAGGGGGCTGACCTAAAAAGTGATAAGAGTGTGTAGGGCGCTACAGCTATTTGACGTGCCATGCATTCAAGTTTGACTCTCTCTCTCTCTCTCAAACATTAGTTTACGCGTGCATCCCGAAGCCTGATTGTGTTAATGTGACCTTCTATTTAGTCGTAAAATTTTAGGCTGAGTTAAATAATTTAGTATTGATAAATTAGGTACTTGAAAAAAATTTTAAAAAATAAAATAGTTGATGAGATTGAAAAAAATAAATATTATGAGTTAATTTTTAGTGGGTGATTAAATTAAAAATAGTTATTATATATAAAAAGTATAATTTTAATAAAAATAAAAGTATAAATAAAAAAATTTTATGGAACATTTTTTATTAAAAATATATTATTTAAATATAATAAATCATTTTAAAATAAATTATATCTAATAAAATATTAAAATTTTTAGATAAAATTATAAGTAATAAAAAATATTATATTAATAATTTGTTATAAATATTTAACAGATACTTTATTTTATATAGGGAAGGAAAAAAATAAAATGGAAAAAGGTGAAAAGAAAAAAAAAAGAAAGGTTAAATAAATAAAAAAGTGAAACACAAGAAGAAGTCGGTTGTGGAATTAACACATTGAAATTAGAGTCACATGACAAGATTTTAGAGTAAAAAAGTGCTTAGTTCTACCTCAAGAACGAAGTCGCCTATCTTTATTTGGAAATCAGGCTAGAGTCAGTCCCTATTCTAACCGGTTGAGTCGTTACATTTGAAAATGGAACCTAAGTTCATCTTGGCTGCATTTGAAAATGAAATCGTAGTTCCTTTCAAGTACTCAGTGAATAGTTGAATTAATCTATAGAATGAAATTTAATTATGAAGAATGAAATAGATGATGTGATAGAAAAAATTAGACGATGTTTGACTTAAAAATAATCATTATATATAAAGTATAATTTTATTAAATGATAAAAATAAAAGTATAAATACAAAATTTTATATGGAAAAGTTTTTGTTAAATATATATTATTTAAATATAAAAATCATTTTAAAAATAAATTTTACTTAATGAAATATTATTTTTATTAAAATAATAAGTAATAAATAATATTATATAAATCCTTTATTATAAATATTTTATATCTATTAAATAATTTGGTTTACATATGAAACGGAAAAAAGAGAAAATGGAAAAAGTAAAAAAAAAGTGCAAAGAAAAAAAAGAAAGTCAAATAAAAAATGTAAAAAAATGAACCTCCACCTGATTCCACCAATAATTAACGGTGACCCTAGTTCCACCCAAAATCAAGCCATCATCTGGTGTTTGGAAAATCAGGTTGGAATTAGGGGTTGGGTCCAACTTGCTTCCACAAACAAACGCTCCTCCCAAAATTTCGGTGAATAATTGAATTGATAAATTAGTTTGAAATATTTTTGGATGGATTAAAATATAATGATCATTACGAGCAATCACAAAATTAAGTGATAGGAAAAAGTAGACGTAATTAATTAATTTTAGTGGAGGTTGAATAAAAAATAAGTATTATAAATATAAAATATAAATTTATCAAATATTATAAATAAATGTATAAATTAAATTTTTTATGAAAATTTAAAAATATATTTATGTAAAAATTATTTTTTGAATTAATTTTATTTAATGAAATATTAAAAATTTTTAAAAAATGATAAGTAATATTATATCAATCCTTTATTATTAATATTTTATATTTAATAAATAAATTATTTTACATAAGAAAAAAGGTTGAAAAAAGAAGAAAAGTCATATAAAAAAGAAAGTCTACTAGTTTCATGAAAAACATTTTGGAATTAGAGTCATGTGACCTAATTTTAGGAGAATAATGATGGTTTGGTTTCACCTCCCGGAACTAAGTCATCATTTCTTATTTGAGGAATGAAGGTAGAACTAATTCCTTGGTTCCATTCAATGTTGTAAAACTTGATCCAGGCATCGATTCAAATTGATCGACGGATTAGGTCGGACCGGTCAAATCGGTTCGGACTGAAAGTCGAATCGAAATATAATATATGGATAAAATTAGCATATATATATATTTCTATATTACTAATGATAATGTACTTTTAATCACTGACTCATAATGCAATAAAAAAAGTTATGATGTATGTCCGACCATATTCAATTGGCTTCCAACTTAGGAGACAAGTTAAAATGTTGAAAGCTCATCCAAATGTTGCCATTTCGTCAAATTCTTCACCAGCATCAAAATCCATTGAAGCCATCGGGTTGTGGTTGATTTATTGAAGTCGAAATGACACGACCAAAGAAGATTAGAGGTTTCGGTTTAAGTTTTGACCATTTTAAAAATAATAAAAAAACATTAGACCGACCAAGTTTCTTGAACCCGATGAGTCGACTAGTCCAATCCGAATTTTGATCAAGTCAACAACGGCCAAAAGGTCGGCCGGATTTCGATCGACCCAATACCCATTTTCTCTCTCGAACACCGATCCGATAGGATCTGGTCGAGTTTTGCAGCACTGGTTCCATTATCACATTATCAAACATGCACTTAATGTCACTCTTCTTTACTTATTATATCCTCTATTTTTTATAATATAAAATGGAAAAAATGAAAGGCCACTATAAAAAGTAAATACATCATGAATTGCATATTTATCTTCTTCTAATTATTTCTTCTCCAAATATTTTATTTAGCTAATAAATATTTTTACTTTCTTTGATAAAGAGAAATATTTCACGAGTTCTTAAATTTTTAAATATTAATTAATATAACTTATTTCGTGAGCTATAATTAATTTTTCTATCTCCAAATTTTTTCAATAACCAAATAGTCGTAGACTACTTTATTTTTTGTGTATAGTTGAGTGTCAAAATGTAAATTATTTATCATTTAATCTAAAAATATATTATGAAAAATAATAAAAGAAAATACACATGAAATTTAGTTAAAAAAAAGTCAAATAAAGTATTTATTTTACACCAGTAAATAAAATAAAATATGCTTATCACACGTTGGGTTGGGTAAACTGTTTCAGGAATAAATAGTAATCACAATAGGTTATAGAAAATAGAGAAATAAACCTTTCTCAATACTAAACAGTAAAACACATCATATTGTTTTGTTTTTCAAAGAAAGTAAAACATGTTTATTAGTCAAATAAATATTTGTAGAGAAACAATCAGAAAAAGATAAAATATGATATTCATGAAATGAGCTGTATTTATTTTTTATAATTATTTAGAAGGAGACCTTTCATCTTGTCGTTTTTATATTATAAAACTAGAGGGTATTTAAAAATGAGAAGATGAAAGGTTCAGGGTATTAAAACTTTCTATTAAAAATTAGGGGATATTAAAACTTTCTATTAAAAAAAGTTTACTATTGAAAAATATTCAGATGACATTAGTTTAATATTTGAATGAGATAACCATATTTTTATGTTATCTTCTATTTGATTCAAAGGAATAATTTTTAAACACATAATATGTTATAATTAAAATATTTTATTATAAATAGTTGACATTTATTATAATAATGATACAAATAATAATAAATGATTAATTTATAAAAAAATAAAAACATGTTTAAAAGAGGAAACAATGAGAATATGACTATTCTTTTATTTTGTAAGAATATGGTGATATCTCATTTTTTAAAGATGGTTTTAACAAAAATGAAGTTTAATGGATTTAATAGATCTTTAGCTATATTGTTGGAATAACGAAATACTATGTGATTTATCCATCAATCAAACGGCTCTTTAGCCTCACTTGTTCTTTATTTAAAATGAATGAATTACTAAATTCATGGAACCGTCCATAGAAATTTTAATATATTTGGAAATTAACATAAAGTAAATTGACACTACTAAAATTTGGATTATTTTAGCTTTTACGTTAATTTCTTTAATTTTTTTCTTTTATTGTGTTTTCAAAGTTACTTTAATTGTATGTACGTACCGATTATATTTGAACTATGGCCATTTAGGTCCTTTAAAATATATAAATAGTTAAATACCTTAAATGCGAGTTTTAGAATCAATGAAATAAAAGTTTTCCTTCATTTACATATCAACTTCAACTTTTACAACAAGACTACTCTCGATTTCGAATCTAATTAATGTTCCTTTCAAATATTCACATACATATTTATAGATATATAAAGTGTGTGTGTGTATATATAAAGGACTTTGATGAAGAATCGATATGTACCCATTTGGGTTCAGTAAGTTAACCCTTCTGTCACGCATCGTGTCTCCAGGCACGCACGCATAGTGCAATTGCCATGCACGAATCCCTCATCTCATCTTTGCGGGTGTAGGGAAATGAAAGGGAAGGTACGTACGAGCAGGGCACAGGGGGGGGGGGGGGGGGGGGTGGGTGGGTGGGTGGAGGGACATGGCATTATTGGATTGGATGGACCCATCCACGGGTGAAATATTAACCAAAATCCAAATATTTTTCCTCGAGGGGCCTTTCTACTGTGAGGAATTATTGGTCATTGCCATGAACAAATTAAACACGCCTAAGTCAATCGCGCGATGCATTATCATAATAATAATCATAATCCTCCGGACGCCCTCGCCTAGGGATGACATCCAACTCTCGCCCCTGCCCCTCAGTGATGCATCCCCACCTCTGCCCTCATCAAAATTTCTTGGTGCGAGAGAATTTAATTATCTACACCATTTTCCATAATTACCGAACTCGGTGGGACTCTAATTTTTTGAAAATTTTAAGTTTAAAATATAAAATAAGTTACAAAATATTAAATATTTAGATAATATGCATATTTAAAATTTACACAATATGAGTATGATAAAATAATAATTTTCTTACTAGACAAAAAGATAATAAGGGGTAGATCACCTTTGTGTAAAAAAATATAGTGAGAACAAGCGCAAGATTTTTTTTTTAAAAAAAAGAGCGAGGACAATTGTCCTCAACATTCTTGGGTGACGTCCCTATATTCATGGTGAGAACACTACTGGGAAAGGCGACGAAGAGGGACACCACGCCCTCCCCATGTACAACAAGGGAGAGAGCGGCGGGGCGCGATTCCAGCCCTTCCCCTATGCACATGGGAAGGGCACTCCTCTTCCCCGTAGCCTGCACAAGAGCAAGAATGTTGTCCGATGTTCATATAAGTTAGAAAAAAACTAATTAATCGATGTTCATATAAGTTGGATCTACTGACAATGACTCGGACAAAGAGGTCACATTCATGCCTTGGAGGAGAAAGGATCATGAGTTAGAAGGAGAAAAGAGATGACAATAGAGAAGTTTTAGGATTTACTTGTTATTTATATGATAGATTAAATAGTTAAAATTTAATCTAATAATTAATTATTAATAAATTATAATAATAAAAACACAGATGATCAAAATTGGGAGACTCACGGGCTGAGATAACATATCTGATCATCCTCAAAAGAAGTTGTGGACCGAGGGCACTTTGCCCATCATTTATAAAAATTTTCAAACTCAGGACTCGTAGGGATTCTCAATCGGAACTCATGAGCGAAAAATATTATCATTCCTAATATTCTGAGCCACTAGTGGTTCATCACTGATCCGCCAACGGTCCATGCCGATCCGCCGTGCTCGACATGGGTTGCCTTGGATGCATTGTGGCATGCAAACGTGTGTAACCATTTTGTCGACCATAGTAAGTCGACCCATGACGCACTCGAATAATTGGTGGCTCCACCGTGGAGTACGGTCACGCAACAACATGTCATCTGGAACAACTACCATGGGCAGCTCGAATTGGATTCTTGCTTCATGATCTTTGATGAAAAACTTAATTGTCCATAGCAATCAATTACGATTTGTACGAATAATAAACGATTACTTTGCGATTATAAGAATGCTTATTTCAAATCCTTGACCGCCGCTTCAAATTAAATCTATACACATGCATTTGGAAGATTGGTGGATGCAATTAATGAAATGAATACTAGGCAATTACCAGCCAAGCAAGCCTAGTTGAGCAATATGTAAATATATCATTATATATCCAACAGAATGTTGTGTAGGGTTTCCAAATCAAATGCATGGGTTACGGATGGCAATTAAAATATATATTATTTAGTACAACAACAACAAAGTCTTATCCCACTAGATGGGGTCGACTACATGGATCATACGACGCCAAATAAATCATTTTACACAATTTTGAAACATTAACTTAAACTAGACGGATCTTATCCAAGAGCTTAATTAAGACGATCCCCTCATTTTTTATATTTACAAAAGATAGCAGAAATATATTTGTTGCAGTGACCTCTTGGCTACGACATCGTCCGCCCTCGTTGTAACGAAAATGACATGTCGTGGGTAATACAGATTTCGGTCTCTATTATTGGGCATCAAATAACCAGCAGTAAATTACAGGAACTGCATTAAGATAGCATATCCCGGAGCTGCTCTCGGACGTGCTTAACTTGCTTTTTTCCTCTACCACTTGGGATCGTAAGAACATATCAAATTAAGAAGCAGATTCTATACAGAAATTCACAAGTTTACTGATGATTACTCTTGTTATCATTTGAAAAAAAAAGACTACTAATCAACAAATCTCTGTTTCTGCCATCCCCTAAAAAAAGATGATTGTCTCTGATTCCTTTTCTTGCTTCTAAAGTTGGAGTAACAGCAGTGACAGTAGTACTGCCCTGAATGAACAGGAAATAAGAGAAAAAATGGAGAGAGAGAGTAAGAAAATTAAGATTATGTATAGGGAGGGGGTATGCAATGACCCCATTAGAGTGGACAGAAATCTATGGGAAAAGGGTTCAGCCTTTATGGCAGATGATTGCAGAAGAATCGGAAATGAGGGGGGCCCTGTGCTCAATATTGCCAAGTTGAGGATGGCATGGCAACATGGCTCTTCTCGATGTCACACTTGGCCTGCTGTCTCCATGGATCGATCCTTTTATTTCTTATATATCTGTGCAGAGCTAAACCCTCTCTCTCTCTCTCTCTCTCCACCCTCCTGCCATCTCTTTTTCCTGACAGCAACCATTTCCTTTATGTTTTACCTCTCCTCTAATCTTCGGGCCCCCTGCCATCCGACCAAATTATATAGCCAAATCAAAACAAAAACGCTTCTCTCCTGTCCCTCTCTCTCTCTCTCTCTCTCTCTCACACACACACACACTCTCTCTCTCCATCTTTCTCTCTCATCTCCATTCCATGACCCCCTGTGCCCATTTTTATTATTATGTATAATTCGTGATCATACGCGCAGTTTTAGCCTTTTGCACAACTCACGCCATGTTATTTGTTACTTGTTCTCTCCCTAACCTGCCGTGGCCTCACGTGGCAACCTGGTGCCCTTCATTTGTTCTCCTCCTTCAAGGGCCTTTAAAAATGCCTCCCAAGCTTGCTTCCTTCCATTCTCCCCAGGGGAAGAAACCAGGTCCGCAGGGGAGTTTGGCTTGCCATGCTCTGAGCTCTCTCCTTTGGACAGTGTGTCCTTAGCTTCCATTCTCTTTAACACTAGAAACTAAGATGGCACTGGAAGCTGTTTGTTTCCAGCAGGAGCTCTTCGGTTGCACCATGAAGGAGCTGTGCAGCACGGGAGGGGGAGTCTGGAGCTATGACTTCGGTGGTTGTGGCATGGAGGAGCAGGAAGAGAAGGAAGTGCTCCCGTTGATCTCTGAGACCGGAGGTGGCGGCGATCTCGGTTGCCATGGTACTCAAGCGAACTGGGACAGCTCTTGCTCCACCTTGGTGCAGAATTTCGACGACCGGGACGTGAACAACACGTCGTCGTCACCCGAGGCCGGAGCCACAGACGGCGCCATCCTTCTGACCGGCCAAGATACGGTGACGGGTCAGCGGAAGCGGCGCCGCACGAAAAGTCCCAAGAACAAGGAGGAGGTGGAGAATCAGAGGATGACGCACATTGCCGTCGAGCGCAACAGGCGGAAGCAGATGAACGAGTACCTCGCCGTTCTCCGGTCGCTCATGCCGGCCTCTTATGTCCAAAGGGTCTGCTCTCTCTCTCTCTCTCTCTCTCTCTCGTTCTAAAAGCATTGAATTCTCTAGCTCTTCATTTCTTAGGCTTAATCCTCGCGTAGTTATTAACGCTTGCATTTATAATTTAAAATTTTAAGGCCACATAATTTTCCTCGCCTGAGATTTTCATGATGGTGCCACCTAGATGTTTGTGTAGGCATTACTTGGTTCCTGAAACTTGTGCGCAGCATTTTTTTTAGGATCAAAGCTTGTGTGTAGTAACTAGTAATATGTCTACTTCTAGCTGTATGAACTTTTCAGAGCCATGGAAGCAAACATGAAATCCTCTGAAAGCAGACTTGTGGTTCTTCGGATAGCATGGCTTTAATTAGTACTAATAATCTTCATACAACATGAATTAGATGTCGGATCTCTTGTTCCACATACTTGTTGTGTGATCCAAGGCCAAAAAGCAAGTGACATGTCACTTAACACCCTGTGCAGTTAAGGCATTGCTTAGTAGTTTAGAGTATATATAAGCTCATCAAGTTGCTGAATGTACCTCATTAACAGGGTGATCAAGCATCAATCATTGGAGGGGCCATAAATTTCGTCAAGGAACTTGAACAGCTCGTGCAATCTCTTGAGGCGCAGAAGCAAATCAAGCAGCGGTCGGACGCGACTCCGTTCGCCGACTTCTTCACCTTCCCTCAGTATTCTTCGAGCACAAACACATGCAAGAATCTTTCCGCCGGGGATGATAACTCAGGCGACGCTGGCGCATCGGCCAGTCGTTCCTCGGTGGCCGATATCGAGGTTACCATGGTGGAGAGCCATGCTAACCTCAAGGTTCTGTCCCGGCGGCAGCCGAAGCAGCTCCTGAAACTTGTTGTGGGGCTGCAAAGTCTCTGGCTGATGACCCTCCATCTCAATGTCACCACCATTAATGAAATGGTCCTCTATTCCTTCAGCCTAAAGGTACATGAAGCCCCTCTTATCTCTTTCTGTCTCGTGGCTTATCAGATCATATTAACAATGTGACCGGAATGCAGGTGGAGGATGAATGCCAATTGACCACAGTGGACGAGATCGCTCATGCAGTCCACCAAATGGTTCAGAGGATTCAAGAGGATGCTGCAATGGAGTAGGGGGATCGTTTATTTTGATTGTGATCTAACCAGCAATGTATCGTAATAGTGTGCTTCCAGTATGTCAATGTATGTTTAGTGTCCTGTTTTCTGCTTACCGAAGTGATCAATCTGAGTCCATGTGACATCTCGAAACCTTCAGAGGTCACCAAAAGCTTTGTTAGTAAACTTGGAACAATAATGGGACTAATAAAGCTGGAGTTGTAATAGCCCGATGAAGGAGATGTTATATTACTTATTTTTTTTTAATTCCATGAAAGGAATATATTATTTATAATGTTCTGGGAAAGCTGCCATGAAGTTTCAGAACAGTTGTTTATCTTGTGAATTGTGATTATGTGGGTGGACTGTGACATGAAGAAGATCGACTGTTTTTGAATTGCGATGATGTTAGGATTCCATGGACTTGGACGGAGGCGTAGAAAGTTAACAGATCACCTCCAAAGACACCTGAAATATGTAACTACATCTTCAAAAAAATTATAATAACTAAATGGACATCTTCAAAGTTCAAATGTATTCGTCCAGTTCTACATTTGAATGAGTAGTAAATGGACATCTTTAAAGTTCAAATGTATTCGCCCAGTCCTAATGAGTAGAACGAGTTAGAAGCTCTAACAATTTATGATTGTGTTAGACATATGCGTATTACATTCATTAGCAATTTATTGCATCTACCTTATGATAAAACTAATGACAGGAAGATAAAACCAGAATGAATCCAAACTGTGGAGATAATTGCACCATAAGATATCCTACTCCATAAGGTGAAAGATGTGCATGAAGATGCGCTGAACATCATACGTTATGTCTTTGTTTAACTTGTATACGTACATTGGGCGTAACCCACATCTATCTCCAAAGTTGTATAACATCTAAAGCCCATGAGTTGCTACATATCTCAATGACCCATGTTAAAGGAAAGACATAATATTTTTGCTTTCATTTTAGAGATCAGAACCCCTTGCTTGTCAAGTACTCTCTTTATATATCTTAAGAAGCTGGTCGGTGTATCTAGGCTTGTGCGGGACGTGTGTATTCTATCCGTTTACACACGCATCATAGCCTTGAAACGTCCAGATTCATTACGTCCAAGTCCAAATGAATAATATGAAGCCAAAAACATTTTTCACCTCTTGTATCTTTTTCTCCTTGATCAAAGATGATCTTCTGAACAACTGTGGTTACGGATGCTAGGCCTCAACGACGCAGGAGGATCAAACCTTATGAACAAGCAGTACGTAGTAGGAGATAACAGGCTAAGATCTCAACCTACGCCAAAATATATTGAGCGTGGACCCAAAAGCAAACAAAAAGGATTCCATTTGATGTTTCAGCAGGAACGCATAATCAATGATTAAGGCATAATTCTGCACCCTGTGGGATGATTCTGTTTCATGAAAAAAAAAGATCAGACTATCCGAGGCGGACCGTTTCCAGCTCGAAAGGAATCGACCCATGTGGTCCGAGGACTTGCTGGAGAATGAGGCCAAGAGCTCGAGCATCATGATAGATATCAAGAATCAGACCGAGAGAATATTAACTGAGGCATATGTGTTGGGAAATTTAGGATGCTTCAGTCTGATCCTCTTCAGAAATTGTTTTGTCTGGACGTTGTTGGACCGATCCAATGAAAATTCCTCTCTGCCCAGGTTTGAGAGAATTTGCAGAAAAAATCTCTGATAAGGTTCATACGTAGGCACCTTCGTATCGGTTACAAGTTGAGCCTGTGAAGCTGAAATGTGGAGCGTAGTGAGCAGGGCATTGTAGTATGAGAAGTGCTGGAATCATATGAATGGTTTTAATGAGATAATCACCTAAAATTTACATGAACATTTTGCTGCAAATGTCTAAACTTGCAGCGCCATGCAAGCAAGAAACAAAGATAATAGTTAAAAGAGAATGAATTTTAACTTAAGTTGCAGGTATTTGAACTAGTGAAACAGTTCGTTGTGAAGTGAAAAAAAAAATGCAAAATACCACCATTTCAATATATCATAAAAAATGTTGAGAATGCTCATTAGCTTTATGGGCAACATGTTGTACATATTTCTTTCTTGAGGTACCTCACAGAGTTACAGACCTCTTCTGCAAATAAGGGGACAAGTTCATATCTTTATTCTCGCTGTCCATGTACCAAACCTTTCAAATTCGGAAGAGACAATGGAAGCACGAGGGGAGGGGGGAGTTGGCACCAGTGACAACTCTAATTGGATCAATGTGCTGCAATACGCTGATGGCATGTTTCTTGCTTTATTCTGTCCAAGCTGATCATCTCCCTGCCTTGGGAGTCTGTCATTGGGCTGTTTTTTTAAATCAACTTGGAAATGCAATATCGCCGATTTGTTTTGGAGCTCCATGTAATAGGCGATTAGATACAGCATAATATCATAGTCATGTCCTATCTAATCATTACAATGTGTCCTGCATTATCTCCTTGAACACCTTCTAAAACTATAAATTTTTCACATTAAACATTGATGAACTTATTCTTATTTATCATAGTCATTTTATTGGTCCCATCCAAAATTTTATTAACTTAATCTTTAATAATCATTTCACCTTTGACTTGTTCTTGTATTCTTTCACTATTTTTTGAAACAGTAAGGAAGTATGTGTAAAATAAAAACGTTTAATTACGAAAAATTAACTTAATAGTGGTAGAGGACTTACAATTCACTGAATTCATTGAGTCTTTTTTACTAAACTTGAGCTCAAAATAATACTTCTACTAGATTAGGTAAAATATGTAGTCCACAGGTAGCACGTTAGGCGTATGCGTACACCTAACATAAAAGATAAACTACACTATACACTCTTACACTAGCCATGTGTGTAGTACACTAAATTCAATCACACTCGTTGTTCCTTACTAAAGAAATTTTCTACTCGATACGTTCTTCCATTTTTTTCTTCTCATGATCTTTATCTTCCTCCCCACTGGGGATCTAGAACAAAATTTTCAAGTTCTTAGACTTTATCCTCGACCTACACCATTAATAATAACAGAGGACGTAATAAGTGCATTGGATTATGCACATGGATAACAATAGTACACAAACAACACATGTGACGCATCCACATTTCGTGGAATGCTCGGTGCACAAATTATAAAAAAAGAAAGCAAGCTAGACAAGGCCATCCCTTGGACAGGGAGCAGGAACAAGGAGCAAACCAAATTAGGCCTGGTTTATCATAAAGATGCTGAAACACGTGCAAGATAAAATAACTGCACTAGTGAAAGACAATTAAGGTTCATTACTGGGAAGAATAATGCTTGCACCAGCCGTGCTATTCTCTGACTTAGTTTGGCTCCTGTCCTAGAGTCACATGCCCTTATCATGTGGCATGGCTCACTTTGAGTAGAATGCCTGATACTTGGTTTTCCTTGAGCTGTACAAAATGTTTAACTCTTGCATCTCAAAGTCATTAACATCTTACTAGTTCATTGAAAAAGAGAGCATTAAAAAGTGAAGATGCCTTCAATAGTGAGTCTTTTGCCTTCTAATCAATTAAAGTGATAATCAACCATTGGTTCTTTAGTACTCAGACTGATGAATTGAATCGACGAAGGGTTCCAATTCTGTCTGACCTAACCAGTTTTAATGATGGAGAAATCTGGCAGGACAACAGTGCAGTTGAGAGACAGGACACACAGAGGTTCATTTTTAATTGAACTAGGTTGTTTCTCGGTCAGAGGTAGCGCTAGAATTGTTTCTTAATATGAGAAAAAAAACATGAAATAATAAAAGATGCAAAGTAGCCAACGCACATTGAAATCAAATTCTGAGTTAGGATTGAAGGTATTGCAAATAGGGGAAAATGGAAATAAACTTGTACCAAAACAAAGGAAGAAGAGTTTACACTTCAAACCACCCAGCGATGGACATGCAATGCGAAGAAAATTCGAGAACAAGAGTAGAAGATCATAAAGAAATCACAGAAATTTAAAGAAGACATAAGATTTATCCAGATTCATCCTTGAGATTAAGGCTACGTCCTACAAAAAGGTTTCACTATATCTTTGATTACGATCGCACTAGATTACATCTGAAAAAGAGTAATATATATGTCTCTCCCAAACAAGTTCAAAACTCGAACAAAATAGAGAAACCCTTAATTCGCACCACACGAGCCGTGGGGGGTGGTGCCCCCGAACCCTCCCTTTTGTTAGTACACCAGCAACACAAATAATTGAGTAATACTCAAATTCTCCTAAGCTTACGTGGACAAACTCGGTGTGAGAAACAAGGGGTCCTGAAGTATTCATTAACTCCAACAACATGTGAGGATGAGCATAATCTCCAATGTCATTCATCAAATCCTATACGTCGTCGCAGTTTAAGCTGGTGCGAGTTTTTCTTGCGGTTGCTGTCTATTTGGACTTCACACAAACAATAAATATGAAGACTTAGGTTATCTACATTCTACACCGAAGAGGAAAAGGAAACTTAGACTGTTGTACTTCAAATACGTCCAGTTTATCCTCTGATATCTCATTGATTTATAAGCACAGTGGAGGGAGTAAAAAAAAGGTCACTCAAGTCGGCAATCATGAAGGTGAATTAGAAGAAGTAGATGAAGCTAGATGTTGAATTCAGTGTAAGAATATTGTAGTTGTATGATAGAGGGCAGTGTGGCAGAGCATGCACCGCAAAGCGTGCTTTCATTCAGTAAAAGCTATTTCCGATACCGAGTAGAAGAGAGCCACACAACAAGATCAAATTGAATTGAAGAAATGAAGCCAACATCTCAGTGGATTGAAAAAAAGCACATAACACAAACATATCAAGATCATTGGTGTTTCTTCCAACGGTTCGATCATTCATTATCATCTAGTTTCTGCACACAATGCTCTCTCTCCCTCTTTTTAAAGGACAAAATCATATTATAAAGCTAAATATGACTAATCTTCATACCGAATCCGAAGAAGACAATGAGGGAGCTCTTCTTCTAAAAAAAATTATTGCATTGCGATCGCCGGACATGGCGGACCAAAAAATGAGTCGCATAATTAGTATTACGGTTTAATATGTTTGCATGAGAAATTTGCAAATCATGATATGGTAATCCAGATGTCCTAGATGTTAGATGATGTATTAGAACATGTTTACGTGTGTTCAGTTTTTATTTTATTATGTGTTAAAACAGTAGTTACTATCTTTTATTACTGGTCAGTTAGAGTTTGAGCCAAAGTTAGTGGTTAGTTATTTTAACCTTTGTATTTAATGTTTAATGAAATGTCAGAAAGGTGTTTGCCCCATTCTTTTCTCACGTGTTCTACTCTCTTGTTTATTCAAACATAAACAGTTTGAGTGTGAGAATTATGTAAAATCATTGCAGAATCAAGAGTGAGAGTGTGTCAGAATTGAGTGAAACAACAACAAATTGGTATCAGAGCTCTTAACTGTTGGAGTTGGTGAATACTTCAGGGCTCCTTGTTTCTCACACCGGGTTCGCCCACGTGAGCTTAGGGGAATCTGAGTATTACCCAATTAACAGTATTGCTGGCGTACGAACGAAAGGGGGGGGGGGGGGGGGGGGGGGGGTTCGGGGGGCCCCGCCCCCCGACGGCGGTCCCGCTCTCGGGTTTTGGGCTTTTGTTTAGCCGGCCCGTGTGGTTCGGATTAGGTTTTTCTCTGTTTGTTTGGGTTTTAAACTCGGTTTGGAGAGGCTATTAATAGCCTAATTTTCTAGTGTAATCTGTGTGGCGGCTGTAAACCTAAACGATATAGTGGAACCTCTTTGCAGGACGTAGCCCTCATCTCAAGGGTGAACCTGGGTAAATTCGTGTGTCTCCTCTATTTTTCTGCAATCTCTCTGCGATCTTCTCTCCTTGTTCTCGAATTTTCCCATCAATTGATATCAGAACATAGGTTGTTAGAGGAATTAGAGTTTATTCGAGATGTCAGGAGGGTCGCGAATCGAGATAGAAAAATTTGATGGAACACGGTTTGATCTCTGGAAGATGAAGATGGAGGATCTTCTCTGTGATCGAGATCTTTGGACGGCAATCGAGAAGGAGAGGCCAGGCAAAGAAGTGGCGACGGCTGCAGATGAGGCGAAGGCTTCAGATACGGCTTCCTCCAGTCAGGCAGATCCAAAGACGATCGAAGAGTGGGATCGGATTGATAGAAATGCGAAGGGTTTGATTCGGCTTTGTCTCGCGGATTCAATTCTTACGAATGTGATGAGCGAACCTACAGCCAGAGATCTATGGAGGAAGTTGGAATTTCTATATCAAAGTAAGTCGTTGGTTAACAAGTTATTTCCGAGAAAGAAATTGTACAATCTTTGGATGCAGGAGGGTGAATCATTTTCTACTCATCTTTATAACTTTAACACGGTGATCAGTCAACTTGTATCAATCGGTGTTAAGTTTCAAGATGATGATAAGACAATAACATTGATCTGTTCGTTGTCGAATTCATGGGACAATCTGATTGTCGTGATTGATGGCGGGGATAAAGAACTTTTGTATGAAAGCGTATGTGCTGTCTTGTTATCAAAGGAAATACGGAGAAAGAGATCGGCAAGTTCTGGTAAAGAGGCGCTGGCGACCAGAGAAAGGCAACCAGAAAGGAATCAAAATCAGAGAGGGAGATCCAAATTTCGTGGGCGTTCGAAGAGTAAAGATAAGAAGGTGCAATGCTGGAGATGTCAAGAGTGGGGTCTGAAGCGAGATTGTAAAAACAAGCCAGTTCATAAGAAAGAAGCTGAGTCAACCTCGGACAAAAAGGAGACTGAGGCAGGAGATATGTATGTGGCTTCTGCATGTATGATACAGTCAGATAAGGATGTCTGGCTCATCGATACTGATGCTTCATACCACATGACACCTCATAGACACTGGTTTTGTGAATGTGAAGAGTATAATGGTGGGGATGTCATGTTCGGAAATGACACTACGATTCAGATTGTTGGACGTGGCATGGTGAAGTTGAGGATGAATGATGGCACGGTGAAGACTCTACCAGATGTGATGCATATACCACTTATGAGCATGAGTTTATTATCTGTTGGTACAATGACTGACTCGGGTGTTATATTCAGTTGCGACAAGGATTCGTGCAAGATGATGAGAGGGTCGATTGTAATTGCACGAGGGGTTCGCTATGGCACGTTGTACAAGTTGCTCGGAGAGATAATATCTGTGGGCTGCGGATTTATTTCTGAAGAGGTCAAAGAAGATGAAGACAGCAAATTTATGTTGTGACATAAGAGATTAGGCCATATCAGTGAAAAATGACTCTCCACTATAGTATCAAGTCAGATGGTAGAAGGAGTTCCAGATTGTTCTGTGGGCTTCGGGTTCTGTGAACATTGCCTCCATGAAAAATAGAATCGAGTCAGTTTTCAACACACAGGTTCAAGAGCAACGAAGATTCTCGAACTGATTCATAGTGATGTCTTTGGACCAACTCCGACTCCATCTATTGGAGGGTCCAGGTACTATATTTCTTTTATAGATAATTTTTCGAGATACAGTTGGATTTATTTTATCAAGAATAAATCAGATGTATTCTTGAGCTGCAAGATCAAGGTTTGGTGAAGAATTTAAAGTTTTGGTGAAAAATCAATTGAGCTGCAAGATCAAGGTCCTTCGTACAGATAATGGAGGTGAATTTTGTTCAGATAAATTTGAGAAGTTCTGCGTGGACAATGGTATTGCAAGACAGAAGACAATTCCATATACACCTGAGCAGAATGGAGTAGCTGAAAGGTTAAATCGGTCACTCATAGATAAGGCCAAATGTATGCTGAGTTGGGCTGAATTGGGGCAAGAATTCTGGGCAGAAGCTGTAGCCATAGCAAACTACCTGAAGAATCGCTCACCGACCTCATCAGTGAAGGATCAGACGCCTTATGAGGCAATGTTTGGGAAGAAGCCAAATTTGTCTCATGTTCGGGTGTTCGGATGTGACGCATATGTTCATATACCCAAGAAAAAGCGGGATAAACTTGACAATAAATTTGAGAAGAACATATTTGTCGGATACAAGAAAGGGGTCAAGGGCTACAAACTGTGGAATCCAAAGTCAAGGACTATTATTTACAGCAGGAATGTTATTTTTCGTGAATCACGTTCTCAAGTTGAAGTTCAAAAAGGTGATGAACCTAAGAAAGTGGTAGTGCTTGAAGAAGATTCTGATTCTGAAACTTCAAAGGTGGATGCACAAGATACTTCAGTTGAGTCTGTTACAGAACCGAATCAAGAGGACTCGATTAATGAAGTTGAAGATGCAGATTCAGATGAAGACCCAGATATTGGTACTACCATACCAGTTCTCAGGAGATCGACACGAGAAAGAAGAGCACCTTTGAGATACTCTCTTAGTGCTCTGAGTTCGTTTCATGCTTTGAGCATCATCGGAGAAGAACCTAATTTTGTAAAAGATGCAAGGTCTATGAATGATACAAACCAGTGGAAGCTTGCTATGACAGATGAGATGCAGTCACTGGATAAGAATGAAATATGAAGCTTGTGTAAATTGCCTAAGGATAGAAAGACAATTGGTTGCAAATGGGTGTTCAAGCGAAAGCTGAAACCATATGGGTCTGTAGAGAAGTACAAGGCGAGGCTGGTAGCTAAAGGGTACTCTCAAGTTGAGGGAGTCGACTATGATGAAATTTTTTCTCCCGTGACGAAAATGACTTCAATCAGATTTGTTCTATCACTGGCAGTAGCATATAATCTTGAGGTAGAGCAGATGGATGTGAAGACGTCATTCCTTCATGGGGACTTGGAGGAAGAGATATATATAAGACAACCAGAAGGCTTTGAGGTTCAAGGTAAAGAGAAGCTGGTGTGCAAATTGAAGAAGCCTCTGTATGGATTGAAGCAGTCGCCAAGGATGTGGTACCAGAAGTTTGATACGTACATGCTCGAACTCAAGTTTGTACGTTCAGATTCAGATCATTGTGTTTATGTGAAGAGAGTTGGAGATCAGTTTGTCATTCTTACACTGTATGTGGATGACATGTTGCTGATTGGAAACAATATGAAGATGGTGAATTCAGTGAAGTGTTTGTTGGTCAAGAAGTTTGAGATGAAAGACTTGGGACCAGCGAATTTTATTTTGAGTATGCAGATTAGAAGGGATCGTCAGAAGCGAAAGTTGTGGCTAGGACAGGAGAAGTACATAAAAGAAGTGTTAAAGAAATTTAACATGTCGGACTGCAAGCCAGTGGGTACTCATATGGCTCTAGGAACCAAACTTTCTACAGAGCAATGCCCGAAGACGGATGAAGAAGCCGAAGAGATGGACCGTGTGCCATATGCAAGTGCAGTGGGCAGCTTGATGCACGTCATGGTGTGCACGCGTCCAGATATAGCCCAAGCAGTGGGAGTCTTGAGTAGGTATATGTCTAATCCAGGCAGGGAACATTGGAATGCTATCAAGAGAGTTTTCAGGTACCTTCGTGGAACTTCAGATTTTGCTTTGTGCTTTGAAGGTGCGGGAAAAGGAAAGATGCTTGATATTGTGGGCCATGTAGATGCTGATTGGGGTGGAGACATTGATAGTAGACGGTCCACTAGAGGATATATTTTTACATTATTTGAGGCTGCACTAAGTTGAATGAGCAAGAGACAAAGCGTGATAGCACTTTCTTCTACAGAAGCAGAATATATGGCTTTTACTCATGCTGCAAAAGAGGCCATATGGCTACGACGGTTGTGCTTAGAGCTCGGATTTGAATAAGGTGCTATAGAGGTGAGATGTGATAATCAAGGTGCTATTCAGTTAGCTAAGAATCCCGCATTTCACTCACGCACAAAATATATTGACATCCAATACCATTTTATTCGGGAAAAGGTGGAAAAGAAAGAGGTTCAGCTTGAAAAGGTTGATACAACAGAGAATAGTTCTGATTTTCTGACTAAAGCAGTTACATGTGTAAAGTTTGAGTGATGCTCTACTGATGTCGGATTGAAGAAGAATGTTGCTGGCAAGGCTCTAATTAGTGTGAAGTATCCACCAAGTGGGAGAATGTTGGAGTTGGTGAATACTTCAGGGCTCATTGTTTCTCACACCGGGTTCGCCCACGTGAGCTTAGGGGAATATGAGTATTACCCAATTAACAGTATTGCTGGCGTACAAACGAAAGGGGGGGTTCGGGGGGCCCCGCCCCCTGACGGCGGTCCCGCTCATCTCAAGGGTTTTGGCCTTTTGTTTACCGGCCCGTGTGGTTCGGATTATGTTTTTTTCTCTGTTTATTTGGGTTTTAAACCCGGTTTGGAGAGGCTATTAATAGCCTAATTTTCTGGTGTAATTTGTGTGGCGACTGTAAACCTAAACGATATAGTGGAACTTCTTTGCAGGACGTAGCCCTCATCTCAAGGGTGAACCTGGGTAAATTCGTGTGTCTCCTCTATTTTTTTGCAATCTCTCTGCGATCTTCTCTCCTTGTTCTCGAATTTTCCCATCATTAACATCTTAAGGGCTGTGGTGATGGCTACATCGACAATTGCTGGACTGTCAGGCATTGCTCCTCCAATTCTTGATGGCAGTAATTATCAAGTCTGGCAAGTAAGGATGAAAGCATTCCTTGAAGGAGCTGATCTACAGGAGGCAGTGGAAGAAGACTATGAAGTGTAACCATTGGAACAAAATCCAACTCTCAATCAGATCAAGATTTATAAGAAGCGCACAACCAGAAAGGTTAAGGCAAGAGCAACTCTTTATTTTTAACAGAATTATGCATCTGAACTCTGCAAAAGAAATTTGGGACTATCTGAAGAAGGCATATGAGGGCAATAAGAAGATAAAGGGAATGAAGGGTATGAACCTTAAAAGGGAGCTAGAAAGGGTGCAGATGAAGAAAAGTGAATTAGTGCAAGGCTTTGATAATAAACTATTAGATTTAGCCAACAAATTAGCATTGCTGGCACTGATATTGGAGAGGAAAGACTTGTTGAGAAGCTTTTATGTTCTGTGCCTGAAAACTTTGAAGCATTGTGGCATCTCTTGAGAACATAAAAGAAATATCAGAGTTGCAATACGCTGAAGTTGTGAGTGCTCTTCAAGCACAGGAACAAAGGAGAGTATTAAAGAGAGGAGATGAGCCCATTGAAAGTGCAATGCAGGCTAGAGTGAAATATGAAAGTGGTGAGAAGAAGCACATAAACCAGTCTGGTAATCAACAGACCAATTCTGGTGCAAGTGATACACAAGAAAAGAAGGAAAGTGACGAAGCCTGCAAGCATTGTGGAAAGAAGGGTCATCCTTTCTTTAGGTGTTGGAGAAGACCAAATGTGAAGTGTAGGAAATGTGGGAAGATGGGACATGTGGAAAGGATCTGCAAAGGAAAAAGTTCTCAACAAGGAGAGGCACAGACTGCTGCATGTGAACTGGAGCAATTGTTTGTTGCTTCAGGTTTTGTGTCTCAGGTATCACGTGATGGATGGCTTGTAGACAGCGGATGCTCCAATCATATGTTTGGAAATGAGACAATTTTCACTGATATTGATAGATCATTCAATACCAGAGTGAGAATTGATAATGGTGACCTCTTACAAGTTGAAGGAAGAGGCAATGTGTTACTTGAAGGCACTCGAGGAGTGAAGCTGATGTCAGATGTCTATTATGTTCCCAAGATAGATCTGAATCTTCTAAGTGTGGGACAACTAGTTGAAAAAGGTATGAAAGTTATATTTGAAAGGAATGAGTTTGCTATTGTTGATGAAGAGGGCAAACTTCTCTTCAAAATTCCTATGCAAAATAAAACATTTGCCTTTGATCCTGCAAGTGAAGAAAGCATGGCTATGACGCTATGACATGAGTGCAAAGTTAGGAGGAGTTATGGCATAAGAGGCTAGGACATTTTCACTACAAGGTGCTGTAGTTTATGCAAAAGCATGACTTAGTTAAAGACATGCCTCAGTTGGGTACTGAAGTCTCTGATTGTGAAACATGCTTGCAAGGGAAGCTAGTAAAAAAATCTTTCCAGAAAACAATATGGAGGGCTAAGGAGAAACTGCAACTTGTACATTTGTAGACCAATGCCTGAAGAGTCTTTGAATAAAAGCAAGTACTTTGTAACCTTTATTGATGATTGCACAAGGTTTTGCTAGGTCTACTTCCTTAAACAGAAATATGAAGTTCATGAAGTGTTTCTAAGATTCAAACAGGAGGTGGAGAATGAAGCAAATTGTAAAATCAAGACAATAATGACTGATAATGGTGGTGAGTATATCTCAAAAGGATTCAAGTCCATTTGTGAAAATTCAGGCATAAAATATTAGTTCACAATTCCTTATACTCCTCAGCAGAATGAAGTGAGTGAAAGGAAAAATCGAAGTATTGTGGAGATAGCAAGATGTATGCTCCAAGGCAAGCAACTATCCAAAAGTTTCTGGGCAGAGACAGTAAACACTGCTGTCTTCTTGTTGAATAGGCTACCAACTAGGGCTCTCAACAAGCTGACATCATTTGAGGCATGGTATGGCTTGAAACCAAAGGTTAGTGGACTGAAAATTTTTGATTGTTTATGCTATTACTTGACTTATTCAGTCAGTAGAGATAAACTTGATCATAGAGGTGAAGCTGCTATCTTTGTGGGGTATAGTTTTCGGTCTAAAGCCTATAGAGTGTACTGTCCAAATGCACAAAAGATTATTGTGAGTAGAGATGTAATTTTTTGTGAAGATAAGAGATGTGATAGTATACCATACGAAGAAAAAAAGGTTGACAACAAAAGTATTGTGGCTGAAGCAGATCTGTAGAATGAGTTTATGTAGAATGAGTTTGAGTTGATTGAAGATGAACTAGTAGATCATTTACCTGTGCGAGGTACCAGATAGCTAGTAGAGGTCTATGCTAGATGTAATGTGGTTTTGTTAGAACCTAGAATTGTGGAGGAAGCAAAAGAAAATGCTGAGTGGATATCAACAATGAGAGAAGAATTGAGCATGATCAACAAAAACAACACATGACAACTTGTGTCTAAGCCTAATCACAAGAAGACTATAGGTGTCAAATGGGTTTTCAAGACAAAATTGAACTTCGATGGCATAGTGAATAAGTATAAGGCCAGATTAGTTGTGAAGGGATATGCTCAAGTTAGTGGAGTGGACTACTCAGATACTTTTGCTCCTATTGCTCGCATGGACACCATCAAATTGCTAATAGTTGTTGCTGCTAAAAAAAAGTGGATCATTTATCACCTAGATGTGAAATCAGCCTTTCTAAATGATGATCTATCTGAAGACATTTATGTAGATCAACCTGAAGGATTTGAAGTCAAAGGACAGGAAGATAAAGTTTATAAATTGAAGAAAGCCTTATATGGGTTGAAGCAAGCTCTAGCAAAATTGATTGCTATCTTAGTCAGCTTGGATTCCAGAAGAATCTAAGTGAAGTCACTTTATACTACAAACAAAGTGAAAATGATCTAGTAGTGGTGTCTATTTATGTTGATGATTTGCTGGTTATAGGAGAGGAGGAGAGTGAGATATTGAAGCCGAAGACAAGACTCATGATGCAATTTGAAATGACAGATTTGGAAAAAATGTCTTACTTTCTAGGCATGGAGATTCATAAAAAAGATGGTGAAATATTTATTTGTCAGAGGAAGTACATTCTTGAAAAGATTTAAAATGGAGGAATGCAATGCAGTCACTACTCTTGTTAATCAGAAAGAGAAGTTAAGCAAGAGTAATGTGCAAGATTTTGAGCATGAGTTTGAATACAAAAGGATAGTAGGTTGTTTAATGTATTTAACAGCCACTATCAAGATCTGACATTCAATATGCAACAAGCATTTTATCAAGATTCCTTAATTATGCAGCCGAGGAACATCTTACTACAGCAAAAAGAGTGTTGAGATACCTTAGAGGGACTCAGAGTTATGGTGTAAAGTTTAAAGCAATCCCTAGTCCTTGAGATGAAGTTAGTTGGCTTTGTGGATAGTGATTGGGTTGCTTAAGTGGAAGACATGAAAAGCACAATAGGATTCTGTTTTTCACTTGGATCAGGTTGCTTCTCGTGGAGCTCAAACAAGCAAGATGTAGTGGCACTATCAACGACTGAAGCTGAATTAGTTACTGCAAATGAAGCTGCAAAGCATGCAGTATGGCTTAGGAAGATATTATATGATTTGGGATTGCAAGAGAATGGTCCAACTATGTTATATGTGGACAATCAAGTTGCAATTGCAATTGTTCAGAATCCAGTTTTTCATGACAAGACTAAACATTTTAAGCTGAGGTTTTATTCCTTACGCGAGGCACAAAAGGAAAAAGAGGTGACACTGAAATATTGCAAAACAAGTGATCAAATGACTGATGTCTTCACCAAGCCTCTTGTTGTTCGTCAGTTCAGTCAGTTGAATCATGAAATTAGAATATGTCCAGATCTCTAATCCAAGGAGTTGAAATGTTAGATGATGTATTAGAACTTATTTACGTGTGTTTAGTTTTTATTTTATTATGTGTTAAAGCAACAGTTACTATGTTTTATTACTAGTCAGTTAGAGTTTGAATTAGAGTTAATGGTCAGTTATTTTAATCTTTGTATTTAATATTTAATAAAATGTCCTAAAGGTGTGTTGCTCCATTCTTTTCTCCTATGTTTTACTCTCTTGTCTATTCAAATACAAATAGTTTGAGTGTGTGAGAACTTTGCAAAATAATTGCAGAATCAATAATGAGAATGTGTCAGAATTGAGTGAAACAACAACACTGGATAAATAGCACTCTTGATGCAATACGAAGCTGCTTACATCAGGGACGAAAAGAAAAGAAGAAATGAACACACCACGATGTAATATAGTTGCTACCATACAGACTAGTAGATTACTCATTACATAACTGGTCTAAAATTTTGCTCTTACTTGTCCAATCCGATGGGCTTCGTTCCTGAAATAACACCCCAAAAAAAGCCTCATATTCGGCATTCTATTCACGGAGGGAACCATCCCAACATACTAGGGGGAGGGGTACCAATATAAATTATAATAATATTATAAATAACTGCAAATAATAAAAACAAAAAATATTCTATTTATCTATAAGAATTATACTCTATGTTAAAATAGTTTCAAAATAAATTATACTACCATCGTATGATATAACACAAAAATGAACATTTTTTTATCATCATGTCTCTCAAATAACAAAAAAACATCTATGAATAACTTTATAATAAAATTTATGTGAAAAAAATGAGTAAATGCACTGCTAAACGCTGTAAAGGATTTGTCCATTTTCTTCCATTATTTGATAAAACACTATTAGTGTCAATGAGAAAAAATTCAAAACAAAAAAAAATCATGAGATATAACTCCGAAAGAAGAGTGTGCACTTACCAATTTCTTATCTGATTTCAACAAGTAATAAAAGATAAATAATAGAATATAGTATGTCGTTTATAGTTCTCGATATACTAACATGCATTCAAGCTTAATTTGTTTTGTCTTAAAGGAAACATTAAGATCGGCAATGTAGCCATGCATGCCCCCCATACAAAAAACTGAAGGAGCTCATGAGATCGATCTTCTTCTCCAACAACAGGATTCGAGGTAGAACATTTCATATGCTTACTTCTATTCTGCTACTGATTTGAAATATTTCACGACTTATTTCTCAGATTTCAGACAAGAACTCACTGCAAGGATTAATAAGTTTCCTTCTGTTGATAAACTCTGTTCAAGAACAAATTTTTCACTTGTTTATTTATGAATAATAATCCTTCGCAAACTGCTTGCCTTTGACAAGCATGGCAGGAAAGGTTTGCTTAACCTTTCCAGTGAACTCGTTCGAGCTCTTACTACTACTCATATATATATATGAGCAGCTCTACCATTTTTTTGGAGAGATGCTCAGAAGTATGCAAACCTTAAAATACACGAAGCCGAATCGAATCTAGTGCCGTATTTACAAGGGGAGAGATGGGGGAGCAGCGTTCCTGGCCACCTTGCTGCTGTGTCTGTATAAGAAGAACGCCCTGCCGCCGGTGGACAGAGACCTCAGAACGGACTCCTTTGCCCTGCTCCCCTGCCTTCCACAGCTCTTGTGAAGCTTTGCTTCCTCGCAGCACCCGACGGTTCCCTCCGGCTGCAGCCGAACAACGACAGCGTCCAAGAACATCGAGTCCATCGAAGCCGACCTCCGATGAATCGCAGGCGAGTCAGACGAACTCTCCGACGTCCCTTCCGAAGATTCTTCACCTGAGTTGGCCGCAGTCCCAACGTTGATCGCGAGTTCTCTATCTTCCGGAGTTACGTCAAGATCGGAGGAGGAATTTGACGAAACGGAGTCAACGGGGACGCCTGCGGCCTCAGGCGAGGGAGATGTCTCGATCCCGGCTGCGGCTCCCTCTGGATCGACGACGGGGGCGCGACAGAGGGGGCAGTTGACGCGCGCCCGGAGCCACGTGTCGATGCAGGGGACGTGGAAGGCGTGGCCGCACTTGGGGAGCAGCCGGACGAGGTCGCCGTCCTCGAATTCGCCGAGGCAGACGGAACAGTCGCCGTCCCCGGCGCGAAGCCCCTCTGCGACCTTGTATTGCGTGACGGCGATCTTCTCGATGGTCGCCTCGTCGAGGCCGACGGTCCTTATGTACCAGACGTGGTGCAGCGGGGCCTCCGCCTCGTCGAAGGCTGGCGGCGCGACGTCTCCGGTGTCGGATAGAGGGGTTCCATCGGATGCAGCGGAGGGGAAGAAGAAGGCCCCTGGGCGACGGCGCCTGCGGATGACCGCGAAGTAGGCGATGGAGAGGAGGAGAACGGCGGCGACGACAGAGGCTCCGACGGAGAGGAGGATGAGGAGATGGTGGTGCCCCTCGTAGGGTCCTCTGACGGGAGGAGGCGGCGGGGGCGGCGGAGGTGGCGCTAGTCCTATCGGAGGCCAAGGCCAATCGTCGTCGTCATGGGACATCCAACGGAGGACAGCCATCGCCGGTGCAGGATTACGTTTGATCGGTCGACGGAGGAAGGGCGACGGTCGTGGGCGGCGTCCGCATATCCTTCGTCGCCGTCGGCACAAGCAATCGGATGAGAAAAAATAAGAATGGAAATGGTGGTGGTGTAGTTTTACTTCTATGCAATATTATTAAAACCGGACCGGACCGGCCGGTTCAATCGGTTCAATCACGAACCAGTCGGTGATCCGGTCCGGTCAAGTGTCAAAACTCGTTTTGACATTGAATCGGACAAAACCGGTTGAACCGGCCGGTTGAATGCAGATTTTGAAAAAAATTTGTAAAAAATGATATAAATAAGAAAATTAAATGAGAAAAAAATGAAAGAAATATAAGAAAATCAAAGCTATATAATTAAATATGAATTGAAATAAAAATGTAAGTATTTAAAATTGAATAATATTAGAATAGAAACTTATCAAAGGACATAAAATAAATGAAATAAAAAAGAAAGTGTTAAATAAAAAAAGAAATAAGAATAATTCAAAATAACATTTACTAATATAATATTTATCATCATTAAATAGTAGATATTAAATTATTAATAATTTATTCATATCATCATTATGAAGCTTTGAATTAATAAAAATTATGTTATATTATTTTTTAATATTTTTAATAAATTATTGGTATAATATTCATATATTATATTATATAACTTATGCTATATCTTTATAATTATTACGAATAATATTATTTTAATAAAATCCGATTCAATTCGATCGAACCCGATCGAACCGATCTAACCATGATTTAATAATGAATCGATCCGATCGCCGGTCCAATTACGAAAACATTGCTTCTACGCGGATCACACGATCGGGTCAACTGGGGGTGGGTGTTGGCTTGCTGTCTGGGGCCCACCAAGGTGGCGTTGTTCAGAAGGTGGTGTTGACTCGCATTCTTATGTGTATGGCGAGGTTCCACTTTTTTTACTACATTTTCTTACTACAGTTCCGATCAAAAGATTCAAAACGTTATTTTTTAGGCTAAAAGGAGTATAATTTAAGTTGTAGCATTGGAATAAGTCCATCATAAAGACGAAATTTAGTTATACAATAAGTGGATCGATTTATTGTATAATGTATTATTTGTTTATAATTTTTTTATCTTTTATATTTTTTTATATGCTAAGAAAAGTATATAACTCATTTTTTAACTACAACTTGCAGCATTCGAATTAAATTCACCGACTTATTGTAAAGATGAATTTTATTATATAATAAGTTGATCAACTTATTATATAGTGCGCTTCACGTTCATATTCTTTTTTTTATATATTGTTTTAATCGTCGAATTAATCTAATGATAAATTACCAAACTTATTTTTGCGCCGGTGCAGTGGAGTGCATGCAACTCTTAATTTTTATCATTAGAACATAAATATTACACAAATTACAAAGACAAACGGCTACGACTAGAAAACTAAATAAATAAATCGACATAAAAAAATAAGTTTAGTTTTTTTTTTGGAAATTAATAATATTAATTTATTAGTCAATGAAGAAATAATGCTTCGGTAACTACGCAGACAGGAATGAAAACTAGCTTGGACTCATTATGACATGGGGATCAGGTCAGACCCGTATGTGTTTTAAGGAAACAAAGTGAAAGAACCCTAAACCCAAATAAAATAAATAAAAAGAATCGACCGAGGGGGAAAGAATTCTTCCTAATGGAGATAGGCATCGGACAACTTCCATTCAAAGAAATATTTAAAAATTGCAAACACAGGTGGATCATCACTTCATTAGTTGGAAGTGGAAGTAACAAACACTTGCGATTGAAGCCAAAATGGGCGTAGACTGAAAAAGACTTGAAAGACTAATGGTAGAAAAAAAAATTGATTTTTATCAAGTTTGGTGAGATCAATAGAGTTCTGAATTCATGCTTTGAAATAAGAATATTGATCTATTTTCTAGCTTGATTTTGAATTCATAAAGTGTTAGCTGTTCTTAATATCCGAGCACGTATTTGGACTTATTGTCAACAAGATTTTTGCTCTGTTTTGCATAAGATAATACGAATAAATTATCGTTTTATTGTGCGACGTTTCTTCTGACCTTGTGTGCCTCATTAATTTCTCAGTAATTTTATTTATTTTTAATTAGTAGTTTTATATGATATTGCTTAATTTCAAATTTTTTTTTTGCTTTTGATGTTAATTCGGAAAAGATATCATTCACTTTACTTCATCATATATAATAATGTGGTGATAATACTAATATGTTATTTTAATATTTTTCTTAGAGTTTCAAGGTTTTTAATGGGTATACGGATCCACAATGTGCAACACATATTGCAAAATGTGCATTGCAACTAGAATCACACACCCAAATTCATGTTTAGATATATCAATTTTGTTTTTTTTTTTAATTTGTGTATGTATTTCCTAAAAAATATAGATTTATTATGCAAATAATGTTACATGTACAGTAGCATACAGTGTCATCATATTACCCGATACACATCATCAGATCACGTTGTTACCGTTACGAGATGAGTTAGGTTCGTTACAAAATATCGTAGATTCATTATAAGACAAAGTTGAATGATAAATTTGATAATGTGACTAAGTTGGAGCATTAATAGAGGAAATTTTTTTTAAGAAGATATAACTTTATCGTGTTAACGATGAAAGCTAAATAATAATTTTTCAAATATATATCTCAAAATCAACAAATAACTAATACTATCCAAACAGGGTAAATTGCATAAAAAAAGTCTAAAATTTGATCTTATTCTCAAACTTGACTTGAAGTTTTTTTTACATAACAGTCATTTAGACTAAATTTTTGTTTTTGCATAAAAAGTTATGAACTTTAATTTAATTATCGAAAGCTTAAATTTTTATTTTAAAAATTTTAAATTGGTTACAAATACAACCTATTATTATATTTTTATTAAAAATAATAATTCAACGATCATCACATGAATAAGTTAAAAAAAATAAAAAGGAGAAAATAAAATTGGTTGTAAACTAGTTTAATTTTTAGCCCATTTTATAATTACTAATTACAAAGTAGGCTAAAATTTCGTTCTATTTTACGATAGGCTAATAATTAAACTAATTTACTATTAAAATTTTAAAATATTTTGGTTTTCCCTTTTTTTTAACTTATCTATGTTACGATTGTTGAATTATTATTTTTTAATAAAAATATAATAATATAATATATTTATAACTAATTTAATTTTGTTAACATAAAAATTTAGGTTAGATTTGAGAATAAAATTAAAATTCATAATTTTTTTGCAAAATTAAAACTTGATGCTAAATTTGATAATAAAATCAAACTTCAAACTTTTTTTATTCAATATATCCATCCAAATACTAACTACATCAAAATAATAATAGGTCTCCTAACGATCCTAGTGTATTTGCGTATCAATGTCACTATAACTTGGTTGCTACATAAACTCGTAGAATGAATTATTTGTAAGATTTAAATATAAAGATATGTAATTTTCATTATATTAAATAATATAAAAGAATGATACTTTTAATAGAAAAATTTCCATGATGATTATTCTTTCTCTAATTTTTTAATAAAGAATGACATTATAGGCCTGAAAACCCCTAAAATTCCAATTCAGATGTCCAAAAGGCGAGTTGGAGAAAGAGATGGGGAATAGAGAGAATTTGGGCTTACTTAAAAAAAGATTATTTCCTTTAGTATTCCTTAAAATATAATGTTTTCATATTTAACCTTGTATAAGTTTTAATTATAGAACTTATTTAAATTTCACACTTTTTAATAATTATGAAATGATATTTTTGCTTCTTACTTTTTAATATGAAAAAAATATTTTCATGAACATATAATTACGTAAAAATATTATTTTCAATTAATATTTTTATTTTTATTGATTTTTTATTTTTAAAATATTTTTATTGTAATATGAAATTAAGGATAGAAATGATATTTTATAATTAAATTTAATGAATTTCTGTTTAAATTTAACATAAAAATTAATAAGTTTGGGGATTAATTTGTAATTTTATAGTTTAGAATCAGACGAAAAAAAATTATAGTTTAAGAAGTGTTAAAAGAAGTAACTCGAAAAGAAAAGAAAAAATTTGGGCAACTTTGTTGATTTATTACCCGCCTTCATTTTTCTTCGCATGGCGCTCTCTATCCTCCTCGCGTCTTCTTCCTCCGACTATCCTTGATGCGTGTAAAATTGATAGCAAACTCTATCAAGTGCACTAGTCGCTCAAGTAATAAAATGAATGAGTAGAATTATCGTTCACACGAAGACGGTTAATAACTTAGATTCTATTTTAACTTTGTTAATTAAGAAATTAAGAAAAGTTTGTTTTCAAAGTGCAAATAAAATAAAATAATAAAAGTAACAAAAATGATCACAGGAAGAAATAATGATTTGATGATTAAGGCATTTAATTATCACCACTAAAATGGAATGAAATTTCTTAACTTAAAATTAATTGAATCAATAACAAAGTGAATTTCCAAAATTAATTAACCAATGTTTCAGACTTTAACTATTATCTTATGAATAATTAGAATAAACTAATTATTTTGGTTTTTAATTTACTTAATTAAATCATAAGATGCATTAAAATAGAATTAATATTAAAGGCTTTCTCAAGTCACCTTAATAACTATACAAATTAACTCTCTTTCGATTTTCCTAATTGTGTCATGCAATAAATAAGATCAATTCTAGAAACTGTTATAAAAATAATCACTTCTTTTCAAATAACAATAAAATCATAAATCATCGAATCAAATGAAAATATTAAATATGAAATTGCAATACTATTAAAGATTCAAATTAAACTAATATTAAAAAATACTCCAAAACATAAATAGGGTTCAATTAAGATGACCCTAATAAAGGAATAAATCTGAAAATAATATCATCAAATCTAATATAAAAGATTGGGAAAAGAAAATGAAGAACTCTGACAGTCACTGTGCACATGCTCTCATAAGTTTCCGACAGAGCTTCGCTATTATTCTTAATCTTCTTCTCTTTGTAGGCTTCAATTCTATGCTCTAGGATGTCCTCTTCTGTCTCATTTTATAAGTTTTCTCATTCACCGAATGAAGAAATCGAAAATCTATCTGAAAAATAGATAAAATATGTCTCATAACCGTCCAACACACCGCCGTCACGACCGTGACCAAGTCCTTCACGGCCATGACAATGACTGTCAAGATTGAAAAGGACAAACTTTTTTGCTAAAAAATATCTCTATCACATCTGTGATAGAAACTGTCATGGCCATGACAGTAATTTAGTCATTTTTTTTATTGCAACATCTTTCTGTCATAGCCATGAAAAGAATTGTCACGGCTAGTCTTCTGAGATGTTTTAGGGTCTTTTCTTTTCTTAATTTTGACATTTTCTCATATCCTACCATCAATAATTTCCAGACTTAGGTAAAAATCAAATTTAAAGGAAATTGTATAAAAATAAATCAAAACTCTCCTTTTCTAAACATAAAACATTCTAAAATACTAATCAAATGGCCTAAACTAATGCATGATTTTTTCGTACATCAAATACCCCAAGCTTAATATTTTGCTTGTCCTCAAGCAAATTTCAGATAATGCATATGCTTCCATCACAAAATCAATACTTTTTTCCCTCTATTCTTTTACATGACCATCATCAGAGTATTTATTCTCAACCAATACTCAGCCTTGCAAAATTCTTAGCATTCAAACATATTCTTCTTGCATATCTACAAATAATATTAGTAATCCTCCATATTGCACATTTCAGCATTAAGATTTTTTTTCACTTAAGAATTTAGTAATCCTCCATGTTGCATAAAGTGGTCCATTTAACGGGCTTTCGACCGACAGATCCCAGAACATATGCTCTTAGGTCGCCAGGCAAAAATTCCCTACAGATCTAATTACCCAGACACACCAAGATTCCAGAGGGTACTTTATACTTTTCATTTAACTGTTAGGACTCAACTAGTCCTCTTTTCATTTTTACTTTAACATTAAAATTATATAGCATAATTATAAGCTCCAAAAAGATTTAACATTTTCAATAAAGATGTAATTATAATCAAGACTAACATCATAGTAAATAATAGAGAAATTATTCATTTAAAAGTTAGTCCTTCTACTTAGCAATAAACTCAATCCAAATCTCAATATTCTAGTGATACCCGATAAAAAGAAACAGTGATTGAATTTCGTAAATTAAGCGATGTTTTGAAAATAAACTTATAGACAATAAAATAGTGAACAAGAAGAAATGAGATGACACTTTTTCTTAAATTTTTTTTTGGAAATTTCAAACAAAATAAGATGGACTCAAAATGCTAAAAATAGACATGCAATGCAAATGCAATAAGACTAAGTCCCCCCCAAGCTTGAACCTAACAATGTCCCAGTGTTAGGCCCATACACATGAAAACTACGAAATAATAATAATATATGATAAAATGCAAAAGGAGTATAGACAACCTAATGATTTCTAGGTTGGTCATGTTGCTTCAAAAGACGGCTCAAAGGCTTCTTTCGGCCATGATTATGCAGCCTCAAAGGACTGTCACGAGTGTTCCGACGTATGTCACGACTAGAGTGAGTAGATGATCCACGACCATTCCCTCCTCCACGGTCGTGCTTGTACAATCGATCGGTTCCAAATGAATTGGCAAGCAGGGAGGAAGGGGTGGCTGGCGGTGATGTCGCACGTGAATTGCTGAGGTTGCCGGAAGCTTGTTGAACAGAAGGCATCGACAGATAAGATGAAGAGAAGATGACTGACGATTGATTCGCAGAGATCGTGAACCAAACGACAGTGGATACATATGATGTCGACGACGAGATCGGGACGGAGGTGTCGGCGACGGAACAATCGCGACCGGCGAGATTTGGAGTAGCCGGCGGTGACGATCGACGATGGTTGTCGACGTCGGAGAAGACAGGTGGCGACGGCGTGGACTCGACGGCATTAGCAGGCGGTACAGGGTGACGCGACTAGGGATCATGCCCGTGCCCCATTTGAGATGAGTATTGGATGGTCTGATTTGAGCCATGTGAGTTTTTGGATTAGTGCCATGTGTCCTGAAAAACAAAATAAAATAATGAACGTGATAAACAAGTGCCCATTATATCTGTCGTAACGGCCGTGCACGTTCGGAATGGTCGTGCTCAATATGTTCGCGTTCATAACGATCGTGCTTGACTTTGTATTGGCTGTGCTTCAACTCGTTTCAGAGAAACGGTGGGATTGTTGCGGTGTCACGACCATAACATAACATGGGAACAACCGTTCTAGAGGTGTTGGATGTGCAAATATGATGGCACGGTCGTGCCATCATAGAGGCACGGCCGTGACCGTATCCTCCCTGGAGGTTCTTCAAAAAGAGTAACATAAAATAAAATATTAATTCTAGTAGCTAATCGAAACTAAAGATTCTGATACTAATGCTAAACTAAAAACTAAGAGGACAAAAGTTTAAGAGTAGTTCTAAGTTATAATCTTTAGCTTGATTTTTACCCTTTGGCTATCTCAAGTGTTTGGAAGGGATTCGAAGTGATCTTTTTTTTTCATTTTACCTCTAATGTAATTCTTGAGGAATTGTTCATCCACTTTGAAAGAATTACCTGGATCTTCTTGTGTACTTGATCCTTGGGCTTTCAATGCATCGACTTTTGTGATGTCTGAGATGATGATGGTGTGTTCCCTTCTAGCAATGAATGATTTGGAAGTAATGGTGAGATGGTTGTTGGACTTTCCGGAGGTGGATTACTTCTTCGCACTAGTTCATGTCTTTTGATAATAATTCTTCTTCAATCGTCTTCTTCCTAAATTAAAATATTACAAGTGACATGGACATATAATTAGTGTAGATTTTGTAGGATCCCAAAGGACACAAAGAGGTGAATTGGTGTTTAACCGAAAATGTCGATTTCACGAAATTCGTCGCGGAAGCATAAAATCGATTCTTAAGAACCTTTGCGATTCAGATTATAAGCACAATATTAATGGGGAGAGAGAGTGAGAGAAATCAAACACGAAGACACAGGTGGTTGTTGACGAGGTTCGACCATACTTTGGCCTACGTCTTCGCTCTGACTTCTCAACCTCGAAACCGTCGGAGATTCCACTAATCCCTTTCTTTGTTCCAAATGGGGCAAGGAAGAAAGTCCTTTACACAATCACCTTTTTTTCCGCTTCAAGAGGCAAGGCAACCTCTCCTCCTATGAAGCTAATCTTTTCTCTCACTCAAGAGGTAAGATTTGGAACATCTTTTACACAGGAGCTCTCACAATCTTTCTGAAGAATAGTTTCTCTCTTTTATAATAGAACACTCACAAGAAGAGAAGAGAGAAAAAAATAAGGCTCTAAAATGATAATTTCAAGAGAAATTATCTTCTTTTGATTTCTTGAAGTTTTGCTTCAATGCTTGGATTGATTAGTTGCTTTTGTTTCTAGTCTTGACACTCCTTTTATAGGCTCTAGTATGTGGAAAATTCGTCCAGAATTAATTCTACATTTTTCTCCTCAAAATATAGTCGTTACTGTTCATTTCAGTAATAGACCAGTCGACCGCATTTATTGACCGGTCGACCGAACTATATGACCGTTGCGCTAATTTCTCCAGTTGCCGCAGCTGGTTGGTCGACCGGACTATCGACCAATACAGTCTTACAGTTTTGATTTGTAGTCGTTGAGCTGATCGGTCGACCGGTGCTTCGACCGGATTGTCGACCGGTATAGTCTCGCAATTTTTATTTGAGCAGTTTATGTTTTGATTGGTCGACCGGACCATCTCGACCGGCCTTCATAGCTTCGACTGGCAGGTTGACCGCCATGCACTATTTTAAGCATAACTTTCTGCACGGTTATCCAAATTAGATGATCTTGGAGTCTATGGAAAGTTAACCGAATTCTCTACAAGACCATCCAAAACTAATAAGATTAGTGACAATTATTTAATTAAAGTGTAGTGTATAAAGTTATCTCTTTTTCTTTAAATTTTTTAGCATTTTATCTTTAATCGTTCGAGGTTTGTATCATCAAAATATAATTTAATATGTCATTAAAACTTAGATCCAACAATCTCTCCTTTTTTTATGAAGACAAACCGAGAAATATGAAAAATATATAAATTACAAAAAAATTGTAAAATTCTTATAAAAATAATTTTACTCCCCTTAACACATAGCTTTCCTTACAATGGTAGATATTCTCATAAATATTAATTGTAAGGTACTCTTCATATAAAATGATATTCATATCATATTTCTCCTATACTTCTCCCCCTTTTGTTTCATCAAAAAGAATAATTTATATATATGAAGCATATAAGAAATCATATGTAACTCCCTCTTAATCAATATTTTATTTTTCCCCCTTTTGTCATATAATAGTCATGTAGAGAGTATTTCAACATAAGAATTTGAAAATATGACTCCTCCTAAATTTATGACTACTTTATAATGGTAAAATGAAGACAATTTGATGAAATCCAAAAAGATATTTATGGATATGGCATAAAACTTTGATGCAATAATGATATCCATGAAAAAAAATAAAGTTTTGAAGTTTAACGTGCTCCCCCTATTATTATGATCAATTTGTTTTGTTCCTTTATTTTCATTCAAAGAAATAATCATTTTGAAGTTTTTGAATGAAATAGAAAAATAGGCTTAACACTTGAAAGAAAACAAGAGTATTCTCAATGATACTTTTACCATAACTTTTGTGCCTTCACATTTTCATTCGTCATTCGCTTTACATGTGAGGAACACCTGAAAAATATCAAGTAACTTTTGGTACCCAAACTTCTTTGAGTCCTTTTTTGTTAGTCAAAGTTCCTTTTGGAATTCAAATCATGTCATTTTGTGAAGATTTTCTTGCTTTGCATTGATACGCAAAATGATCATTAAATTCACATGTAAAACATGTAATATGTGATTTTCTATATGTATGATTAGATTTTCAATAAGAGTTTTCATGTCTAAAGTGTTTTCTAGGATTATTTTTTGTTACATGAGAAATAGTTATATTTTTCAAAGAGGCATTTTCCTTTTTTTTCTTTTTCTAAAGAGCATGTTAGTTTTACAATTTCACATGCATGTGTAATCTCCAAAGTTTCAATTTTATTTTTGAGATTTTTATTTTCCATTTTTAATTTTTCAAACTCATTTTTCATAATGTGAAGATCATTCATCAAGGTTTCATTAGGAATTAGACATGCATCCTTTTCTTTTTTCAAAATATCAAAGTCATCTTTTATAATATGAAAATCATTCATCAATTTTTTATTCTTCTTATTAAGAATAAGATATTTTTCAATTAACAAAGAGAATTCCTTATGTACGTCAAAATTGATATTATCATCATCATTATCATTATCACTATTAACACGAGAAATAAGAAGAGTTGATGAATCCTCATCATTATGTGCCATTAAGCATAGACAAGCATCCTCGTGTCACGGGGTCGTTTTTAGCTCGATGACCCGTGTGGCGTCTAGACGTGCCCAACGTCTAGGCAAGCTCTTTTGAATACTTTGCGGAAGCTTGTCTATGCCACTTTTCGTATGCCACAGTTTTTGGGACGCTCGGTCCCGAGTAGCCGCTTCTTCGGTGAAGGCGTTCGTAAACGAACGGGCACCTCGGCGGGATGCTCGATCTCTTTGGGACTCTTTGAGACGCTCTTTTGTGGGTTGCCACCCCACGCTTGAAGCACGATACTAGATTTAGGGAAGCTTAAAATCTTTGTTGAGTAAATATGAATGATTACAACGCTTCGGGGGAGGACTAGCGGGTCTCCCCTACTATACCACCATTTCGGGTGGTAGGTTTGCGAAGATGGCATACTTGGAGAACTCGCGGAGCCGGCGGCGAAGATGACATACTTGGAGAACCGATCGACGACCACCATGATGGTACCTGCCCCTTCAGACTTAGGCAGGCCTGTGATGAAGTCCATGAAAACATCCTTCCATTGACGCTCTAGAATAGGCAGGGGTTCCAGAAGTTCGCCGAGCGCTTAGTTGAGGTTCTTGTCTTGCTAGCAAACAAGACATGTCTTCACGAAAGCTTCAACATCATCCTCCATCCTTCGCCAGAAATAGTTGTCTTCGATGAGTGCCAAAGTGCGACGGATGCCCGGGTGTCCTGCCCACTTGGAGTCATGGCACTCCTGCATGATAGTACGTCGTAAGTTGTCGAACAGAGGAACGTAGACGCGACGTTCCTTGGTAAAGATCAGCCCATCTTTCATCCAAAAGCGGCGTGTCTTTCCCTCATTTGCTTGTTCGAACATGTTCTTTGCCGTGGGATCCGACTCCAGTCCCTTCTTAATCCTTTCGATCATGTCGGCCTGAGAGGAGCTCATGGCCGCCAATTCGGCTCGTCGACTGAGGGCATCGGCAACGACATTCGTCTTGCCGAGTTTGTACTCCAGAACATAGTCAAACTCCGCCATAAAATCTTGCCATCTTGCTTGCTTCGGAGAGAGCTTCTTCTGCGTCTCGAAGTAACTTGTCACGACATTGTCCGTCTTGATGTGAAATCGCGACCCGAGAAGGTAGTGCCGCCATGTTCTAAGGCAGTGGATCACCACGGTCATCTCCTTCTCTTGAACGGCATAGCGCCGCTCCGTGTCATTGAATTTTTGACTCTCGAACGTCACGGGATGCCCCTCCTGCATAAGAACTCCTTCAATGGCATAGTCAGAAGCATCTGTCTGTACCTCATAGGGCTTGGTGTGGTCTGGTAGGACGAGCACCGGTTCCTCCGTCATAGCCCTCTTGAGGGTGTCGAACGCTTCCTGGCATGTCGGCGTCCACTCCCACTTCACATTCTTCCGGAGGAGATTCGTCAAAGGGGTCATCACATGTGAGTACCCCTTGACAAACCGTCTATAGTAGTTCGTCAGACCAAGGACCGAACGCATGTCGGGAACCCGCCTGGGCGGCTCCCACTCCATGATGGCTCGAATCTTCGCGCCTCCATCTTCAGCTTGTCACATCCAACGACATGTCCCAAGAAGTGCACTTCCGGTTGAGCGAAGGCACACTTCTCCCGCTTGACGTATAGCTCGTTCTGCCGCAATACCTCGAACACTTGCCGAATGTGCTCGATATGCTCCTCCAAGGTGCGGCTGTAGATCATGATGTCGTCGAGGTATACAACCACGAACATGTCAAGGAATGGTTGCAATACCTTATTCATGAGAGTGCAGAAGGTCGCTGGGGCGTTGGTAAGGCCGAAAGGCATCACGAGGAACTCGTAGAAGCCGTATCTTGTGACGCACGCCGTCTTCTGTACATCATCTTCCACGATTTGGACTTGCCAATAGCCCGAACAAAGATCCAACTTGGTAAACCATCTTGCACCGCCAAGTTGGTCGAACAAGTCCGCCATCAAGGGGATGGGGTACTTGTTCTTCACCATAAGCTTGTTGAGCGTCCGGTAGTCGATGCACATCCGAAGGGAACCATCTTCTTCTGAAAGAGTACCGGGGCACCATATGGAGACGTCGAGGGTCGAACATATCATGCATCCAATAGTTCGGTGAGTTGCTTACTGAGTTCTGCGAGTTCCGGAGGGGCTAGCCGTAAGGGACTCCATGAGGGGGCTTCGATCCTGGGACCAAGTCGATGACATGGTCCACTTCACACTTTGGAGGCAGCCGCTTTGGAGCTCCGGGGGCATGACGTCCGCAAAGTCCTCAAGAGTTTCAAGGACTTTGGGAGGTGTTGGAGTGGAGGGTCCCGGATCTTCCAATATGGTGGTCGCCAGGAAGGTGTGCTCCTGTTTGCGCAACCCCTTCGCCACTTGCATGGAGGAGAGGGTCTTCTGCTTGAGATCACCTCCCGACCTCACGGGAATGTTGTAGGGTCCCTTGGGGTCGAAGATGACCATTGAGTTGGTGAACGGGATGACACATGCAGCAATGTGTCGCAGAAAAGAGATGCCCTCCACCACTTCGTAGTCGTCCATTGGTGCCACCGTCACGTCGAAGCTTTCCAACCACTTGCCGATGCGAACTTTTACTCCAAGAGAAATCCTTGTGGTCGAGATAGACTTCGCGTTTACCATCTTGAACATGGCGTTGGTCTTCTGTAGTGGCAGCTTCAGCTTCTTGACGGTCACTTCTGACACGAACAACTCCGATGCTCCCGTGTCAATAAGGGCGTTGAAGACTTGCCCGTTCAACTCAATGTCCGTATAAAGTCGAGCGGCTGATGAAGGACCCTCCGAGGCATTGATGGCGCTGAGTACGTGCATCGAACTGAGACACGCCTCCTCCTTCTCCTTTTCATCGGGGCAATACATGGCGTTGATCGTCGCCTTTTGCGGACAATCGCTCGTCCAATGTGGACCCTTGCAAATGTAGCATGGCTTTGGCGGCTTTCCGTCCCTCTTGAATTTATCATTGTTGGGCCTCTTGTCTTGGTGTCCATTTCCTTTGTCCTGGTAGTGCGGCTTGCCTCCTTGCGACTTAGGCTTCTCTCCCCCACCATAGCCCTTGTCCGAGGGCTTTGATGGTGGAGCGCTCATTTTGGCATACTCCACGAGCGACTCAGCAGCAGCGACTAACGAGCGGATGTTGGGGCAATCTCGTCGCTCCAACTCCATCCTAGCCCATGGCTTCAAACCCTTCACGAAGATCGCCAACAACGTGTCTTCGTCCACCTAGGAGTTCTGTAGGCGGAGCTCGGTGAACTCTTTCACGTACTTCTTCAACGTGCCCTTCTGGCAAATGTTGAACAACGCAATTTTAGCCTCTAATCCCGATTTGGCGGGGCAAAAGTAATTCGTTAGCTGCCTCTTGAAGTCGTTCCACCTCTTAATGGACTCGACGTTGCCACGTTCCATGTCATCGCAATGGCACCGCTACCATAGACTCGCCGCATCTTGCAAGTAGAAGGATGCGGTCTTCACCATCCTCGCTTCGGACGTCAAGTCCAAGGCCTCTATGTACCTTCGGATATTTCACAGAAAATCACTGATCTCCTTCGCCGACCGCTCGCCTTTGTAGAGCCGCAATTTCGGTACATCAATCCTTGTCTCATGCGGGGTGGGCGTCTCGGGACGCCGCCCATCTCCGTAGCGTCGCTCGAGTTCTTCCCGCATGGTCTTGAACTCTTACTTCATCTCGAACCGCATGTTGGAGAGACCATTGTCTAAGGTCTCCCGCATGTCCATGATCGTCGCCTCCATAGACTCTAGCCGCGTATACAACGACGCAATCTCGTCCCGTACCATTGCGAGATCCACGGTGTTCTCCAACTCCTGCTCGTGCGTTGCGAGTTGTTCTTGCATCTCGCCCACGTCCAATTAGAATTGGCCGAGGCATTGCTCGAA
Source organism: Pontederia crassipes (assembly GCA_030549335.1). Lineage (NCBI taxonomy): Eukaryota > Viridiplantae > Streptophyta > Magnoliopsida > Commelinales > Pontederiaceae > Pontederia > Pontederia crassipes. The sequence continues at coordinate 6,448,389 of CM060185.1, read as the reverse complement.
GGCGGACAAGGCGTCCTTCGAGCGGGCGCGCCCTCGCTCGGGGCAGCCCTTCTCCGGTGCGACGGGTTCATTCGTCATTTCCGAATTCGACGTCATTTCTCATTGATCGTCGAACGCCAACTTGAGCGATCCCAGAAACGCTGCTCTGATACCAACTTGTCACGGGATCATTTTTAGCTCGATGACCCGTGCGGCGCCTAGACGTGCCCAACGTCTAGGCAAGCTCTTTTGAATGCTTTGTGAAAGCTTGTCTATGCCACTTTTCATATGCCACAGTTTTTGGGACGCTCGGTCCCGAGCGGCCGCTTCTTCAGTGGAGGCGTTCGTAAACGAACGAGCACCTCGACGGGATGCTCGATCTCTTTGGGACTCTTTGGGATGCTCTTTTGTGGGTTGTCACCCCACGCTTGAGGCAGGATGCTAGATTTAGGAAAGCTTAAAATCTTTGTTGAGTAAATAGGAATGATTACAATGCTTCGGGGGAGGACTAGCGGGTCTTCCCTACTATACTACCGTTTCGGGTGGTAGGTTTGCGACGTGTGGTGTGGAGGACCATCTCCGGGGGTGCACTTTTTTGGAGTGCAAATTATAAAACTGTCACCACCACACTTAGAAAATAAACTAAGTACAAAAGTGGGTTGAAAAGGAAAATACAAGGTAAGATAACTCGACGTGCCCCGGGGAGAAGCCCCCGGGACACTCGCTGGATGAATTTGATGATTCACTTGATTCACCTTCACTTGACTCATCATATCTTTTCTTCTTTCTTTTACGAGATGTCTCTTCTTTGTGATTTTTGTATGATCTTCGGGTAGGCTTCACATTCTTTTCTTTCTCTTTCACCAATTTAAGATACTTATCGAGTTTTCTTGAGTAGAGAGCGAGTTTCTTTTCATCTACTTCTTCTTCACTCGAGTCATCTTCACTTTTGCTTGCTTTCAAAGTCAATGTCTTCTTTTTGGGAGCATTTGATTCTTCTTCTTCGTGGATTCCGATCTCATAGGTTAGAAGTGAACCAATTAGATCGTCAAAATCCAATTTGTTCAAATCTTTTCGAACACTGTCATTTTTGTATGCCAACGGGAGGAGAGAGACCTGAGAATCTTTTTCACTTTTTGGGGGTTAGTTCTCGGCTCGCTCAAAGAGGCTAAGCCATTCACAATATCATTAAATCGAGCAACCATATCATTTATAGATTCATTATCATACATTTTGAAAGAATCATATTGATGATTTAGAATATTCAATCTAGATTCTTTGACTTTATCCGTTCCTTCAAAAGTGGTAATAAGTTTCTTCCAAATTTCGATTGCACTTTCACAATTAGAAATCCGATTAAAATCCGTTGAATCCAAAGCACAATAAAAAATGTTCTTTGCTTTTCAATTCAATTTCGAAAAAACTTTCTGTCTTTCGTCATGTTCGGAAGGTAATTTTTCATGTAAGTAATAGCTTTTTCGACAATATCCCACATGTTTATATCAATAGAACATACATAGGCTTGGATCCGAATTTTTCAATATCCAAAATTTGATGCATTTAAAAGGGAAGGATGACTAATTGATTTTCCTTCGGCAAAAACAAATGCACTTGATGCCATAGCTCTTAAGATTATTAAATCTTAAAAAATGATTGAATTTTGAAAATGATTAGATATGAAAATGAGAAGATTCAAAAGATCAAAATAAGAGCAACCCGCTCTGATACCAATTGTAGGATCCCAAAGGGCACCAAGAGGGGGGGGGGGTGAATTGGTGTTTAATCGAAAATGTTGATTTCACGAAATTCGTCGCGGAAGCGTAAAACCGATTCTTAAGAACCTTTGCAATTCAAATTATAAGCACAATATTAATGGGGAGAGAGAGTGAGAGAAATCAAACACGAAGACACATGTGGTTGTTGATGAGGTTCGGCCACACCTTGACCTACGTTCCCGCTCCGACTTCTCGACTTCGAGATCGCCGGAGATTCCACTAATCCCTTCCGTTGTTCCAAATGGGGCAAGGAAGAAAGCCCTTTACACAACCACATTTTTCTCCGCTTAGAGAGGCAAGACAATCTCTCCTCCTATGAAGCGAATATTTTCTCTCGCTCAAGAGGTAAGATTTGGAACCTCTTTTACACAGGAGCTCTCACAATCTTTCTGAAGAATAGTTTTTCTCTTTTACAATAGAACACTCACAAGAAGAGAAGAGAGAAAGAAAGAAGGTTCTAAAATGATAACTTCAAGAGAAATGATCTCCTTTTGATTTCTTGAAGTTTTGCTTCAATGCTTGGATTGATTAGTTGCTTTTGCTTCTGGCCTTGACACTCCTTTTATAGGATTTGGTATGTGAAAAATTCGTTCAGAATTAATTCCACATTTTCTCCTCAAAATAGAGCCATTACTGTTCATTTCAGTAATGGACCGGTCGACTGCATTTATTGACCGGTCGACCGGACTATATGACCGTTGCGCTGATTTCTCCAGTTACCGTAGCTGGTCGGTCGACCGAACTATCGACTGGTGCCTCGACCGATACAATTTCGCAGTTTTGATTTGTAGCCGTTGAACTGATCGATCGACCGGTGCTTCGATCGGACTGTCGACTGGTATAGTCTCACAGTTTTCATTTGAGTAGTTTATGACTTGATCGGTCGACCGGTATCCCCGATCGGTCGACCGGACCGTCTCGACCGGCCTTCATAGCTTCGACCGACAGGTTGACCGTCCTGCACTATTTTGAGCATAACTTTCTGCACGATTATCCAAATTAGATGATCTTGGAGTCTATAAAAAGCTAACAAAATTCTCTACAATCTGACTTTCCACATTCATCTAAAACTAATAAGATTAGTGCCAATTATTTAATCAAAGTGTAGTGCATAAAGTAATCTCTTTTTTTAAAACTTTTTAGCATTTTATCTTTAATCATTCGAGGTTTGTATTATCAAAATATAATTTAATATGTCATTAAAACTTAGATGCAACAAATTTGTCCCCAATAGTATCCCTCGTGGTATAAGTAATTTCAGAGGCTAACTCTTCAACTTTCTTCTCCAATGTTTTAAATTTGACCTCCATAATATCAAACTTAGCATTAAAATTTGGGAATTGAGGAGGAGAAGAAATAATAACTGTTTGGTGCCAATTGTGATTGTAGATCGCTGATGAGTTGATCTTGTAGTGTAAATCTTTTCTCTATAACTTCAATCAATTGGCACAATTTTTTTTCGATGTTGGAATTTGATTCTGAATGGGTGGATAGAGGAACATCATTTTTCATTTGGATCTTAGTCTCCAATTGCTCTACTTGTTCCAGCAACTTCATAAAGGCTTTTTTTAAGTTGAAATTTTTCTTCAACCATTGTCTTAAACTTTAACATTGTGTCTGCAATTGTAGAATTTTATTGTACCATGGGAATGAGTAGGATACTGTTATTTGTAATTTGTGATATTTGTGCTTCATGATCCTCGAGCACATTTCTTTGTTCTTTCAGTTAATAACAGTCTTTGATTTTGTTGTCATTCTAACTGTCTCTTAAAGATATCTCCTGGTCACAAAAGAAAATAAAGAAATATGAAAGTATGTGAATTAATAAGAATCTGCGTGAAATTTAACAGAAAATAAAATCTCTCAAATAACAAGTAAAATAAAAAAAAGTCATTAGACACCGTATCTGGCAACGGCGTCAAAAACTTGATGCGTGTAAAGTTGATAGCAAACTCTATCAAGTGCACTAGTAATAAAGTGAATAAGTAGAGTTATCATTCCCACGAGGATAGTTAATAACTTATATTCTATTTTAACTTTGTTAATTGAGAAATTAAGAAAAGTTTTGTTTTCAAAAGTGCAAATAAAATAAAATAATAAAGATAATAAAAATGATCAACAAAGTGAATTCCAAAATTAGTTAACCAATGTTTCAGACTTTAACTATTATCTTATGAATAATTATAATAAATCAATCATTTCAGTTTTTAATTTACTTAATTAAATCATAAGATGCATTAAAATAGAATTAATATTAAGGACTTTCTCAAGTCACCTTAATAACTACACAAATTAGTTCTCTTTCGATTTTTCTAATTGTGAGATGCAATAAATAAGATCAATCATAGAAACTGTTATAAAAATAATCACTTCTTCTCAAATAACAATCAAATCATAAATCATGGAATCAAAGGAAAACATTAAATATGAAATTGCAATACTATTAAAGATTCAAATTAAACTAATATTAAGAAAGATTCCAAAACATAAATAGGGTTCAACTAAGATGACCCTAATAAAGGAATAAATATGAGAATAATATCATCAAATCTAATATAAAAGATTGGAAAAAGAAAACGAAAAATTCTGGCAGCCAGTGTGCATGTGCTCTAGCGAGTTTCTGGCAGAGCTTTGCTACTGTTCTCGATATTCTCCTCTTTGTAAGCTTCAATTCTATGCTTCAGGAATGCTTTTCCAAATCATCTTCTGCCTCATTTTATAGATTTTCTCATCCCCAAATGAAGAAACCGAAAATCTATCCGAAAAGTGGATAAAATATTTTCCATAACCGTCCAACAGACCGTCATCACGGACGTGACCAGATCCTTCACGATCGTGATAGTGGGCTGTCAAGGTTGAAAAGGATTTAGAAACTTTTCTGCTGAAAAATCTCTCTGTCACGACCGTAATAATAACTTAGCCAATTTTTTTATTGCAACATCTTTCTGCACAATCATGAAAAGAATTGTCATGACTGTGACAGTCTTCTGAGCTGTTTTAGGATTTTTTTTCTTAATTTCGACATTTTCTCATATCCTACCATCAATAATTTTCAGACTTAGGTAGAAATCAAATTTAAAGAAAATTGTATAAAAATAAATCAAAACTCTCTTTTTTAAAACATAAAAATATTTTAAAATGCTAATCAAAGGACCTAAACTTATGCATAATTTTTTGTGCATCAATCCTCTATATCAACTCTCTGCCTGATTTACCTCAATGTCTTCTCCTTCCATTGCATTGATCCCTGATTCCCTGCTACTCGAAGTAAGCTTAGGGGAGTTGGGAAATCCTCTTCTTTGGTCGCTCTGAGCAGTTCGGCAGCAGCAGAAACAGTGGAGGAATTGATGCAAGTTTTGAGGGTTCTCAAAAAGGTTGATTGCTAAGAATGTACCATGGATTGGCACCGAGAGGACATAAGAAGCTTGTTCGAAAGGCACGGGACCGTGATCGATGTGGAGGTAGGTATTCATCTTTGTCATGCTCAAATCTTGATGATGTTTTCATTTCATGAACTATGTCCAAAAGGAGTACACATAATGGCGATTAGGTTATTTCTCAATGGAGCCGCTGCTTGGTTTAATTAGCTACAAGGAGTTTCTAAAAACTTGTTCTTTCTTAGAGTAAAATTCAAAAGAGTAGTGTACCAATGGTCCATAATTGCTTCTCTTGTATGAACATTGTGTCAGGCACCCGGAACTGTATGGTGGTCTTATGTCATGGAAGTGACTTGAATCAGACGCGTGGTCTATAATAATATTCTTTGCATCTTCCTTAACATCCTTTGCCATTATAATTGAATAGCATAGAAAAAAATTGTTGACGAGCTGTGGTTGTTTTGTTCAGTTCAATTGTGGATGTACAACGAATGTAGAAATAGAGATCTGACATTTATCACAATGATATGGGAGGTAGAAGCTCTTCCAGCGCTCAATACCTTAATTCATGTGTAAGTATGCATTGTTATGGAGTAACACATTTGTCCAACGTTGTTTATCTACTCAAATTGATCAAATGCTATTTATAGGAGTTAATGGTCGAGTGATGAAGGTTGAAATTGCCAAGTCTATGGAAAGAAAATCTACTTCCTGGGCAATAGAATCATTGCCTAAAGGGTTATTTTCTTATACATTTCCTAAACTATCGTGATTTTTCGCATCTAATTCTAATATACGAAATCACCATAGCGCCTCTCTAAATTATTTTGTGATTTCCATTTTAATCCATCTGGCGAGAAGGGCCGCCCCCCGGTGCGCGTCTCTGTCGGCATGGCAAAGAAGGAGGGTTGCCTCCGGCGACCGCGATTGGTCACAGAAGGAAGGCTGGGCAATTTTTATTTTTTTTAATATTGCCACATCATTGTCATGTTTATGTGGAGAGGAGAGAAGATGTCGTATTAGCGCCACGTCACCTCCGTGACTGGGAGACGGTCGATCGTATGTAAAGAGGACATCGGGTGAAACGAGTTAAAATATTGAGAACATTTGTGTTACATAGTGGAGTTAAAGGGTATCGCTGAGTAAACGTCAAATTGAACTGCATTTGATGTAATTTACTCTTGGATATGCTATAAGTTAGTCACCTGATGCAATAGTTTGATATTTCCTCTGCTGTGGTCTCCTACTTGCTTGTATAAAAGGATCAAATATAATGTTTATGGTAAATTGAAAAAAAGGAACAGTGAAGAGGAACTGTAAATACAACATGAATGAAATCCTATACTCTTTTAGAGATATAAGTATGCTCTAGTGGTAAATTTTAATAAATTTTTCAATCAACGTGAACTAATAGAAAATGTTTGTGGATGAAAATGTTTAAATTTATCAATCAACGTGAACTAATAGAAAATGTTTGTGGATGAAAATGTTTGAGTAACGTATTTCTTTAACCAGGAAATGGTCCAAAACTTTCAATGTGAAGTAAAACACTTGGGCCGTTTGGCAATTGGAATTGGAGTCCATCAAATTTTCGTGAATAGTTTGAGTTGATAGATTACTTCGAGGTATGTTTGGATAGAATGGAATTAGATGATGAGAAATAAGATACTTAATGTGATAGAAAAAAGTAGATGTGATGAATTAATTTTAATGGGTGTTTGAATTAAAAATATGTATTATAAATATAAGTTTAATTTTAAAAAAATTAAAAATAAATTTGTATTAAAAAAATTTATGTCAAAAATTTTTATTAAATATTATATTATTTAAATATAAAAAACATTTTTAAATAATTTATTTTAATTGAAATATTATTTTTTAAAAAATAGAATAACAAATAATAAATAATATTATATTAATCCTTTATAATTAATATTTTATATATAATAAATAAATTACTTTTATATAGGAAAGGTAAAGAAAAAGAAAATAATAAAAGAAAAGAAAAAGTTGAAAAGAGAAAAAGCATCAAATAAAAAAACGTAAAAAAAAAGACAACAACTTGGCTCCACGTGACCCTGGTTTAAAAAAAAGAGGTTCGCTTCCACCTTGGGAATCGAGCCCCCTTAAGATGTTTAGGCTGTGTTTGGCATGAAAATTTATAGTTCTCAAGAACTAATCGATTTGATAAAAAAATTTAGATTTGATATTTGGATGAAAAATGTAACGATGAGAATTTGAAAAGTTGATTTGATAGATAAGTTTTAATATGTGTTTGGATGAAAAATAAGAACTAAGAATATAACGTATTATTTATGAAATATAAAAGTATAGTAAATTAAAATATTATATCTTTATTTAGTTAAAATAATAATTTGCGAAAATATTTATATTAATATTATAATTTATAAATTATGTAAAATAATAATATTATAATTTATTATTTTCAATATATTATTAATATTATAATTTACGAAAAATATTATATTAAGTTAAAAAATTTATTTTATAAGAAAAATGATAATATATTAAAAATAAAATGTTATAATTGATTGTTATTTAAGTTAATATAAAAATAGTTTACTTAATAATATTAATATTAAATATTAATTAGAAATATTTTGGTAATTAAAATAGAATAAAGAATCGAAAACAAAAAAGCAAAAAAAAAAGAGATGCAAAAAAAATATAGATATTCTCATTGGAAGCGAGAACTTTTTGTTTTCCGAAATGGAGAACATTGGACGTCACATTGATCATTTGACAAAAAATTTCAAAACTTGAGTAAGTTCTCGCCCAAGTTCTAAGAGCCAAATACAATCTTAGGGAATCGGATTCCCTTGAGGTATTTGAGGAAGAAGGCTGATCCACCGGATTCCATTTCCCAAACGAGCCCTCGAGAAAAGTATGCAGAAATAAAATGAATGACATGAATATTATGTAATAACCAGATAAGAACCAAGTTCATCCCTGATTCTCTCTGAGAGCATATTTTTCAACTTCTGGTTAGAACGTCATATGATTCCAGATCTGTCATTTCTAGCTACAGTTCATTTTTCTTGCTACATCATTATTTTTTTTTTCACAGAATAGGTCTTTGCATTCAATTTAAGGAAAAGCGTCAGAAAGGTGTGATTAGTTTGCATTCAAGAAAGGTGTGATTAGTTTGCATTCAAGAGATGAGAGAGACTGGTTAGTAGGGACTCAGATTCTGATGCTTGGACCATTTTATATGGACTGGTGACCTTGATTACTTGTCTAGGTATCAATGGGAGAGGCATTTTTTTTTTTTTTGTAATAGGTCCATGAGCCTCCATTTGTAACCAAAAAGGAGAGTGAAACAAGTAAATCAATGTTGAAAGACTCACTGAAGCTATGGGGCATATCTAGGGTTATTTCCTCATACTACTCCTAAATTATTACGATTTTTCAAATTTAATTTCAAACTACGAATTTTATTTTTTGGATCCTTAAACTCTCATGATTTTTTCAATTCGATACTTCCGTCCAATTCCGTTAACTTATTGTTATCTTTAATCTTTTGCATTTATGAAAAGTTGAAAATACCCCTGCGCGAGAAAAATAACCTTCCTCCGACAAGACAGACGGCGAACCCTCCGTCTCTCTCTCCGAGCGAAGGTGGGGGGAGAGAGGGGGACCTCATCTTTTTCTACACGTGTCACGGGGCATTTTTCCGTGACACGAAGCGTGAAGTCTCACGACACTAGTGCCACTCAACATATAGTTCTCAGCCGCTCAACGCCGAAACTATGAAACACATCCAGTCGCTCCGCACTGCGTAATATTGCGGAGTACCAAGTTATTAGCCCTTAGAGCATTTATTTTGTAAGGCCATCTTTATGAATGGTCAAGTTATGTGACGTTACCCATAGGGTATGTCTTTTGCATCTTCAATATGTAAGAAGACTCCTATACCTACGGTACATTAGGAGGAGTTCACTAGTGCCTTTCGAGGTCCAAATGTATGTTATTTTTCATCATATTTAATACAAGTAAGCTTTCCTTTAATTTTAGTGTCATAACATTGAGCGTGGGGTAATAATCCACATCGGAGATCCTTCTTGGTGCCCCGTGGAACATCGGCTGCCCCTTCGGACTTTAAGCGCTTGCATTAGCGCTGCAACGCGCTAATGCCACGGACTCATGACGAATAGTCCAAAACTCTAATCATGTTCGTGATCGAATGCCTATAAGAGCAACTCTCAACATAATCTCTCGATTATAAAGGAGGGGGCGCTCTTTCCTTGCGCACGACGACGCGAGGAAAAAGCGCTCTTACTTTGCGCCGATGTGCACAAGAAAAGAGGAGGGGTGCCCCCCTCTCGACCTTCTCTCACCGGACGAAGGTTGAGAGGGGCCGCGAACCCCTCTCTCTCTTTCCCTATGCCGGTGGGTGCAGGGAGAGAGAGCGGGGGGGTCCCCCTCTCGACATTCGCCGAACATCGAGAGGGGGGGACCCCTCTCCTCTCTCTCCCTGCGCATGTCAGTGCAGGGAAAGAGGCATGCACAGGGAGAGAGACGGAGGGGGGGTCGTTGGAAAGAGATTTCTTTTTCGCGCAAGGATATTTTTGACTTTTCACAAATATGAAAAATCAAAGAAAATCGAGAAGTTGACAGAATTGGACGGAATGATCAAATTAGAAAAATCGTAATAGTTTAACGATCCAAAAAATGAAGTGGTTAGATTTGAAAAATCGTGATAGTTTAGGGGTGGTACGATGAAATAACCCTACTATCTATTCAAGGTAATCTATGATTTTCGAGAAGGTCAGGCATTAGAAATTTTAATATAGTTTCATACGATATATATGAATTATGCTTAAACAATACTAGTTTGCTTTTTTTTCTTTTTTTGTTGATCTCATATTGTACCTACATGAAGCATCTTCATCTGGTCTAGACTCATTGGATGTCAAGAAGATCCTGCTTATGATCTAAAACAACATAGATTGTAACCAAAAAAATCAGACTATGGTTGAACCGTTGAACTCATTTCATATATTCAAGTGTCAACTCCTCTGAATATTTTTTCCATATATATATGTATACATAATATCGTTTTAAGTTCATGGAAGATTGAGGATATGAATTTGAAATGAAGTTGAAAGTTGCCTCAAAATGGATTCTCTTCTGCACATATGTTGTCTCTTCCATCAAGTGTGTTCATGACTTCATGCTATATCAATTACTTGAGCTAAACATTTAATACCATTACACAAATCCTGGATGGGAGCAGACTAATGCTTCAATAGGCCTTTGACTTTCAACTAACCTTGAATTGGTCAAGGAGGGCGGCACATACCTGAACAAAGCACATGACTTTTGAAGTTTTCCCTACCAAATCCAATAAATTACTAGCATCCATGCATCCTTCGTCCTCTTTCAATTGCCTACATACCCATCAGCAGGCAATTATTCCTCAGGATCCTTTTTTCATGTAGCCGACCTTATCTAATGGGATAAGGCTTTGTTGTTGTTGTCCTCTTCTCATCTGAACTCCAACTGGTCTGAAGTGGTTAGAATCTCTCCTCGGAGGCATCTTCTTTGCTCCAATGCAAGCAACAGAAAGAGCCCAAGCACGAATGAATACAACATGTACTGCTTGCATTGCACAGATGGCGCGTTGTGCTTGTCATGCATCATGTATGTTACATCTGTTAGCGGTGGAATTTTACATGATTTATGGATCAACTAAGACTAGTAAGAGAGGGTGATCCACACAAACAACAATATATCTTGGCCGAGGCTTTCATCATCTGTTCTTTGGGTTGCAAGGTAATGCAAATTATAGGATTTTATTTATAAGTAATCTATCTGTAATTGCATGACTATGTTAAGTAATTCAGAAATTTCTCCTTCGGCAACCTCAAAATTAATACAATGTTGTGGTTTTACTTTGTTCAATCAGAACCTACACACATGAGCTAGTCCATGCTCTTAGCTAGATATATAGATGATCAGTCATAAAAAGTCATAGCTTGACATGGCTTTTGTTAAAAAAAAAGGGAGAGAAATGAATTTACACATAAAAGCACACGAGACTAACGAGGTTCATTTTAAAATAAGCTACATCTTTAAACGATAGTTATTTTTATTATTGTGGAATATCGATAATGACAAGGATGTGAAATAATCTAATCGTAATAAAATTTATATAAAAAACTCTAATAAAAAATAGAAAATATAAATTTTAAAAATCGTTTAAATTTTAAGAACTCTGAATTCGAGCGCCCCCAAGGAATTCTTCCAGACTCTGTCTGAGAAGTGAGGTTGTTTAAGCGCTTGAGTACCATAAGGATGAGATAAATGCCACTCCAATTACGAATGCGAATTTAGAAGCTACCTAATAGATTAGCGTGGCATCAATGTCAATTCGGGAACAAAGTTAGGTTTTTGCTTTATGGTAACTCAAGATAGTTACTTGCAGTTTTGTTTTATGAGAAGTCAGCTGATATCTTTTGAACACAAGATGTTTTTTCAATAAAGTTTAGGCAAATGTTGGTCTGGTGCCTCTGAAGTCGAGTTTAGCTGCGATCAGCAAAACGAGCAAAATGAGGGGAATTATACTGCACAAGGGCAATTATTGGGGTTTGCTAGTATCAGTAAAGTAAATAGGAATAATATGCAGTAGGTAGAGATGGCTTATTTTCCTTGTTCATTTCAATAAAAATGAAACTCAAACTTTCTGACTTCTTTTTTTAACCTGAATGTTCAACTTGTTAATTTCGTCAGCCTACAATCAAGGGACTCAGAACAATGCAAAATTTGTGCCACTCAGCAACCTGCCATGAATTTCTCCTGTAATTCCACTCAGCAACCTGGACTTTAGTTGATAATATTTTTGTGCGAGATTAGAGTGTTAGGTACATGACCAGAATAAGGTCGTGGTACCACTCCCAAAAACTATTCGAAGATAGGCCTGTTTGAACTTTCAACTAGGTAGCCGAACTATTATTTATTTATTTTCCTGGATTTAACGCTTGTTGGAAATATTATTTAGGTCTGTTTGATGATCCGGTCAAAACCCGAATTCAATCGTAAAATTTAAAAATATTAAAAAAAAATAAAATGTACAAAAAATATTAAAGCTTTTTAGAATATCATATATATATATATATATACTTGAAACTTATGTTTCAACGTTCTTTTTTATCACATATGTAAAATTTCATTGATATAGTTATTTTTTTATAATTACTCAAAATATTTTTTATTTAAAGAATATTCAATTGATGATAGTCACTTTAATTTATTTTATTTTTTTATTAATTTGTATTATCCAGTCCGATCATTCGGTTCGACCCGGTCCAACCTGGTCGATGGCCGAGTCGGGTCTTACAACATTACCTCAAAGTCATTGTAAAGTATAATATATAATAGGAAAAAGTGGAAAATGTCACCTAAGCAAAGGTTTCGAGTTCGAACTTATGTGAATATAGAAAGTTTTCGCTGGGAGTCTCATCCATCGTAGTTAGGCATGCTGCACGGGATAACACCACATTAGTTAAACTCGATGGTAGACTGAAACTCTAACCTGTGACCAGTGCGCTCCTTCGCGCCGCGTTAGTTGACGCCTCCCGAACACCGAGGTGACAATCGAAAAAAAGTTTACTGCGATTGATCGTGATTAGATATTAATGGATATTGAATATCGCTATATATTAAAAATGTTTGACAATATATATTTGGAACATATAATTTGCATCGTTATACGCACCGAATGTTTTTATAATATAGTATAACAATTATTTTAAAATATTAATATATCCAAAAACATATTTTTAACTGATTTGCAAGAAATCAAATTTAACATAAATTCTTACACTGAAATAATTTAGTGTCCTATAGATCATAGGCCTACTGCTAATTCGATGTTAGAAATAAAACAATGCTTATTGTTCTGACCAGGGCTTTGAATTTAAAATTTCGATCGACAACTATACAAGTCAATCAGTTTTGATTAAGCTATCTTTTAATTTAATAGCCATGTCTTCTGTTAGTGCCTCAAAAAACGACAGCCTTGGCCCTTGGAGGAGAAAAGTTGAGCATTAAACCCCTGATAAATTGCTCGTCACGTCAACTTTTTTCGATCAGCCTAGAATTATTAGTATTTAGAGTAATCCAATATTCGAATGAGAGCAATATGAATAAATTCTTATTAAGACGAGGATTCTAAGAATTTGGAGCTATTAGCCCACTCCAAGACACATTTCCGCTATTGATAAAATTTTAATAATAAAACAATAATGTTATGCGTGTCCATCGTAAACACTTTAGACAACCAAGTTGCCATAAACTTAGTCTTGGTAGCACGTTTCTTCGACTAGTTTTCTTTTTTTTTTTTTTTTATCCCTCCATTTGAACAACAGCTTTCTACCTGCCATTTCCTCTCTTTCCTTTCTTCTCCCCAAAGCTAGGAGAGAGAGGAACAACTCAAACGGAAGCCAAGAAGCTTTCTATTACCTGCTGCAAGCAAGGAAGGGAGCATGGAGGATGTGAAGCCCAAACAATCGAAGAACTGGTTCATGGACTGGTCGCTGGACGATCATATCACGACGAGGGAGATGCTGTTCGGTGTCGACCTCTCGGCTCGTTCCACTTCCCCCGGCGTCTCTGTCCTCCTGCAGAACTGTGACCTCCCTCCTCCCCTTCGATTCTTCTCCCCGTTGACAGCAGAAGAGGACGCCAAGAAGAACAAGATCAGTCCCGTTCCTGCCACGCAATACACTCCTCCACTACGTGTTCCAAGGTAATCAATATGCATATTGCAGGGGTTCTGTTTGTCTTTTGTAATGTTTCCTTTCCTAACACATGGCTACGTGATTCGCAGCAAGGCTAACCAGGGGGTGGTGGATACGCCGGGAGCGGACCCCGGCGGCGAGGAGAGCACCAGCCTGCTTCGAGCTTTGCAGCTATCGCAGACCCGGGCAAGGGAAGCGGAGAAGAAGGCGTCCGTGGAGATAACCAGGAACCAGAAGATGGCCAGGGCGTTCCTGGAGGATTCTTTGAAGCTATCGGCTTACAAGCAGTGGGTGAAGCTGCTCGAGCTCGAGATATGGATGCTACAAGGCAAGGGATCACCGGTGCAGCAGCAGAGACTTAGTGACAGGTGGGTGCCGCAACAGGGGCCTGGCGATGGGCCCGGCCAGTCACCGCCGGCGGCGACTTGGTGCTTAACGGTGGCCTTTTGTTGGGGCATTGCGACGGTTGGATTTGTATTAGGAAGATACTTATTCTGAGAATTATAGGTTCTGATTTTCTGAACTTCTGATCAACTGGAACAAATGAGGTACGTGCATGACAGACTTGCCCTTGCACTTCTACAGAATGTAAATGTTAGGCATTGGCACTTGGACTCAGGCGAACAAAACAAGGTTCTTGCACTATGGAATCAATCCTGACTGTAATGTCTATATACGATTCGGAATTCAGAATATGTCCACTATCTGCTGCATGACTTATATATACACACAGGATTTCATTTGTAATCCCATAAGCTTGATTGGGGTTTCCATAGGTTCTGTTCCCAGATACAATCAAATAAGCACAGTGCTCTTTATTTTTTTATCCATTACTTTTCTTCTCGGCCTTTTCAAGATAATAATTATAGGGCTTAAACCCTGACAGATATGTCCATCAGATTAGCATGCAGTATGAAGGCAACCTTCCAACGCACGGACGCAGACCTGATGACATGCTCATGTTTGTTTCTCTTCTTTCCACTGCCAATTAGGAAAGGAAAACTTCAACTCCTTGCACTGCTCACAGGAAGCATAGAAGATGGAAGTCCAATATCCAAATGACACTTGATGCAGTTCACCACTCCCCCCGACAGAAGGTTCGGTTCAGTTCAGGCATCCCATTTGGAAGCTTCCAGGAATGCCCCACAATCAGGAATAACACACAATGGCACAAGTGCCTAAAGTGTCACCACTAGATGTAATAAGTCCACCCAAAGGAGGCTCTGAACTGTTATCTCATATTGGTTAGTAGTAGAAATACTTAACTCCAAGCATCCTTGGTACAAATTAGTGAACTATTACGGAAAAATTACAGCAAATTGACATTGAAAATCAAGCAGGGTCTTATGTAGGCACCAGTCGAGCTGAAGGATTTTCCAACTTGCAGAAGTAAATGAAGAATCAGTTTCTTGTTTGCATAATGTTGCAGTATGCTAGTGCTGTACATGACCAATTGACCATTCAAGACATCACATCCTCCACCTTTATCCTCAGCTTTCTTTTTATTTCCATGAACTAAGATGGTTATTGATCTGGTTGTCACTTGTCAAAATCACTTTGTCCCCTTCTACTTTTTCATTTAGCCATTCATGATGGTCTATGTCTTTGAACGATCTCATTCCATTCCATGAAATCTAAATGGAAGGTTGTGATATGGTAATCTAAAAGTTGCATCTAGAATTGTTTTCATCTTTTGGTGTTAGAAAGGAATACATTATATGGAAACAAAACAATTCGCCTCTGAAAATAAACAAAGCCTCGAGTTTCAACTAAGATTCAAATATAAGAATCGAGGTCCAGTTATTTCTCTCTGTCAGGATAGCAAGATACTGCTACATTTTTTTTTCTACTGCAACTACTTTTATAAAGACCAAACACTTCAATTACAACTTCAAATTCGTGTTGTGCTTGCACATAATGCAAGTATCGAGTACTTTCCGTTGCTCCACAGGTTTTCAGAAAGCATGATAATGCAAGACTATGAAACGTTGCAGAGTTTCTGATATGTCACCAGTTCTAGTCAATGGGGGCACTGAAATCGAATTCGTGATTGCTAGTAACAATTAACAAAATGAAGAAGGAAGGATCATACTTCAGCGAATAACCATTGTTGTTTTCCCCTGCATGAGAAGAGGCATCTTGATGGAACAGGACGATGTAGAAGCTCACAGTGATGATATACAGTAAGTAAAAGAGGATTAATAATTTTGATCAGGAATTGATGAGAAAATTCGAGAACAGGAAAAGAAGATCGTAAAGATATTACAGAAAAATAGAGGAGGCACACGAATTACTCAGTTTCATCCTTAAGATTAAGGCTACGTCCTGCAAAGAAGTTTCACTATATCGTTTTAATTACAGTCGTCACACAAATTACATTTGAAAATAAACTATAAACAGTCTCTTCTAAATGGACTCAAAATCCGAACAAAATAGAGAAAAAAATCTAATTCGAATCACATGGGCCGACTAAACAAAAGCCCAAACCCCCCGAACTCTCCTTTTGTTCGTACGCCAGCAGCACAGATAATTAAATAATATTCAAATTTTTCTAAGCTCACGTGAACAAACCTCATGTGAAAAATAAAAGGTCCTGAAGTATTAACCAACTCTTAGGTCAATTGCCCAACTATCTCATCCGGCAATGCCGACCAGCAATAATCAGAATTTGAAAGCAAAAGTTGCGTGCTTTTTACTTCTACCCAGTCAAGAAACAACAATTGATTAGACCGTAACTTTTGAATGCTAATGTGAGAACATGATTGGATTTCTAAAAGTAGAACCCGATTGAATGGGGCCAAAAAAACGACACTAATAAATAAAAAATAATTTAAAAATTAGTAGCAAAAATATTTAATACTATGATACAAATATAATAACTACAATTAAATTACTCATAAAATAATATATTATAGTGTTTAGTTAAGATATAAAAAATCAATTAATAGAAATCTAACATATTTGCTGAAATACTTATAAATTTGTAATGATAAGATACTCGATTCAGGTGTTCTTTACAATTCGGATCCGGGCTTGATCCGGCTCTAATGGGGTCTTCAAAATGTGAGATAACATTACTACCGAGCTGAGATAAAATTTTGGAAATCACCATCGTTGCATATCTAATTTAACATAAAGGCATTTAAGTTCAAACTCCAACAAAACTTTCATTAAAAAATATTTTTTATTAGTTGTCCATAGTGATGAATTAGATTAAATCAAAGTTACAAAGATAATGCTTTTTAATGACTTAAGATTTAATTTAAAGTTCTTATTAAGACATTCCATTTAACTCTTAAAACGTGACTCCTACAACCATCCCAGCATAAATAATTCTTAATCTTAATGAATAATCTGATTATTGTAAAGTTGAACTATTAGGATTTCAACCCTTCCCAAACAAGTCTCATTGATTCATTAGTAAGGCCAAGATGAAAGGACTAAAGGGTTAAAGATAATTTCAAGACAAAACACGGAGACAATCATGAGTTTATAAATGACATCTCATTTATATAGTAAGACACTTTTAAATTTGTATGGGCCAAAAATTCAAAACGAATAATATCTTGACGAAGTTAAGAAAGTGTTATAAAAGATATCAAAATCATCATCGCATGTACACTTGATGAACCATGTGAGAATCCATGTCACGGGCCACTCAACGAAGATGTTGAGTTCCTTAACCTTGTCAGAAATGATAGAAGGTCCCAAAATGTAAGAATCAAAGGGTGAAAGATAGTTCCACACAAACAAAATACGAAAATGATCATCGACTTATACGTGACATCTCCTTTACATTCCAAAATGAATAATATATTAGACATACCCAAACGGGTGTTACAATTTATCACATATATATTTGGAATGACTGTTCATCTATGCTCGAGCATCAATTTGCTTTATTCCTACAATTACTAGAAGAAGATATAATTCTTATAGCAATCATTTCATATGGCCTGTCCATATGCAGCTTTTTTGAACTGCCGCCCATATGGGCAGTCGTCTCCTTTATCTCTACCTCCCGCTATTCTATCACTTTGCTTTTGCAAGATATTCTTCTTATACAAAACTTAAGATTATGATTTAACCCAAGAGGATGTAGAAGACTTTCATTTCTCATATGCATATATGCTTTTTTTTCGATTATAATCCTACATAACATACTGATATATATTAAGAAAAGAGGGGAAAAAGTAGAAAGGGACAGCAGTGAAGAATAAGGAGGACGAGCCTACCATGTGTGCTGCTGCTGAACCCTGTATGGCAATATAAACTGAAACAAAGGAGATAAAGGTGGGGAATCGCGGCCACCCACTTGTTACGCGTGATCTCTGTCACTGGGAATAATGCTCACGTTCAATCCATATCTGTCGTCTTAAAATGGAAACAAGGAAAGAATAGCGAACAGCACAATAGAGGCATTTCTCATGGCATGCATCGTGCATGGACCTACTTCCACAGCAGCAAACGCTGCATGGACCTACTTCCTACTTGCTCCAACCAAACCCCCAGAGGCCACAACTCCGACTCCCTATGTAATGCAAAAGTAACGATACATCTCAAGTAGCGCCCCTGTTTACTTTGTGAACTATTCGATCGCGTCGTCTATATATATATATATAGTAGCTACTCCTTTGGTCTCCTGAACGTAGAACTAAAAGCTAAAAGAAGAGATGGCCGCACACGCAGCTACCGCCGCGGTGGCCGCTCTGCTCCTTATTTGCTGTTCAACATGGCCGGCCTGGGCCACGGACCACATCGTCGGCGGCTCGTCCGGTTGGAAGCTCGGGGTCGACTACTCTACATGGACGAACGGTGAAACCTTCGTCGTCGGCGACAACCTCCGTTAGTTCCTTTTCTTCCCTCTATGCATGTATGAATAGCAGCTAATTGATTACTGCATTCTGAGAGCATTTTTAGCTTTGGTTATATTGCAGTGTTCAATTACGCAGCGGGTGTGCACACCGTGTCGGAGGTGAGCGAGAGCGACTTCAGCACCTGCTCGACCAGCAATGCCCTCAGCAGTGACAGCAGCGGCACCACGAAGATCGCGCTGAAGACGTCTGGCAAGCACTTCTTCGTCTGCGGCATCTCCGGCCACTGCGACGGAGGGATGAAGATCGCGCTCAACGTCGTAGATAACTCCGCGACCAACTCCACCGGTTCCTCCCCGGCCACCACCACCAACGGCAACACGTCCGACGCCGTGGGGCTCTCTTCTCCGGCGTACGCGACGGTGGCCGCGCTCCTTGGCACGACGACGGTGGTGGTGCTCAAGCTGGGCTTGTTCGGCTTCTAGGCTTTGGTTGGTCAGGGCAGAGGCAGTGCTATCGCTTTACTTCCATTAGCCATTTGTCGTGTGTGTTATTAGGTGACTGGTTAATTTCATCGTTAATTGGAACTATTGTACCGTCGATGCTTTGAAGCTTTACCTTATGTCTATTTAGTATTCCCACTACATGAACATATGCCTATGATACAATTAGTTCCAATTATTTGATGGTTATATTATTATATAAGCAGATAGTGTACGCATATATTTATGTACGTATCCATATATTAAGACTGCTTTAATAAGAATATATAAAGTGAAATCACAAGATTAAAGTTTTTTAGGAAAAATCTTTCTGTGGAGACTAATTGACTAGTGCACTGCATAAAACAATGTTGAGTGAAGGATGACACATCTGTTCTATCCATGGCAAAAACGTTAGCAGATTAATTAACACTTGTTACATCGATCCACGGATTTATAATGTCAATCTCTGATTGCAATCAGGACAGAGTAGGTAGTAGAATGCTGCATTATCTGATTAATTAAGTAGCTGCCTCTGAATGATCTGTTCTAGTTTTCGATCACAGTTCCAAACAATTTGCCTCATCTTTTCAGATTCTTATCGCCCACTTTTTTGGTTGCTTCGATCCTGTTCCTGCTTGTAATTTTATGCAGATCATCCCCCCACCCCGAGGTGACTGCCCAACAAACTTGAGAGCATCAGCGCAACTCAAATCAGACTGCTTAAAGCCATCACAATCATATTTTTTGATGAAGCATATATAACTTTTTAATTTTTTTAATGTTAACGCATATAAACACACTTTATGTCAAAAAAAATGATGAGTTAGGAGAACTAAATTTTATTTACTATATAATTATGTTTATTCTTATTATACAATAACTCATTTATCATACAATAATTTTATTATCTAATTTCATTCCTCTATATCTCGTCCCACAATAACTCATTTATCATACAATATTAATTAAAAGATTCGATGGAAACAGAAGAGTTTGAATACAAGAAGCTGAAATTGACAACGTGAATAATGTGTAGGCAAATAGAAGAAAGAAATCATGCATTGGTCACCACTCTTTGATTTGGTGAACAGGACGTGTCGGTTTTCTGGTATATATATCTCCTTATCAACAAATTTATATCACGACTACGTGCCTTCTAAGTTCTGAACAATATGTTCCGGAGAAGAAAAAAAAATGTGAATGAATTCTTCACACCCCACGACAGTTGCAATATTTGCATAAGACGAAGCATACAACTTGATTGGTCGCACGTGGCTCCAAAGTACTTCGACTTAATTATTTCTAATTTGATTTTGTATGTACTGTTAATCGAAAAAAAAATCATCACTAGAAGCCTTTTGTGGTATTTTCGTTCTTTATTATAGATTAAAACCAAATCTTGATTTTTTTAATTTTTAATTAAATCCAAAAAGTTAAATGAGTTTTATAACATAATCAACAAATAATTATATCAATTTATATAGTGCTGATATATCATAACAATATCAAGATCTAAAAAAAGAACTTATTTATACCACTTCGCACTCTCAATGTTAATAAGTAATCACACCCGAGTAATACACTTGAAAGAGGGACGCAATTATCCATTTACAATATATGACAGTTAAAATTAATTTTAAAAATATTTTATTAGAATAGAATAACATTTGTCTACAATTTTTTTTTAAATGTTTCCACTTATCTTAATTATCTCCTCTGAGAGTTGAGACGGTTCAACGTGCTTCCATCCCTAAACTTGAAAATAGTCTCTTTATCCTCACAAATAATAGTTTTTTTTTTTGCATAATTCTTATGTTTTATAGTTTTAATGTTTGAAAACACACACGACATATATAAAAGTAAATCGTTGATTGGGGGTAAGTGAGAATTTTAATAGTTTGTGAAATATAAGATATTTTTATGTTGGCAGGGAAACGAAAATAAGCTATAACACAGGAAGACCACTGAAAAGAATAAAAAAAAATGTTAAATCTTGTAAAAATATTCTAAAAAGTGAAAACGCAAGCTTTGAGCGATTGGGCCAACTTGACTACGACTCCAATTGTTAGGCCATAGGCCCATTGTCGCCAGAGCACGTAGCACGCCAACTCGCTAAGTGTTAAACCATGCAAATAATTTTGAAGGTAAAAGAGTTCAAACGTGATTTATAACCGTGAAAGAAAAAGAAAATTGAATATAATTGAGGAATTTCGAGTGTACATAATGCTTAGAATTCATAGGAATCAAATAATTTCTTTGTTCATAACATATCGTCATACGACAAATATGACATAACAGCTCGGCACACTAATTTTGTATGCATTACACACTAGTGTCTTTTTATGGCTTCCAACAGAAGTTCGGATCCAGGGTAAGTAAAATCTCGAGTTTAAATTTATATTTTTAAATATAAACATTTTTATCGAAAGTTTCATCTATCATTTTAAGGTATGTGATGATTTAATCAAATTAATTAGACTCGATGACAAATCCATTTCTAACTTTTAGATAATGCACTTTTTAATACGGTACGAATTGAACCATCAACGATGGCGGACCTACATGATCCAATGTGGGGTCAATTGACCCCATAAAGATATAATCATATCTATTATCTATATAATTATATAGCACCATATGTTGATAAGCTATTTAGAATCAATAATTTTGTCATTTAAAACTCCTTTAGAAAAAAAAATTCATGAATAACTTCACATAATTAATTTTCATATTCTTCTAACTATTTTCATAGTTAAGTGCATAATGAGATTATATTGCCCGTAATCTTATTATTTTTATCTCTTGGTATCTTATGATTTTTTTCTTTTTGGAAACCATTTATCTTTTGTATTAAAAAAATTAAAAGGCGGAAGAAAAAATCTTATTAGTTCTATTTTTATTTAATTAAATCGGGATACTAATTTATAATGACATGAAAATTTTGATTAATTACTGCCCTTTTAATTTTAGATGATGTCATTTATTGATTAAAAACGTCCAATGGCTCGCAATTATTAAATTTTAATTATATATATATATTTGTTATTTATGACAATTTTAGTTTTTATTGTTAAAATAAATAAATAAAATTTTAATTTGAACCCATAGCACTGGTTCTTAGGTCCGCCCCTGACCGTCGACCCCAATTTTCAAACACCAAAAATTGGCAATCCAAAAAGTAGTCATAAGATATAAATAATTTGGCCAGTTCTATGTTTCATTTCAGCATTATAACAATTTTTCATTTATTTCTTAAATTTTAGTATTATCTTTCATACCCTCTCGACTTTTCAAATACTTTTTTTTTGCCATAGAATACTGTCAAGCTTTATTTGAAAATTTGAAAGGAGGAAATTGAATAATAACACAATTTTAAAAAGCAAAAAATTTTATTATTATTTTTCAAGAAGCTTATTAGGTTCAACTCTACACTCAGTTCAATTTTGTCCGGTAGGATTGATTTCTATCAATTTGGTTGGTCAAATTCAAACAATCAAAGTTAGATTGAATAGGACCAGTCGGGTCTCCCCAGCACTTTTTTTTTTCTTTTTTCTCTTTTTCACAATATTATAAATGGTCTCTTGTATAATATTTATTCCAAATATAAAACAAGTTTTCGAATACTACATTTTTTTAAAAAAAAAGAAATCTAAAGTCGTTTACTGCATTAAAATTAAATAAGTGCCAAACTATATTGGTTTTACTTTTTCAACAAGTAATATTTATTATCGTTCTAACCAAAGTTGAATCATCATCGTGCTAATACAGAAGCTGTCATGTTGGCATTTTTTATACACAAATCGGGAGAGTACGATGGATATCTCATCTCCGAAAATTCTCAATTTTCTTTTTTTTTTTTTTTGTATGCGGACACTATGGCCGCGTTTGATTTGCGAATCACATTGATTCTCATTATATTCTCAAAATATAACTAAACATCACATAAAATAAGCAAATGTGAAACCGCTACTTTTAACTCGTGGAAGAGAATACATGTATTATTTCAAAACAAAATAATATAGATATTCTCATCTTTTAATGTTTTTCCAATTTTATTATTTTTTTTATTCATACATTATTGTTATATTATTATTATAATTATGAATATAAACTATTCCTAAAAAAATATTTTAAATAATAAATATTATAGTTTCAAATTATATTTTCCTTAGACTAAACATCAATGGAAAATAAGAATATATTTATTTTTCAAAGAATACGATATTACCTTAGTTTATTTTATCGAAAGATATCCCTCAACTAAACGGTCGATACGAGTCATCTTACTTAATGCAATGAATAAATTCTTTTTTGTTAAAAAATGATGCGTAGCACGTACTTGAACAAGCTGCCAAATAAACAATAGTTTTTTACACTTGAAAATTACCATTAATAAATGCATCCACCATTAAATCTAGTACTCAAAGGTAGTGTTTGAATGAAAAATTTAAAATAGATCTTAGGACATTTTGTCAAACATCGACTAAAGTTCTCGTGGATCTCACGAAAACTTTGGTTCCAATCAACGTCGTAATTCCCATAAAAAAGTTCTCACAACTCGTGAAAATTTGTCGAGTTCCAATCGCTCATCGCTTGCAAGTTCCGATTGCTTGTGAGTTCTGATTGCTTGCAAGTTCTGGTTCATTGGAACTTTCAGCCAAATACTAACTTAGAACTATACAATCAAATCCAACAATCCCATGAACTGATCAGAACTAATGTTCTAAACATCCTAATAGGACCAAGGTGAAAAAAGAAGAAGAAAAAGGCATCCGTGAGAAGAGTCGTAGATGTCTTCAACCAAAAAGCTTCAGGTTCGGTAGAGACGCACTACAGCCACCATTTGCTGCGTTCTTTTGAAGAAGGGAAGAAAAAAAAAAGGTAGGAGGTTTAATTAAGTCCTTAATTATACTATTCATCTCCATTCGAGTTAATTAATCGGATGCTAGGATACTTAACATAACTACACTGTAGTTTTCTTTCATCTTGTATTAAGGTTCCCCAAATTTATGTAATTTGTTTCTGGGAAATATGATGCATAATTAAAAGTCCAATGAATAGCTCTGCCGTTGGGAGAATCATGCGCTAATCTTTTAGAAGGCTTTTGTTGAATTTTGTGTTGTTGGAACATCGCTTGAAGGCATCTGATATACACTCCATCAATTTTGGATCCTTGGTCGCATGACTTGATCCAATCCGATTATCACCTGGTTAAGTTCCATTTCAAACTTATCTTGAATTATTATTTTTACTTGTAATGAAATTATTGGAATAGATATAATATATATAATATAATATAATATAATACAAGGAAAAAAATGAAGTTACAAATATATCTGACACGACATCAAAGAAACAAAAAGGGAGAGATAGAGAGAGAAATTTCCTAAATAAGAAGAAAAAATAATGTAAAAAGAAATAATTTTAGCAAGCCAATCAGTTCAAAGCGACTAAGAAACGGGCGATGTCCTCATGAGAAGCTTTAGAGGACGTAAGTGGCTGCAACCGCGACGAGAGTAGCGACGGAGACCCATCCGGCGGAAGGGGGCCCAGCGGCGCCATTGGGAGGGCTGAGCGGCTCGGACGTCGGTGACCCGGTGGGGGAGAGTGAGGGCGAGTTCGAAAGCGCGGCCGGGGTCGGCGCCGGCATCGGAGCCTTCTTCGGGGACGGGGCGGGAGCCTTCGGAGACGGGGTCGGAGCGAGGGGATTCGGGGCGGGAGCCTCCGGCGCGGGCGCGGGGATAGACGGGGCGGGCGCCGGGGAAGCTGTCGGGGGCCGGAACGGGGCGGGACCGGGGCTGGGCTGCACGGGCGCTGGGGCCGGAGCCTGGGCGGTGGAAGCAACGAAGAGGAGGGCCAGCGTGGTGGCGAAGAGGCGGAGACTAGCAGTGGAGAAGGCCATGGCTTCTCCGAGATGAGAGGGAGAGAGAGAGAGAGAGAGAGAGAGAGAGAGAGAGAGAGAGAGAGAGAGAGAGAGAGAGAGAGAGAGAGAGAGAGAGAGGGAGGGAGGGAGGGAGGGAGAGAGAGGGTGAGGGAGGGAGGGAGAGAGAGAGAACTTCGGATTTAGTTTGAAGAATGACAATGGCGGGGACTATTTAAAGGATTCGGAAACAAATAAAAAAAACAGGATACATTATTTTTTTTCCAAAATTGATTTAAAAAACGACAGCCATTACTTAATGGACAAAACCAAGATAGAGAGAGAAAGAAAAGAACAACTAGGACATGAACTGATCTTATACTCCAAGTTCATTAATCATACCAAAAACTTATTTATCTTCACCCAAATCAATAAAGAAAATATCATCACTTTCAATGATTCAAAGTTTTTGTTATGGTCTAAGTGAGGGAGGGGCAAACCCACGTACAAGTCAAGGTGGCTCTTCGACTTTTTAAATATTTTATAATATATATTGATATTATATTAATTCTATAATTAAAATTTAATCTAATACTTAAGTATCAGTGTTATGATATTAAAATTTAAACAATAATTTGTCATACTCATTATTATTGTGGATTTCAGGTCCTCCTCCGTAGTGAGGTGAATAAAAATATTGGGCGACAATTATATGCATGGTTGAATATTTGCGCTTATTTATTTTACATATATATTTTAAAATCATTATTGGCTATTAATAGAATAACTCAAAGAGCACAGAAATCCCACGTATGAACATTAAATTCAAGAGTAATTTTCTCGATGTTCGAACTTTGATTTTGATATCATGTTAAATTTAATGTGTTAATTATTTTTTAAAAAACTTAAGCAATTAGAATTTTACTATCATAGGTTGCAGACTCCATAGTTTTAGCTGATTATGTTACCAAACCTGACCCTGCATTTTATTATCCATTAGATCATATCAATTCTGTTGTCATCATACTACCATTTGGATATTTTCGTTACGTCAAGTACCTAATTATGGTACTGGGAACCGACAAGGGTTCGAGTGTAATAAGGTTTGGAGTAGAGCGTTAACCGAGTTCCAATTTTTATTAATGTAAAAACTTTATGTTGCTTATCACTATCAAGCACATGATCCGAAACGATTTATACCGAATTAGTGCTCAATGACGGATCGAGCTTTTAACTCGTGGCTAGTGCACTTAGTAGCGCTGCACGAGTTGAATAGTTGATGCCGCAAATTATGAACACATTAATGTCTGTGCTTCTATCATGAAAGAAATTGAATTGATAATAAAAATATATAATATTTTGCAAAATCATAAATAATATGATTAAAAACATGAAAGCAATTAACCAAAACCATTAAAAGTTTAGTAGCTTGTTTAATTGGAGATGGTTTGAATCACGTAAATGTTATTTTCTGGTCATGACAATAACCTTAGTGTTATATTGTATATTTGTATGCGTAAATGTAACCAACAAATATATTTGAAAATTTCGGTTGCACAATTAAATATTAACAGAAAAAGGGAAGAAAAAAAAAACGTTCATTTTATTTTTTGAGGTGAACTTTAGTGTAAAAAATTTTACCAGTCCTTGGCTAATTGTATAGAAACTCAAAACTCCAAATTTTATTTGATTTTTCTTTCCCAAATCCAACAGAATCTTTTCACATTTCTTAATTAAAATATGGATACTAGAAGCTTCGAAATATGACTGGCTTCTTACACCTTCAATTAGTAGTAATTGCTTTAAATGGTAAGGCCTTGAACTTCTGAAACACTACGGGAAGGAATTTGTGTAGAGTTCTTTTGCTTCACATGATTAACAAAAAAAATACAAATGTCACGGAGGTGCCGAGAATTAATATATTTAGAGTATATGGAGTTTTGCAATGGCCTTTTATCTGAGGTAAATGAAAGTCCAACCCGTTTTTATGAAAATAAATTGCTAAAAAAATGAATTCTCAGGTTATTTTGAGGAAGGTGATTCATCTTTTTGTGTTGGGTAGATAATTTGAAATTTAGAAGGAAAATTGATTCGGAAATCTAGAAAGATATTACTAATGAGAAGAAAATAAAATTCATTTGCTCAAATTTCAACCTACTAGTTTTATCAATGTGCAGCATCATTTTCCTGTGATTTACAAAACAGTGGACAGCAAGGAATTTTTTCTTCTTCAGGGAAGCACTTCATCAACACAAACAAAAGTCTAAGATGATCAGCATTCATGTTGTATAAAACAACAATACATAATTTTATTTTGGTTAAAATGATTTTTTAGATTATTCATTATATTATATTTCGATTTTTTCATTATATTAGATGTTGGCAGGTGTTGGATTGTTTTTTTTTTCCTTTTCTGTTCTTAGGGGGAGGGGAATGATTTGGTTAGGTCGAAGGCCAATCAGAAACTAATTGGTCATTCGTGGCCCTCGTGGAACCTTCTTGTTGGGCACCTTTCCTAAACTCTGGTTTTTTTTTTTTCCTTTTCTTCTTTTTTTTCAATAATGGGCGAGTCCTTACAACGTGAAGCCCACATGGGTTCTAGAATTGGTAATCATTTGGCCACCACGTCGTGAGCAATATGACTCGGTCTTCAATCCATTTTTTTTTATCGTTCGTGATATCCAGCGCAAGAGATGCCACAAATGGAACCAATACATATTGATGGGTGTAGTTTACCTTTAGACAGCAAAATAAGGAATAAGCCTAGCAATACATTTTACTGGTATTTCGTGTCATACAAAATCTCTCATGATCGAATTCAATTTTTGAAATTGCTAATTTAATCAGAATTTGTTATTTCTTTCCTTCAAACACCGTGCTATTGACAATGCTCACAATGATGCCGATGGGTGTAAAGTGTAAACCTAAAGAAAAACAAAGAAGAAGAGAGAGAAAAAAATAAAATCAATTCTCTATCTCCACACCCGAACCCCAGTTGACTGGACTAAAACCTCGATTATTAGTGGACTTCTTAAACTTGCCTGGCATTTATAGACCTCGATTATTAGGGGGTTCCTGAAATCCTATTTCCCCTTTCCTTCCACAACTGTAGCATTGGGGTCGCGGAGACTTCGGATGTGCAAATTTAATGTCTAATAAGTTATCATGATTCATCTTAAAAGTTATGATTCAATTTTACAGACCGTGACAAAAACTCAGGCACTGCTTTCTCAGAGGTATACATAAATTTACTCATTTCTAGTAAGCATTACAATCCCTATTATGCTTTTAGATGTAGACATATATAAAGAGCTTAGTTTTTTCAATAATATCCCATCGCCATGGATGCAAAACAAGAATTGAAGTGTATTTTCTGGAAATGCAGTCATTGTCTCTAATTTTCTCAATAGAAGGGTGAGGGTTATATGATGTCGAAGTTCTTTTTTTGTGCATTAAATCACTATTTTGGTTTTGTAATCTGTAATTTAAAAGATGAAGACGATTTACCATACTTTTATTATATGAATGATAAGTGAGCATACCGGAGAAATTTACACCACTTTTCTTTGGGCGAAGCTTTTTCTTTTTCTTTACGTCTTGATGGTTATGCCTTCTTATATGTAATACCATTACTGTATCAAAACCTTCTTCAAGTGTTCCAATATGAAAATCTAACCTTCGGAGATTTCCATGTGACCCATGCCAAGGTATATGTAGCAGTTTCATTCCTTTGCCTCAAGCAAAATTGAAGAATATGGTGCAATATTATAAGTATCTCCATGGAACGGCTTGCCTTCAATAACGAAATCTTTGGGGGATTCAAGATTCGTGTCAACCTGAAATTAGCAAATTGCATCAACTAATGAATAATGACTGATCATGCTCTGCAATTATCAGCGAAATTGCTCACTAGAGACAAATTCAGAATATAAACAATTTGCAAAATGTATGCAACAATGCAATTCAAGAAAAAATATTAGATCCGAGGGGAGGGATAGAAAATGCAGCAACAGAAAAATAGTCTGATGTCGATGCTTGAAGTCTTTCTGAACTATACAGTATTTTGATATACGTAGAGATATATGGCAGAAATCATACCACTCGGTGCCAACACTTTTTATGCGGTGGTGGAGGTATTGCAGCATTGACAAAGTAGTCGTGCATATTAAAAGCGATATAAATGTCACCCCCAAATTCATGATCATGAAGCCTGTAAGAAGATTCGTATTTGAGGAAACACTTTCCATGCAAGTCAATATAAAATGTGCATGCAAATAGCTTCTGAAGGTAAAAAAAACATCAATCACAGATTATGCATTGTAAAAAAAGAACTTGAGATGCCTCAAAATTCCAATAATTCTTTCTTACGTGAAGGCAATGAATGTGCTTTCGTAGTTGTCCCAACTGTCCTCATGCCAGGTGACATCATTCTGCGAAATATTTGTTAAGTGAATCAGCATACCAGAAAAAGGGATTGATAAGCCAAACTGGTTAGAAATTGGGGATAATGACAGGCAGATCAGAGAAAGGTGACATTATCAAGACAAACAATTATCAGGGCAAATTCAGAGAAAGTTTATGTAAAGTATTTTGATAGGCATAATGCTTCCCGGAATGCACATTTTAACCTACAGGCCTACAACTCGGTTGGATGCATGAAGAAGCCTATCAATATTATTGGACCGTTGATTCAATATGTCATGAGTACCATTTCCATTAAATCATTTGTGTGGCTAGTTCTGGCCATCATAAGGTAAAAACATCATAGTCATCTTCCAGGTAACGGATATCCTAGTTCCAAGGTCCTAGGCTCCCCTTAATGTCATGTCAGAGACAAAAGCAGTGATATTTCATTGATAAAGCATTTTTACATGAAAGCCAACTTTGGAATTTCACAGGCATAAAACTCCATATATTTTTGAGGGAGGCATACTTGATATCTACACCCGTTCAGAAAGGGTGTTTGTAAGTACATGTAGATAGCACAACTGGATCAGTGAGAAAAATACACAACCAAGCAAACAGACACCAGATATAGAATACCTTAAAATCTTACTCCTGATTATGTTTCAGATGAATTCAATGAAGAAATTAGAAAAACAATAATTTGTCATCCGGCATACTCCAAGAGATATTTGTGAGGAAGAAACAAAGTTTTATTAAGAAACTGGGCTTCTGATTTATGTTAATCATTAACACATATGAGTTCTACCTTAGTAAGGAATCTGTCCCGTCGTAAAATTGGATGTCCATGCCGAAACTTTATCATCTCAGAGAAAAATCTGAAATGATCTTCTGTTCTTGTTTCCAAGTATATAAGTACCACAAAGATAAAGTAATTAACTTAATCCCCCAAAAAATAATTAAGACATGACATAAAGTGAAAAAGAGAGTTATCCAGGATTTGTTGTCTGGAAAGGGACCTCTGATACCTCAGCCCACTGAAAATGGTTAATGGAAGTATCATGCCCATAGCTATTATTATTTCCATATCGTGTATGACCATATTCATCGCCCATTAGCATCATGGGAGTTCCCTAGAAGTCAAGTGCAGAAAAAGAAAAAACATCAATAAGCAAATATAATGTAAACCTTATGACCAATAAGAAAACAAAATAGAAGTTAGAAACAACAAACTACAGACAAACAGTTAGTTTCAATGGTTGCAAGCTGAAAATCTAATTGAAATGATACTATACACCTTATTACTCAAACTTGCCTACAAACAAGCTAATGCCTCATGAGGAGTTAAATTAGCGTCAATCACAGTTTGTGATTACACCATGCAATTGCATACTCTGGACTTTTTGGATCAGCATCATTTTAATCTAGTGTCCCAAACACAAGCAATCTGTATCGTTTAATTAAAATGATGCCAATTTAAAAGTCTAAAACTTGTTATTGCATGGTGGAATCACAATTCATGATCACACGCTAATATGCCTCCTTCACGAGACCATATTTGCTTAAAGTTACTCAGCACAAGTACAGTGAGATAATTAGTAAATATGACATATATCCTTGTTATATATGCTCGCCAGAAACCAACACTATTTGCATCATGTGAGGCTTTAACTTAAACAGAGTACATGACGCAAAAAAAAGGTGATGATGGAAAGCATAAATCTCCTCGGAAGAAACTATAACAAAAAAATGTCAATTTTGACCAGCTGCTTGGGAAAAAATAAGGAATTTTCTATATGTGGGCAAGGCAAATGTAGGGTATGAAAATAGATGCAGGAGTAAGATTATTATAAGAATCTTAGACAACAAACAAAGTGTTTAGCTATCACATCCCCATTTGTACCATACTGCAGTGATCTTCCAACCAAAATGAAGAATCTATGAATCTTATAAGAATTTTATTCATCCAAAACCTCTAATGTAAACAAATCTCAGAAAAAATGTCTTGAAACTTTCAAAGAAGTAGCAAACTTATGATCACCCAAAACATGTCTGAAATGTCTCAGGGTTCATACTAGGAACTCAAATCTTATGAGCAGGCTTTTATCTGACAATATGAGCCTGAGGAGGAATGCAGATGGAAATAAATCTCATTGTTCATATGCTTCTAACCAATGGCTCAAAAAAGGCCACAAAACCCAAAATCAATTAACAATCTGTTTGTACAGATATTAAAGTATAGATAGGGAAACAATCACAATAGATAATATACACCCATCTGTGCCTCCCAAACTTACATTTTCTATGCAGAGAAAGAAGAACAATGGGAAAGAGAAAAGATACCTGAGAAATCATCAATGCCATATGGAAGTTCTTCATCTGACGTGAACGCAGACTCAGAATACCTACATCATCAGTTTCCCCTGAAAAAGAAGAAACAAAACATGGCAATGAAGGTCTTAATCAACATCAGCTTACAGGAAGATGATACAAAACATGGCAAGGAGGAGGGTTGTGTTAGGCCCCGACAGCCAACGTAAAACTCTGTCGAATCTCATGAACATGGATCAACGAAAAAATGACGTCGTATGATCCATGTAGCCAACCCCACCTAGTGGGATAAGGCTTTGTTGTTGTTGTTGTAGCTTCATCCCAATATTTTATAGTCGGTCCCAAGCCCGGATAAAGGAGGAGGGTTGTGTTAGGCCTCGACAGCCACCGTAAAACCCTGTCGAATCTCATGAACATGGATAAACGAATGCGGAAAATCCATGTAGCCGACCCAATCAATTTGTTGTTGTTGTTGTTGTTGTAGCTTCATCCCAATCAATTTGCAAGATAGGAAGCAGAATAAGCTTATCCAAAAGAAAACGGAAGTAGAATAAGATACATGAACTTAGGATTTCATTTCAAATTTGTATTTCTCATTTGGTCATCATTAAAGTTTTCGACCATGTTTTTTTAGGGTACAAAGAATGACTAGATCATACTAGCCATCCATGTATCACGATCAGTGATCAAAGGATGTACACGTGTGATTACAAATGGTGTGAGAGAAAAATCGGAACTCCAGAAAAAGAGAAAATCCACTCTCTCTCTCTCATCATAATGGCACTATTCTCGGTGTAACACTGCTCACCCTCACAAATTGTTCCATTGTGCTATGTGACCATCATAGCTGTCATCCACAGTTGCCACCATTCGTGGCCTCTTGATGCATAAGTAGCTTTTGTAGAGACCTCCAAAATGTATCCAATGTCAACGTGTTAATACTAGTCTGTTGCAACTGATACCACACCTCTGATGTAGAAGGATTTTGCAGAAAAGGTGGTCTATGTCCTTTGTTGGAAACCTACATATTATGCAGTGGTGGGGGTGCACCTCATCATGTAGACTTGTGTGACCACCCTTTCATTCCTCATAAGACAAGTGAAAATCTTCACCGAGGGAAGACATGACCTCCAAATGAGCCGACAATCAGCTCCAAAGTCAACCGAGTTTGTGTTCACAAGCAAGAGATACATGAAGAACCAATGAGTAAAGAATTGTCTACAGGACCAGATCTAGTCATCTTCCCTGATTCTCTTTGACCAATATCTTGCAGTTAACCTCTGGCCTGAAAGGCCGGTGCAAAACAATGGGTTCACGAGCCCGCCGACCAAAATGTAAAGGGCAGTGCTGATGGATTAGCTGCGAGTGCCCCAAGTCAAGGGAAAGCCTCTACTAGTGTGCCGCTCCATCCGCCATAAAAGAAGGAAGCTGCCCTAGAGTCAAGGGAAGAAGTGAAGAGAGGCCAGGTAAGAGGAAAGATCCTGGAGAGTGTGATGTGCCCCCGATAAGGTGTGCGAGAATCCCTGAATGACTGACTTTTTCAATCCTTTCGACCTTGGTTCCGTAGGAGCAAGTCAGAAAGATTGAGAAATACATCCCTTTCCATATCTTCGGATACAACCCATAATCCCTTTCCATATCTTCGGATACAACCCACAATGGGTTGCCCGTTCTTTGTACTCTTGACCCCATAATTCGTCCAACCCATAGTGTCATTGGTTGTTTTGGCTAAGATACCGAATGCCCAAATCAGCAAGCGCGATGGGGCTACAAACATTAATTTAAGTGACTAGGTGGACTTCTAGCCTCTTAAGGCCACATCACTACCAGAAGAAATGACTTCTGATGGAGTCAATCCACCCTCACAGGGAGAAATGACTTTTGTGTCAACATCCACAACATTGACATGTAGTAGGTGGGGACAGCCGATTAGGCAAAACAAAAGGGGACGAGATGGCCCCCACAGGACAGCATCTTGGAGCTCCACCCCCACCGTCGTTGCTCCATGTGTGACGTGACGTGTCCACTGCCAATGCGACAATCCGAATGGGGCAGCCCCAAATAGAGGGCTGACGGGTGTGCGTAGCTCTTCCACACATCGAGTAGCCTCTTTTTGTGTCATTCTCAAGTGATGAATAACGATTTGGCATGGTTTATTTGGAAGCCTGAATAGGGTTGAAAAGCTCTACTAAAATGGTTTGTATGTAGAGCCCTCAATGAAGAAAAGTAGAGGTAATAAAGAACCTCACTCCGGGCAAAATGGAAATCCCTACATGGTCATACCCCGACATGCCAAAAAGGTGGATTGAACATGGGGGCTTAGAGACAGCTCTGTCAAACTCTTCGCTGAGACCTCTTATCGGCATATGGCAATCCATTGATTACGACCGAGAATGAAGTTGTAATGATAATGTTTCATCCAAGCGATCCAAATCAGAAGGAATCCTTGCACCTACAAAGTATATCATAAAGATCACTCTTCCTTATGATAAGGTTTTAAGAAATCAGTCTTCCAGAGGTAACCTTGAGACCCAACCTGCCTCCTTTGAGAGATGACCATGTTTTCTTCGACTTCCTGAAACTTACATTTCTCACGTGTTTAGGAATAAATGATTGATGGACTAGAAAATAAAGATGATTCATATGCTCATATCATCCATTAATAATGATGGATGGCTGTATAAACTATAAAGTGACTACAAACATCTTTCCTTTAAAAGAAGTTCATTTGACAAGGAGTTATGCAAACTCATGATGAAGAAACTCGAAAGTTTCTCAAAAATTCATCCTTAATTTGTGTATTGTCACAATGTTATACGAGTAATAAGCTTAGCATATTCAAGCAGCAAATAGGTTTCATGCTCTATTATTTTATCACAGTTTTGCTACCTCGCTACTCTAAATGTAGCCTTAGCCAGTGGCATACATGATACCTTATTTTATTATCTAGCATGTAAGTCAAGTTTGATCAACATCCTTATCCCATCAAAGATATTTCCTATTTCGGACGCACGTAGCCCCATATGATTTTTCCAAAATATGTACAAAGAGTTAAGATATGCACGTCTATCTATTTAACATCTCCCATGAGTCTTGCCATGCGAGATTCATCTAATTGCCACAATTGCACTCTCCAAAAAAAAGTAAGGTGTCTCTAGTAGCATCGTGAATAATAGATGACACACCCCATAGATGTTTATGTTGAAAAACCTTCCAAAGAAGAAGGCAAAGATCATAGGGAGAAAAGGATAACTCCGGTGTCTAGGATTTTCTTATTTGTTTTAAAACAAATGTGTCTAGGATATGATACTTGGTAACCTTCACTAATGTATCTTATTCTAGAACCATTAACCCAATAACACGTAAGCCCACTAATTATTTATTATGACATATCTAAACTAACTAATTCCAATGTTAACACTACACTTAATTTTATTCAAATTAATTGTCCAAATTAAGGAGGATAAACAAACCTAGGTGGTTCGAGATAGATATCAAGCATATTACAGAAGGTCCAATGAACATTGTAGACATTTTTATAAACTACAGACAGAGCATGCAGAGTAACACAAAGCATACAGATAGTAAGTAGTATTGCATACTTCAGTTGAATGAAATTACTTCATATCATTCACTGTAATTGCCCAAGCGTATTACCAGAGTATATATATATATATATATATATATATATAAACCTTAGTGCACTAAGGTGGCCATGAATTGCTCTTGGAAAATTTTGGCTTAGATAACAGAATCGACCGGGAATTAGACTGGATTGTCAACTTGATCACAGTTGGACCCGTCCGATCGAGTTCGACCGGATTAAACCATATTTTATTAAAATAATATTATTTATAGCAACTTTAAACTTATAACACAAATTAATATTATAAGATTTATAAAAATGTAATAATAACATAAAGATATTATTTAAAAATCAATGTTCGTAAAAAATTGACTCTCAAATTATTAATATTGACATATTATTGTTAATTTTATTTATTCCAAAAATTTTGATCTCTTTATCTTTAACACTTGTTGAGATATGATTTGCGTATCTTTTCATATCGTTGTAATATTAGTCATGATTAGTATCCTAGATTTCTTGGGATAATATCCTAGATATTTTGGGATAATATCCCTGATTTTTTGAAGTAATATTTTAGCATATTCTCCCTTCTTATATTGCCTACCTTGACTATAAATAGGAGGCACTAGTGTTTAGTGAATAATAAGAGAAAACATGTTTCTCAACATGGTATCAGGGCAGTAACGATATGATTACTGTTCTTCTCCCCTTCCTCCTCATCTCCTCTCCTCCTTTCTGCCCCTTTTTTATCCTACTTCCCTTACTGCACTATGTCCATAGTTCTCAAGATCGAAGCTTGATTTTCTTTCTCTGTGGACCCGACGTGCTCAGCCATGGCCGATCAGAAAGCTGAATTCAGCAACTCTGGGGTTAAACCCACCCTCAACACTCCACTCGGTATCAATATCAAACTTGATGGTACCAATTATCTCCTCTGGTCCACGACATTTGAGCGCTATGTAGGTCCCATAGGAAGAAGCATATCCTCACCAAATCTGAAGAACGTACAGAAGATTGGGATACTGATACTGATTGGGTCGCCTCTGCCACGCTCAACAACATGGCCGAATCGGTTGCAAAACATGTCATGGCTTATAAGTCAGCCAAGACTGTGGGAGGTACTTCAAAAACTTCACTCTCATAAAAGCAATATATCTCGTCTTTACAAGGTCCTTGATGAAATCCAATCATGCAAGAAAAGTGATCAGCCATTAGCAAATTATTTTGGGACATTGACTAACCTCTGGAACGAGCAAGATATCTATCAGCCTCTTTCTGCAGATATCAAAGTGTTGGCAGAACAACGAGATCAAATTAGATCCGTTCAGTTTCTCTCTGGTCTTGGCCCTAAATATAAATCAGTCAAGGATCAATTGATGACACAGGAAACTATTATGACCCGTGAAGAAATCTATGCTCGGCTCTCCCGTATTGATGATTTCTCTCCTCATGGAGATGCATCTGCACTTGCTACACGTGGAAGAGGAAGAGGATTTTTCCCTAACAAAGGCAAAGGTCGTGGATGTGGACGAGGGAACGACTCTGGAGGACGTGGTAAATTCTTTTGTGACCACTGTCGAAATCCCTCTGAACATTGCTGGGAAAAGTATGGATATCCTGCTGATCACCGAAAGGTTCATGCTGTCACTACAAATGAATCGGATATTCTAATATCAAAATAAGAATATGATCGTCTTCGTTCTCTGTCTACCACTGAATCTGCATCTCCGTCAACTGGCGTTGTTGTAATGCATCATTCAGGTACTCTCTACTAATTCTCAATCTGACTGGATTGCATATTCGAGTGCCTCCTCACACATAATAAGTGATGCCTCTTTCTTCTCATCCCTCAAATCTCTATCGAATCCTCTTAATGTCAAAGTTGCTGATGGTTCTCTCTCTCCGGTCACTTGCCTTGGCACAGTTTCTGTTAATCGTGACCTCTCCCTTGATAATGTTATGTATGCTCCAAAGTTTGCTCTAAGCCTTCTTTCGATCAGCCAACTAACAAAGTCCTTAAATTGTCGAGCATTTTTTTATGACTTTTTTTCGTTCTGCAGGATCTCCAAACGATGAGGCAGATTGGTGGAGGATTTGAACGTGATGGACTCTATTATCTCCGGCCATCTACCAAAAATCCCAAGTCTACACTACCAGCATTTCCCTACAGCTCCATCGTCACTTAGGTCATCACAGTTTGACTGTTCTTGGTCGACAATTTCTCAACATTTCAAATACGGAGGTTCTTGAGTGTGAGGCCTGTCAAATAGGAAAGCATCACCGTACTTCTTTTTCACCTCGCCTTGACAAACGAGAGAAAAGTTCATTTTCACTTGTGCATGCTGATTTGTGGGGTCCTTGTCGAGTTTACAACAATTAATATTTGGTAGTGACATTGACGGTATTTTGACAGCAAAGAAGTTTCTGCAATCATAGTTTGTAACCAAAGATCTTGGTCTAATAAAATACTTCTTAGGCATTGATGGATTCATTCTCTCTCAAAGGAAATATGTCTTGGATCTATTAAAGAAAGCTGGTATGATGAGCTGTAAAATAGCCACAATTCCTATGGATCCACAACTACCTCTAGCTGATTTGAGCAGTCCCATTCTACTAGAAGTCACCAGATATAGAGCTATGGTTGGTAAACTTCTGTATCTCACTGTAACTCGTTTTGATATTTCTTATGCCGTTGGTCGCCTAAGCCAATTTATGCAAGAATCACGTGAAGTACATTGGGCAGGTGTATATCAAGTTTTACGATATCTAAAAGCGTCTCCCAAAAAGGTCTTCACTTAAAAAATCATGGACATCTAAAAGTGTGGGGTTATTCTGACGCAGATCATGCCGGAGCTCATGAAGATAGAAGATCAACCACTGATTATTGTACTTATGTTGGTGGAAATCTTGTAACGTGACGCAGCAAGAAACAAGATGTGGTCTCACGCTCTAGTGCTAAGTCAGAATATAGGAAAATGGCTCATACTACATATGAACTCTTATGGGTCATCTCTCTTCTACGTGATTTTGGAATTTTTGTTACTTCTCCAGTACCTATGTATTGTGACAACAAGGCTGCAATATTTATTGCAAACAATCAAGGTTGTCAAGATCGGGATCTTATATAAGATCGGAGGGGGGTCATAAGATCGAAGATCATAAGATCGGATCGAGGATCATAAGATCCTACCTATTAATAAAATAATATATTTTTAAAATAATAAATATATTTTTGACAAATTTTTTGCATTGAAATCTTAAATGATACCCCACTAATACATTTTTTATCGATTCTTAAGTCAAATTATATCAAAATATATTAAAAATAAAAGAAAATGTATTTAACTTCATATAAATTAATTTTTATTATCATAAATTTATTTTAAATTAATATTTAAATGATTATATTAATCATATGAAGTCATATAGGATCGGATAAGATCATAAGATCGCGTGACCAAAATTAAGATCGTATTAAGATCTTACACGTAAGATCCTCAAGATAAGATCGAGATCAGAAGGGATCCGTAAGATCATAAAATCATAAGATCTAGATCGAGATCTTGACAACATTGCAAACAATCTTGTGTTTCATGAGAGGACCAAACACATAGAAGTGGACTGTCACTTTATTCGTGATGCTATTACAACTAAAAAGATATCCACTCCACACTTGGCCACTGAAGATCAACTAGCTGACATCTTTACTAAAGCACTTCCCAAGAAGAAACTCCTGGTTATATGTTCCAAGCTTAGCCTAAATGATATTTATGCTCCAACTTGAGGGGGAGTGTTAAGATATGATTTGCATATCTTTTCATATCTTTCTATATCGTTGTAATATTAGTCATGATTAGTATCCCAGATTTCTTGGAATAATATTCTAGATATTTTGGGATAATATCCCTGATTTTCTGGAGTAATATTTTAGCATATTCTCCCTTCTTATATGCCTACCTTGATTATAAATAGGAGGCACTAGTGTTTGGTGAATAATAAGAGAAAACATATTTCTCAACAACACTTTTATATTTTCATCGATTAATTTTTCAAACATATTTCTCAACAACACTTTTATATTTTCATCGATTAATTTTTCTCTGATAATTTTCTAATGTCTATTTTTCTTCATACTATTTTTATTTTAATTTCTGTCATTCTTCATTGAAATTTGTTTTCCCTCTTGTACTTTACTTGATAAAATATTAAATTCTTTTACCATAAATTACTCCTATTTCCCTCATTTTTTTAACACTTTCCTTTCCCTATTTCAATTAGTTTCTCTTACCCATGAATTCTGCAATATATATTTCCTTTTTTTACTATTTTTTTATTTTATTTTTTATAATTCTTCATTCAAATATATTTCC
Organism: Pontederia crassipes; assembly: GCA_030549335.1. Taxonomy (NCBI): domain Eukaryota; kingdom Viridiplantae; phylum Streptophyta; class Magnoliopsida; order Commelinales; family Pontederiaceae; genus Pontederia; species Pontederia crassipes. The sequence goes on along the minus strand of CM060185.1, from coordinate 6,408,643 downwards.
ATTCGTTTACTTTCCTTTTTTCCATATTTTTCTTTTCTATTTTGGATTTATTTTCATATTTTTTTCGGTTGTTTTTAAATTTTTAATTGAACCGGTTTTTTGGCCAGTTCAGTTAATTCCGATTTTGATGTTGAACCGGACTGGACCAGTCACCGGTTCGTGATTCAACGGGTCGAAACAGCCAGTCTGGTCCGGTTTTAATAACATTGCATTTAGATATTACTTTGGGTCCCATTTCTGTCCCTTCTCAACAGCCATAGACATATGACGAGTAATGGTGATGACAGATCAAATTGTCAGCAAATAATGGTCAAATGTTATGGTGCTCTAATCAAGTGAGTGAATATCTAGAAATTTGTAATTCTGTGATGCAATACTTCTTATTTCTTCCCCGTTTTCAGCCTGGTTTTTTAATCAATTATTAACGCTTCTGCCTGGAAATAAAGATGAATCATTCGATCTTAAATATAACTTCTTGATTGCATTATACAATAGTCACAAGGAAACTATTTAACAAGACATTACCTTCATAACCACAATTCCAGCTAAAATTGTCATTACATCCATCCTTGCCTCCTTCCCCATTAGCATCATTATGCTAAAATAGAAATTTGGAAAAGAGATCACAATATGCAACAGGTAAAAAGAGATGAGTTTAAGATCTCCATCAAGTACCTTGAAATTGTATGACACGAGATCACACAATGTAAATCCATCATGTGCAATAACAAAATTGACACTATGACATGGCTTGCGTTTGTTTACCTATAAAGTTCACAAAAAGATAGTGCCAATATCACTCGGAAATTAATAAAAAATAATTCTTCTAGAAAATATCATAATGGTGAAACGCAACCACTATGATTTCATAAGTTATATCAGTGCAAACAAAATGTTACTAAATCCTCTTAGGAAATCATAATTATCAAATAGAATAATTAACTAACAGCAGTATTTTGGGAACCAACATCGGGTGACATTGCAGATGAACTTACTGAATCATTGTGGTTATCATACAAAGATCAAATGTACCATAACAACACAAAGCATGCAACTTTGCCAAGTTAATATGACAAGCACAGAGTCCTTGGTGAAAAGTGCATGAAAACTCAGTTTATTCATGTTTCTTAAAGGCCTCTTGTAGCTTGGACATTTGATAAGATAAGAAAACATCCAACACCAATAGTACCAAAGATCAAATGTACAGTAGCAACACAAAATCGTGCAACTTTGCCAAGTTAATATGACAAGTAGAGTGCTTGGTAAAAAATACGTGAAAACTCTCCGTTTATTCAAGTTTCTTATAGGCCTCTTGTAGTTTGGACATTTGATAAGATAAGGTTTCTTCCACGCCAGATCCTGAAAACATCCAACACCAATAGTACCAAAGAACCACAAAGGAACGAGAAGTGGAATTGACCACCCAGTAAAGCAGAATATAATAGATATATTGTTCAGGCTTCTAGACACACCTGGTACAGATCAGCAGAGCCAGATACACGAGTGGCAAATGCCCCCTTCATACCATGGTCACCCTGAAATGCAAAGGACATGAAAGCAGTTGAAAAGAAGTGAAATGCTTATAGAACAGAAACATTCACCCAACATCTGTCAAACGTGACACATACATTGTCATATGGACTTTCTTTTGAGGGTGCGATAAAAGATTTTGCACAGAAATACAGAAACTATAGATGACATTATAAAGAAAACACTGTTGTCATAAAATGTATACAAGTTAAAGCAATGAAAAATACGAATTAACAACTCTCTCAGATTTGACAAGACATTGGGTAAATCATCAGTTACCACTCAAGCAAACTACATTGGATTAGTTCAAAGATCATTCACATATTTATCCTCTCACACAACTCCTAATCTCATGGCATTAAATTGTGCTTCAAAGAGGCAGTACACGAGTTACTTTCCAGGAATATCTTGGCACATCTTATGGATGTAGAATCAATTGTTCTATCTTCATGGAAAAAAGTTGTTTTCCACATCTGAACAGTTGTTACTCCATTTGCAATGTCCGATAATGTAAGTGAGCTTTCCTAACAAGAAACTTCATTTGGAGCAAAGAATATAAACCTATGTAGATTTCCCTTACAAAGGAAAACAAGACGTTAAATTCTTAAAACTCAAAACAGTATCAAAATGATCCTTCGAAATATAAAATAAAAAGTGAAATTTCAAATAAAATCAAGATAGTAGCAAGATGATTAAGCAACCTTTAAAATTAACACTAAATATATAAGAACAGATATATCTGCTTGGCTCTTCAGATGTTGGAGATTTTCAACAAATTGCTACAGATTGAGGTGGGATCCAGAAGCAAATACTGCACGCATCTTCTGCAGAGTACCAGAAGAAGACATAAATCATCATCTTTTCAACTGCAAGGTGGCAAGAGGGTATGGGGCAGCTCCGGCTGTGGGTGGATTGACAAAAGGTCAGCGTCGAGCTTCTGGTGTTCATCAGAATGTGTGGTGGCCAAAGACAGGTTCAGGTTTATGTTTCCAGAAGACATTGGGTGGCACTTTTTGTCTTTTTATGGTTTATTTGGGTTCAATGAAATAGAGGCATCTTTAAAGGTGAAAGGGTATATCTGAAAAAAATATCATAACTGTATCTAAAAACCTGGTGCAAGGGTGGATAAAAATCTAATATTGTATTGTAATATGTACATGTAAATTGGCAACATATGAATAAAATGGATGGTACTCTTAGCAACCATCATTTCCCTCTCAGTGTGTGTGTGTGTACATATATGAGTTATATTAAGGTGCATTCACAATATGTGATTGCACTGTGCAATCCCATAGTTCTGGGCCATCAGATTGGTATCATTTTGATCTGACGACCCAAAACATAAGCAATTTAGACCATTGGATCAAAATGATACCAATATGATGATCCTGAACTATGGGATTGCACGGTGCAATCGCAGATTGTGATTGCACCCTAATACACCTCTGAAGAGATTATTCAATTATGTCAATTTGACATTCTTTTTGAGAAGGGCATGTCCTCGGCCGACGCCTCAATTTGACATTCTTTAATTAATAGTGATGCAACAAACTAGAAAGAAAGGGAAAGGAGATCTTAAGTTGATTGTTGTCTTACTGTATCAAAATTATGTGTGATGCTCCCTTTCTATTAAGAAAAGTTTATGATATTATTAACAATTTATGATTCATTTGTTATTTCCACGAATTTATGATGATTTTTCTTTGAGACACTTGGTTATGAAAATTAAAAAGATGGATCCATAATGACTATATGTAACTGAAGTCTATTACTCTATTAGTGCACTCAAGTTTCCAAGGCAGTGAAGTGCATATGAATGATTAAATTGCTCCTTTTCTAGTGATAGATCCTACTAAAGATGGTGTCACAGTATCACAAAAAAAGTTATGGTACTACATTAACATAACCATTTCTCACAGTGGATCACCTTTATAAACCTTCTAACATCATCACGGTACTGTCCATTCCATTCAGCCCACCTGGAAGACAAAACTTTGAAGTAAACTCATGTAAAATTAATTCATTAACAGGGATGATCAACAACAACAACAATATATTCGTTGATCCATGTTCATAGGATTCGACATGATTTTATGCTGGCTGTCGGGGCTTAACACAACCCTCCTCCTTTATCCGTTATGCTGGCTTGGGACCGGCTATTAACAGGGATGATCAAATTTCAAAAATCATTTGGCGTCTTGGACACATGCTACATGATTTTAAGGTAACCAGCATGCTACTTTAGTGTTTCAATCCGATCACCACTGTAACCAAAGTTTAAGATCATATGTGAATATATATATATATATTGATTTTCCTAAAAATTATCAAGCATATGGAAAACTCCGACTATGTTTTATAGCCGGTCTCAAGCCCGGATAAAGGAGGAGGGTTGTGTTAGGCTCCGACAGCCAGCGTAAAACCCTGTCGAATCTCATGAACATGAATCAACGAATGCGTCGTATGATCCATGTAGCCGACCCCACCTAGTGGGATAAGGCTTTGTTGTTGTTGTATATGGAAAACACAAACATATCAGCATATGCATTCAGAATTGCAATAGAATACAAAATAATGAGACATTGGTATACCCCAATGGGTCGTTGCAGGCAATTAAAAAGATGTAACAAGAAGAAAGGCATACGATAGGCTGTGCTGTCAGGGCCTTATATATAAACTTTATTCTCCACAGAACCCCACCATTAAGATGTGCTATTTGATCAATTTTTTACCACTACACGTAACATAAAATTTATTGTTTCCCTTGACAAAACTTCTTGTTACAAAACCACATTGAACAAAAATGAAAGACAATGACAATGAAGAATATAACTACTATTGAGACTCATTTTTGACATTATGCAAGAAAGTAAATGAAATTACCTGTCCCAATTTGGGAACTTTCCAACAAGATAGTGCCCACCGCAGTCCCATGGTTCAGCAATTATTTTACACCTTGATAATACAGCATCCTTAGCTATTGCCTAGTCCCCAAATCACATGAATCTCACAATAAATTCTCGAACTTTGGCAGACAATTTGCGACAAACCAAAATTAGCAGAAAGTAATAATTCAGTAGCAGAAGTAAAAAAGCAGCATCTTATAAAACTCATCAAATAAAAAAGATTCTGAAAGAGTGACGACTGTCCTTGAACAAAAGTCAACGGGGCTGCAGGAGCGTCGGTGGCTATCGGTGCGCAGAATAATGATGCCATCTTTGATATTGAGTAGTGTGATGTTGTCATTTTGTTTTCATGGCCTTCTGTTGCCCTTTCTATCAAACTTCTTTTGTAATTCATAATATTATTAATGGAACTTTCGGATGACTACCATCTTGCTAGTCGTCCTTTCTCGTTTCAAAAAAAAGTCGCCAATTTTATTGTTTAAACAATGGGTACTACAACACAAAATATGCAATGGATTCAAAGGAAACTTATTTTAAGACTCAATCACATTCCCAAAGTAATGACATCACATCATCTTGGATGTTCTCCACATACATGCCTTCATAACATAGCCTCATGGCATTGAATCCGGAAAAAGAGTAGTAGATATGAACTAATTTCAAGTACAAATTGGCCAATGTTTGATGTAATAGTGCAAAATCTCATCAAACAAAAGAGAACCATATGCACTTGTGTGTCTATCTGTCTATGGGTATAGAAGTGCATTATTGTGGCCATAATGACACACCTGCTGGAACATTCATCTTGTAATGTCGGGCCCAGTTGCTAGTTCTTTTGAGTTAAAATCTAATAATCTTGAATTAATCGAGTCTCTCATTCTCAAACTGGGAGTTGTCAGAAGCAACTATTTGCATCATGGAGCACTGAATTTTCATTAAAATATGAGGTGCCGGTGGATTTAAATTATTTCCAATACCCTAGGCTGTTAAAATACTGTACCAATTGCCCTATTAAGCTTGAAGGGTCACCGGAGGTCCGGATTACATTCAGAAGAATAAAATTATGCACTCTAATTGGAATCGTACTCCATCTTGTGTGAAGAACATTTGGAGAATGCTACTGGATTATACGTGGACATACAAGCACAGAAAAAAAGTAAAAAAATCTTGTATCCAAATAAATATAATACCTTGACCAATGGAGGTGCATTAAGAGGGGCACCGTCAGTTCCACGACAAAGAATACTGGCTAAGTCAAAGCGGAATCCATCGACATGATATTCTTTAACCCTTAGAAGAAACAAAAATAAATGAAACTTTTGTTTCATGAAGAAAGATAAATATGGAATATATAAAGACTAGTCTCAAGGGAAAATGGACTGATGTAACAAGAAAAAAAACTAATTTAAGGGAACCAAAGCCTTAAATTGTTTCTAGAATGAGATGCATCTTTATTGGTCATTCCAAAGAAGCTATGAAGTAATGAACATATGGGCCTCACAGGTTAGACAATCAAGAAAATTCTCCATTAACATAAAACAAACTAACATTTACAGGATGTAGGAGATTAGCATATTGTAAATGGGAATTAGCATATACCAGTGTCTTAAGCTTTCAAGGATTAGTTCCATCACAACAGGATGATTGCAATTTAATGTATTTCCTGCATATCAACATAGGATATAATTTTATGATAAGCACAAGAAACAAACAGAGTTGATGCCTGAAGAATCCTAAAAGATACCATAAGAGAAGCAACGAAAGAGAAAAATAACTTCAAAAAACTGTTAAAGTTTTGTTGTGATAAAAATACAAACCCCCAGATCATGAAAAGATTAACTTTTAGTTTAACATCATGGAAAACTAGCTTCTATAACAGTTGAAATAGAGTAACTAAATTAGAATATAATTACAAGAAAAGTGAAGATGCACGAGGCATGGAAATTGTTAGCTAGTGATGTAATGAACCAATAACTCTTTCCAGCCCGACCATCCATCTGAGGAACATAAATCAACATGTAGCTAGACATTAAAGCAGAAATAAGTAATTACATCACAGTATTGTAACTTTGGAATGTTTTAATCTTTACGTAAGACATCATTCTTCCAACTTCAATGTTTTTCTTAATTTTTTTGAGGTGTTTCCGAGATGTGCGCAACGTAGAGACTTCCCACCCTGAGGATGTTGACAGCAAACGAGCTTCGTGGGCTGTTTTCACGATTTGGGGTCCGTGACGCGTAGCCATCAGCGAGGGTCATTGCAGCTCCAATGTAACCGGGCCATTTTTTTGTTTTTCTGTGAGTGGGATGTCTTTGAGCATGTTGTACTCACCCTTTTTTGTTTGAGAGCAGGGTTTTGGCTTGACGGGCTTATTTTCATCTTATTGTTGCTCCCCCTTTTTGTGCTCACACTTGTACATGACTTCCATTTCATAGTAATATATATATCTGGATGACAACCACAACCCTGGTGGTCATCCTTTTTCTCCTCAAAAAAAATGTTTTTCTTAATAGGAACTTCAAAGAAATTATGCCCTACCAACATCAAATATGCTTTTGAATAGGAACCTCAAAGAAATTACAACTTCACAAATCTTTGCTTTTTCCTGTTGCAAAGTGTATATGAGGAAAGAAAGGGTACATGTTACAAATCTGTGAACCAAGGATACAAGATCATCTTTCCTTATGAAGATTTGAGATTATATTCAAAATATCTGAGTTTCTGACATCTTCACATTTATGTCACCCAAAGTTTCTGTGAAATCTTTAAAGTTTCTTTATGTTTGCTGAAGATATTTACTAACATAACTTTTATTGAAGATCATGCAAGTAATTCTACAAATTTCTTAGACAGCTTAAAGTCTGTAACAATAAAGAACCAGCACATACAAGCATCAAATATGAGTATGGATCTTATGTGGGTGTGAAAATGAGTATGTTGAAACACCTTTCATACATTTTCAAGTGAGGAGTAGTCTTGGAAATTAGAGCAGAAGATATACCGAGAAGAACCAAGAGTGGGCATTTTATACTAAATAAAAAAGATTCATTTAAAGTTTCCAAAGTAGTAGGAAAATGATGTTACTTTTTTTTAGGAGAAAAAGGATGACTACCAGGTTGTGTGGTTGTCATCTAGGTATATATATACATATATACATACATATATATATATATACACACACACATATATATATACATATATATATACATATATATCTGAAGAAAAGGGAGACATGTACAAGTGTGTGCTCTCATAAAGAGAGCTGAAAAAATCGAAAAGTATATCAGCTAACAAAAAGGAAATGCGGTGTACTAACATCGCTCCCCACAAAAAATCACTCGATTCCGCTGAAGCCGGATGGCCCAGGAACCGCCAAAAATGTCACCAATGATGCTCGCCATCTCTGTCCCTGTCGCGCCAAACTTCAGAGAATCTGCCACAAAGTCATAGGGTCATAAGGAAAAAGGCCCCCAAAGAACGTCCGCTGCCAGATACCTCGTGATGTCGCGCATGCAAAAAATAAGTAACCAATATCCTCCTTTGCCGTGCCACAAAGGACGTATTACATGTCTGTGTGATGTGCCCACCTCACCCTATATGTCCTAGTGAGAAGTCGGTCTGCCGCATGAGCCAAGCAAAAATCTTCACTTTCAACGGTACACGAGCTGCAATCTGTCATTAAGTCCTCCGATGACGCCATGTCGGGAAGGAAACGAACTAGTGCCAACCAAACCTCCATAGCCAAACCCATCTATCAAGACTGGAGTGGTCAAGGCAGAAAAGAGCAATCCTCTGGTGGAGTGCAAGAAGCTCAGTGAAGTGCTGGTCTGAGAGCATATCCGAAAGTCGGGTCCAGTCCGGTCCCCCAAGCCCAGACCAAGTTTCCGCCACGGTCGCGTCAGGATGCGCCGCCAAGGCATACAGTTGGAGAAAAGCATCCGCAAGTGAGTCCTCGGAGGACCAACCATGCCGCCAAAAGGAGAAATCCACTCCGGAGCCAAGTGAGGGGGTCATAAGTAGGCGCACCCACGGAATAAGTGCCGACACACCCCGCCAAAATGATGAAGCCCCGGGGGCAGCATGATTCTCGAGTCGCAAGGGACGTCTCGTCCATAGTAGGTGAAGAAAACTGACTGCCATAAACCATCCTCGGGCCCCATGATCCGCCTGACCCACTGAGCTAGGAGAGCCCAGTTGGTGCAGCAGAGGTCCCGAACCCCCAGTAAAATGATGTTACTTAATGTATGATTTATGCTTGACCAATCATATATTTGCATCTTGGAAATGGAACTTGATTCTAATTACTTTTCCAAATGCTTTCATCAATCTTTTAAAAGACTCATTAATATTTCTCTTAAAAAAAAACAACTGTAATTTAAAAAAAAAACTAAGATCAATCATTTTTCCTAGAGTATGAAAAGCAGTACATGATATCATAAATATTATTTGACTGTAAAGGTTATGAAAACAGGAAAGTGATATTAAAGTATTACCACAGCCAGAGAAATTAAAAAAATTTCCACCGTTGTCGAAATCCAACATGTAATAGACCTACAAGCACAACGGAGCAAATACAAAGTTGAAAGTTCATACAAGCAGATAGCAGATAGTTGATTTAGTTGAATATTATCACAGTAATTATATATTTATATCACATGTGTATGGGGCAGATACAAGCTTAACCTTATCACATGTATAAAGTTGATGATAATGGATATGGTTAAGTCTTTTAATTGTCATTCCCCCATTGTTACCCTAACCTTTTTCCAACTTGAGGGATGGGGGTGAAAAGGTTAGGGTAACAATGGGGGAATGACAATTAAAAGACTTAACCATATCCATTATCATCAACTTTATACAAGTTGATGGTTACCTAAGAATGATAGCCATCCTTTTACTCTTCAAAAAAAAAGTATCATCAATTTGTACTATTGGAGCAAGAAACAAATAGACATCATTTGTTCTGTTGTTGTCATTGCTGTCATTTTTTTCTTTTTTTTGAGGAGGTTGTCATTGCTGTCATTCATGTCGTGAATTTAGGTAATATTATGGATAGAAGTATATATAACTCCGCCTATGTTTTATAGCCGGTCCCAAGCCCGGATAAAGGAGGAGGGTTGTGTTAGGCCCCGACAGCCAGCGTAAAATCCTGTCGAATCGCATGAACATTGATCAACGAATATATTACTAATAGAGCGGAATGGCGTCGTATGATCCATGTAGCCGACCCCTCCTAGTGGGATAAGGCTTTGTTGTTGTTGTTATATGAATAGAAGTATATCCAAATCATGACCACACTGATGAAAAGAAAGTTGACAACGATAGTGTGATGGATATCTTACCTTGTTGTCAATACCACGGAAAGATGTAGTATAAGGGTGATAATCATCGCCTTCATTAGTATGGTTGTAGACTACATCCAAAATGACCTGTGAGAGTGGCCATAAGCTTCAACAACACAAAAAAGACAAGACGAAATTTATAGACTCAGCCAAATGCTATCTTAAATCTGATTGTAAAGTTCGTCTGTACACCTCAATTCCAGCATTATGCAAAGCTTTAACCATCTCTTTAAATTCCCAAGAAGCAGCTAAAGGTCCACCACCAGCACTAGCATATCGGCTCATAGGAGCAAAAAAGTTTACAGTGGAATAGCCCCAAGTGTTTATCTCAAAGCAGGAAGATTAAAAATAAGTTCATAATTGTTAGAAAAAGGAAACATTGTATAACGTGTATGTGTACAATGCTTACCATGTGATCTCTGGGATTTGGAAACCTCTGAAACTCCAATTCATCAAACTCAAAAACAGGTAAAAGCTCCACAGCGTTGATTCCAAGGTTCAATAAATGTGGGATCTGCGAAAGAATAATTTCTGATTATAGTCCTACGTATAAGATAATATCCATCATCACAATCCCAGCCTGCAGATTGATATCATGAATATGAATATACAACAAAGCATGATTTCTGGTTTTAGCCAGTCTAACAGCAATCCTACTCTGTCCAGTTGTGGAACTTGGAACTAAAATCTAAAGCTGGTTAAGTTATTCATTTTGCAATATGTAGAAAAGCTTTCCTCCTTGAAGATAATAAAGAGCACATGCACCTTCTCGATAACACCAAGGTAGCTACCACGAATGTCTGGGTCTAGCCCACTGGACTCATCAGCGGTAAAGGACCGAACATTCATTTCATATATGACTAGATCTGTCTGCATAACAAGCCACAAGAAAAAAATGTACTAAATTAACATTGAAGATGTAAATTAATGTGTGAAAAAAAATTATAAAGTATTTTAAATGCAGGTGCAAATAATTCTATATACCTCAGGGATTTCTGGGAGTTTGTAACCAGGACCCCAGTCAAAAGGCATACTCTCAAAGTCATATGTTGAAAGAAATTTCGAGATCCTTGTCTCAGCATCCCCAAAATACCGACGACCAGAAACAAGTTTGGCATAAGGGTCAAGAAGGACAATATCATTGTCAAACCGGTGACCTTGCTTCCATTCCCGAGGACCATCCATACGATAACCATATAGAACCCCAGATTTTGGTAAACCCTAAATTTGAATGTGAAATACTTAAATATGCTGAACAAGACATTAGAAAATGCAAAAGATACTTGTGAAAGGAACGGAAGTGATATGATATATGATCAGAATTAGTCTGCACCCTTCTTTGAGTATTTAGCTCCAAATGTTTGAGCCATAACCAATTTCGACAATTCAAATGGAGACAATGGACAAGCATAAAGTTCATGTGTTATTTTGGCTTGCTTTTTTGAAGACTAAAAAAGCCCCAGAAACCAGTTGAGGTGAAATCAGGTCCAGGTTCTCCTATTTTCTTTTTCTATGGAAAACTGATGACGATGGGGTTGTGTAGCCATTCATATATATTGCAAAATCTATGGTTTAATCTCCTAAAAAAAAATCTATGGTTTAAGTACACATGATGACAAAAGACTAGATGCAAGTAGTCAAGGAAAAATAAGACACCCCCAATCCTTGGTTATTGTGTTATACATAGTTATTTCAGGTGACCTTTTCGGGGTCCACTTCAACAACAACCAAAATTTTCAAGCAGCAGATTCTGTAGTGATGATTTCTCAGTTGCTTGGGTCAAAAGATCACCACAACGTTAGTTCTATTCCAACTGGTTAACAAGTTCCCAAATCCAATGGCCAGAGGTGATGGCTACATATTTTGTATCCTTTAAACAGTCAAAAAAAAAAAAAAGAACATCTTCAATTTTATCATCTATAACTTTCCAAGCATTAAATTTATTGTCATGGTACTAAATTACAAATCCACCACATTAGAATCATCAGATCTAAATATTCAATTTAAGATGCAGATCACATATATAAAGTCATTATTCCACAGTTTCCCATTTCTGAAGTAACCAACATAATCATTGGGGTCAAAGGTACAAAAGTTGGTGCAGTGCATGAATAAAATGCCAAGTCTAGTTCAGATGGAAGACAATTTGAGTTATCCAGTTATGGAGTTTGATAGAGGTTTAAGATATTACCTCAACACAGATGTGCCATATATCCTCAGTTTTATTCCTCTGTGGATCCAGTTCAACCTCAACCATACCACGATCAGACTCTTGGTTATTCTCACTGCATACAAGAGTCTGAATGGTAAATGCCAAAAAATAGAACATGAATTTAATTCTTCTAAAAAATAGAGGGCAACATATTTCAAGAAACATGTTACTAGAAACATACACATTATGCACACTCATAACAAACAAAAAACCATAAATCCGCGGACAACATGGTGTTTGGGAGAAAATATCTGGAAAAATCAGAGACACGTGTATGTCATATGAGTTGTTGATAGTCAGATTGTTTGGAAGAATTACCGTGAAAGTTCTCTGTGTTTTGTCAGGAAAAGTTACTTCCTAACTACCATTTTGTCCATTGGGGGCATTCCTTGGCTCGCTGAGAATGTTGGAAATTTGATGATGAAGCAATTGGAAAAGCTCACATATATTCCATAGGAATTTGTTCATAATGTCATTTATTAATCAAAATGAAGGGAAAGCACAAAATATGGCATTCCATCAAATTGCATACTATTAATGACATCTACATGTTAAAAGGCTTAAGCCTTTTCCCTTTCACATCATTGGAAGTGAGAACTTCCCTGTTTGCTTTTTTTCAAGTGAAAGGACAGCTACCAAGCTTAAGCAGCCATCCATTATGTATTAAAACTGAACCTCTCAATTTGATTGAGACAGCAGACTGAATATTGAACACTCATTGATTGCCCCCATTCACTATACTGGGCCAGATTTTTGTTTTTGTAGTAGATCTTGCAAGCAAGTTCTGACAAGAAATCAAGTGATCATAATCATGAACATAACATGTTGTTGCTCCTATGGCCTAGCTAGAATCAGCACTATACATACAACTTCGCTACTGAAGCTGCACAGCAAAATCAGAAGTTTTCTCGTATATGTAAAATAGTATCTTGCTATTCACCAAAAGAAAATAAATAGTATCTCGCTTGGGTGGGTGCAACTCCTTCTATACCATAATTATAAATCCAAATACTACAGATACCAAACCTACTTTCGAAAACATGAACCTGTCACCTTTCGTGACCAAAACTTGTAGATAGGTACAATTGCCTAATTAATTTCTCCAAGTCATCGCTTCATCTAACAGGTTGTTAGCATGATTCCTATAAGAGCCAGCTATTTCTCTTCCAGCGTATAGGATAAAGTATCAAGCCATAAGCAAGAATTCGCCAACTGCCACATAGTACATATCCATGTAAAGGCGGAGGTACCCAAGATTTTGTTACCAGCTGTGAAGTGCCACAGCTTTTCTGGAAAATAACAAAAACAATGTAAACTCCGCCTATATTTTATAGCCGGTCCCAAGCCCGAATAAAGGAGGAAGGTTGTGTTAGGCCCCAACAGCCAGCATAAAATCCTGTCGAATCTTATGAACATGGATCAACGAATATTGGCGTCGTATGATCCATGTAGCCGACCCCACCTAGTGGGATAAGGCTTTGTTGTTGTTGTTGTTGTAACAAAAACAATGTAACCTACTATAGAAAAATATAATGCATTTCTTACCATTCAGGAATTGTCAAGCAAAGTGTGACTGAAGAGGCATGACGAGAAAAAATAGCAAAATTTGTTCCACCTTCAACTTCAGAGGCTCCAAGGGGAAAAGCATTACCAGGATAGTATTTTAAACAGCTATCCAACATTGGTACCTTCTCCTATTGTGGGATCAATAAACATATCAGCTCTTATTGAAATATATACATATATCAGCTAACGGAAGAGGAACAGTTCTAACTACTATGAATTTAAGGAATTTAAAGCTAAAAAGAAAGTTATACTACAAGCATAAGATATATGGCATCACATATAGCATGCCTAATTTAAAGCTAAAAAGAAAGTTATACTACAAGCATAAGATATATGGCATCACATATAGCATGCCTATGTATTACTTATCAAGAGTCTTCTCCCTAAAAGAAAATGGCAGAGCCCAAAGTTGAAACTTTATGTCCCCTTATTTTTCTTTTTTTTTACCTTTTTTTTCCAAGGGTTACTCATCCTCCATTTTTAGCAGCGAAAGATGAATATAAATGCAATACCAAAAATAACTATAAACTGGAAAGGCCCATGATCTCAGGATGCAAAAACGAGGTGTCAAACAAAAAAGGTATGAATACTAAAGGAATCTATTTCATCTCATTTGGCAGATCCCACAATTGCGACGAGCACCGCATTAGCTCATGTTGCAGGTGCGATAGCACCAAAAATTGTGCATGTCGCAGGGGCACGTTAGAATTATTGAAACAAACTACTTGAACTGAAATTTGCAAAGATGCCTAACATAGCCATCTTCTGAAATCATATTTTTCATGGTATGTAATGAACATGAAGAATACTTTTCAAACACTAAATTTACCAAAGCACAATTATGAGCCAAGGGTATAAATTTATCAAACAAATGAAAATTTTCATTACTTCACCAAGGTTTCGTGATTCCAATTACCTCCATTAAGTTTTCTTCAACTTGCTGCTCGTAAGAGCTTGTACTAGCTTTGACACAACCCCTTCGTCTGGCCTACACCACGAATATTTCTTATATCTTTTCCTTTTTAAATAGAACGAAACACCAACGAGCAATCAATGAATGACGAATGCTAAAATATACCCTGTTGCAATATGTTTGCCAGCTAGATGCTACTGATTTGCTCGAGGTGAATCTGCATCATATATGCAAAAAAATTTGTCAAATGCGACATCGAGCTTATCCAAGATGATATGTCAACTAAAGAATCGAAACAAAAACAAAAAATATCATTGCTTTTGATATGATCGTCTAAATGCTTCATCTCATCGTGTACTTCGGTAAAGATGAGAATAATCTTCAATGTTCGTTCCGATCAACCCAAATCGCAGGTCATAATCCACGAAATAAGCAACATGCTCAACAACATCGCAAAAAAGTAGACGAAGAAATCGTTAGCAAATAATACCCCATATCAAGTTGGGAACGTCGGAAGCCGGAGATGGAACCCTGGAGCGTGCGAGGCGGAACATTGTTGTAATTTGCAGAGGAAAAATTACTAGTAAAGCAATTGATCCCTAGAGATTTAGCAGGGAAAAAGATCGATTCCATAGGACGAAGACAAGAAACAATCAATTAAAAAACATAAAAGAGAGAATGGATTAAGGCTTTAAAGGGATGGAGTGATCTGAAATGCCGATGGGGACTTGTGGTAACCGGCTTCTAGAGTGGCGGAAGAAGGGTGAATGAACGGAGATGGTTGCCGAAGTAGTCTGGCATTGATGAGCGAGTGAGCTCACGTGGGATGGTGAGCGGATGCGGCTACGTGGCGATTGGTCGATAGCTCAAAGGTCGTTAACGGGAAGAGCGGTAGACGAGAATCCTTTCTCTGGACGTGGCGCGAGATGGAAAAAGTGCCGTGAGATATTTATGGAAGTCTAAATATTGATTATTTTACGAACGGGGTTGGGGTTGGGGTTGGGGTTGGGGTTGGGGTTGGGGTTGGGGTTGGGTGAAGTGAATAGTAGTTTAAATAAAAATTTTGTTTTCGATTTTTTATGAACGTAAAAATTTTTCGTAATGGCAACCGAAATTAAAATATTAATTATTTTTATACGGCGTCGTAAATTACTGCTCACCCCCGAACTCAAAACGGCTCATTCATCAATTCTAAAAACAAATCTAGGCCATCCATTCGGATCAATCCTCTGCTTCGAAAAGATCCAGCGTATCTTCGAGCAGGACCGGAGTTCCTCACCGGAGCTTACACTCACGAGAGCTTCGTGCCGGAGATACTTCTGCTGATGAGAACTGCGTTGGAACTCTCTGCGCAGGCGAACTCGCGCTCGATGAGGCCTACACATCCGATCGGCACCGGCGATCTTGCGCTCCCCCAAGCTTGCCTGGCTGCCGGAGAAGTCCGAGACGAATGGAGGGAGGTAGAGGGAGAGAGGAGGGTCGGATTTTTTTTCCCTCAGCGAAACAAACTCGATTGCGCGTGTATCAGTCCTCATCCTTCAGAGAATCAGCGCCGTCTGATCCAGATCAGAGTCCTCGATCAAAACAAAAAAAACGACAAGAAGACTTGCCGGGGCACAAAAGCCCAATAGTGCCTTACTCGGCCCATCGGTCATTGGAAACGATTGGTGAGAATTCGGACGAGGCTAAAACCCGCTCGAGACTCCCCTTCGTAACGTGCGCATTCTGATTCGCCCAGCGGCAAAAGCTTGTCGTAAGCCCTTGCTCTCAGCCGTTCATCTGGAGAACCGTGTGGACGTGGCGTTTGAACGGCTGAGATCAGTTCTGAAACCTCGGTCAATAGTGGGAGAGCCGTCATATGCCCGTCGGTGTGTGAAATCTACTGCGCAGCCGCCGCCGCCGAGAGTTCAAAACCCACGTGCAAAAAAGGTGTGTGATCGATTTTTGCTGTTGCCCTTGGCTATTCACGAATTTTGCTGTTGCTCTTAGTTTGCCACTTCTTCCCCTTTTTTCTGTTGAAGCTTTTCTTCTTCTTCTTCCATTCGAATGCCCATTAGAGGTTCCATTTTTTCTCCTGTTTTTGGTGCTGATGTCTTTTTCGTGTATTTCATAAAGTAATAATTTATCATAGGAAGTGAACGGAGAAGTTAGGTAACAGATTTTTTAAGGTTATTTTCGATTTCGCGCTTATTCAAAGGTCCAAATTTTGGTATTATGAACGGAGAAGTTAGGTAACACATGAGCTCATTACAGGGCAGTTTACTGGCAGGATAAGCTATTCGGGCGTCTTCTTTCTCTTTCCAATGGCGCTTAGATTCGAGGTAAGGAATGCCAATTTTGTTCCTTGGACTGAACAAGCGTAGTGTGGGTTTGATGTTAATATCTCATATTTTTCGCTCTTTGAATTCTTTAACTATGACGATGAAAATTGATGTTAGGTGATAGGAAGATTTAATCGTGCCCGGGCTGCTCAACTAACATTGCCGCACTTTGTTTGTCAAACGCCACTTTTTATGCCAGTCGGTACTCAAGGTAGTCTGTCCTTCTGTTCTTTAACTTTGTTGCATTCTTATAGTCAAACCATAGCTAAATTTATTTTTGCGTGTAGTATATTTAGTTCGTTTTCTATAATGTTATGACCATATCTCATTTCCTATTTTCTTTGGAGCCTTCACTTAATGTCCCACGTTGATCTCTTTATATGATTTATCTATTTAAGATCTGACAGTTTTTTTTTTCTAGACAGATTTATATAGGCTGTTTTTTTCTTTGTTCTTTTGTTTTCGCCTATCATGTGTTCTTGCTTCTTTTGTCTTTGTCAGAGCCTCTTGTTGGCAAATGTTGGTAAGGTTCAGTAAGCTTTGATGCCCTCGGTCTTGGATCATATCGAACTTAAATGAGATAATCTTGTTTCATCGGTCATGCATCATTTTTAGATAACACGAAAAGTGATGTTTCGTGTGTACCTTTGGTAGGAATTTTTTATGTTGAGATGTTTCCATCCTGTAGTGTCTTCACTTTAGGTCTCTATTGGGTACTGTAAAACAACTCTATCAGGAAACATCCAAATTCCACATCTGTAGCTTTGGTAGTGAAAGGAAAATAAAGACCGGCAGTGTTATATGGTAGTGAATGCTGGGCCATGAAGGGACAACAAAGTGGGGATAGCCGAAATGAGGATGTTGACATGGATGTGTGGTCATACAAGATTAGATACGATTAGGAATGATCATATACGTGAACGAGTCGGAGTGGCTCCTATTAGTGAGAAAATGGTAGAGAATCGTTTGAGATGGTTTGGTCATGTTCAAAGAAGACCATTAGATGCGCCAGTAAGAAGAGTAGATCAAATAATTTAGAGTCCGATTAAAAGAGGGAGAGGGAGGCCAAGGCGGACACTTGGCGAACTAATAGAGCAAGATCTATTGGTGAATAATATACCGAAAGGTTTGGTTACTAATAAAGCGGAATGGCGTCGTATGATCCATGTAGCCGACCCCACATAGTAGGATAAGGCTTTGTTGTTGTTGTTGTTGTTGTTGTTGTAGCTTTGGTATGATAGGACCATTCACATTATAATCAATATTATTGAGTTGAATTTGTAACTAATGTCTTCTTCGTTCATGATATTATTTTATTAGGTCTGATACATCCAATAAAATCTTAGATGCTATCATGTTGGTGGATAAACAAATCTAAAGGTGATCTTTTAGATTTGTGCCCCCTCTGTATAGGAGTGTCTGCAAACTTTTGAATATAGCAACATCATGAATGATTTACATTATGTTTCCTGGAAATTTGGAAACCAAAGTATATTGTGGCAAGCACAGAAACACCTCCAGCCACCTGCACTGTTTTTTGGGGGGATGAATAATATCTTTTTGGTGGATGCCCATGTCTCCTGAGTTTTATTTTCCTTTTTCTTCTTTCTCATATTCACGTGTACATTTCACATATTTCAGTTTCCTTAACAAATGTTGGGTGGCTACCCAATCTTAGTCATCATTTCCCTCTTCAAAGAAAGAGAAATATACATGTCTTGATATGCAATATAATTAATGTGTTTTGGTTCTTTGATAGGTACGATAAAAGGATTGACTAATAACCAACTGGAGGATATTGGATGTCAAATAATACTTGGAAATACATACCATCTAGCTCTTCGTCCTGGTGCTGAGTTGATTGATGATATGGGTGGTCTTCATAAATTCATGAACTGGAAAAGAGCACTTCTCACTGACTCGGGTGGTTTCCAAATGGTTGCACCAATTCTTTGAACAACTATATGTTTACATTTAGCCTACAATATTGTGTTAGACTAAGCTTGATACATTATTGTGCCTTATTCCTCTTACACCTAGGTTGTGTAAACCTTGTTGGACCATCAAATTCCCTTTTGCAATGGATTATTGATCATTACTTATAACTTTATACCCTAAATGGAAACCATTTTTTGTAGGTCTCACTGTTGCATTTGGCTGACATCACAGAGAAGGGTGTAACATTTCAGGTAATCCCTGAAACTGGTCAGTTATAATCACCATGTAACAAAATCGATGATTTTCCGTCTGTCCACGAGGAGCACGTGTCTCATCTTTCAAATTCTGGATATTCTCTAAAAGCAAATTTTGTTAAGTGGGCATTTTAAGTAGAATAACCATGAAAAGTAAATATTTCATTGTGGCATCTATATGCTTGGCATGGAGCAAGGTTTCTTCTTGCCTCAGTTGTGTGGGTGTTTTGATAGCAAATATTTGCGTGGACTAATTGTTGTCATGCATGTCTTGTTTCAAACTCCGCCTATATTTTATAGCCGGTCCCAAGCCCGGATAAAGGAGGAGGGTTGTGTTAGGCCCCGACAGCCAGCATAAAATCCTGTCGAATCTTATGAACATGGATCAACGAATATACGGAATGGCGTCGTATGATCCATGTAGCCGACCCCACCTAGTGGGATAAGGCTTTGTTGTTGTTGTTGTTTGCATGTCTTGTTTCAACCCATTCTTTCTAAAGCAAGGTCAAGAGCATTTCTACCATCCTTATTTTCCTTCCATTTCAATGTCTTTTTTATATTCAGGAGAAGCAAATTTAATTCAGATTGCAGCATGGATTATTTCTGAAGTATTTGAAATTCTCATTTTTTTAGTTCCTTTTCCTTGTTCTTTTCTGAAAATTCTTCCTACTGTAGTCGCCAGTTGATGGAAAGCCTATGCTACTGACGCCTGAGGAATCAATCCAAATACAAGTAGGTATCTTTATTCAGTTGTACTATTTTTTTTTTTTGAGATAGAGGAAATTCAGTTGTACTATTAATTTATTATTACTGTTCAGTGCCCTTTAAAGTTGCATCAGACCTCTATTTAGCTAATATCATCCAATATATGTGCACCTTGGATAAAAATTATGCAGAACAAGATAGGAGCTGATATTATCATGGCCCTTGATGATGTTGTGAGGACAACAATTACTGGTCCACGTATTGAAGAAGCTATGTATCGTACTCTACGTTGGATAGACAGATGTATAGCTGGTATGTCAACCTAGATAAGCTGGAGTATAGCACATAACTGATCTTGATATTTACATTTTTTTCGTAACTTTCATTTGGGCTACTGATTTTTCAATGTCCTTCCTTTTGAGCTCCTGCACATTTGTTTTTCCTGGTAGAGATCTTGAATGACATAGATATAAATTGTGATATTCCATGAAAATTAGATGAATAATTTTTGGCATTTCTCATTATTGCATTTTGTGTCTTCTTCGCGAGTGGGGTTTTGATTAGTATCTGTTCTCTTCCTTGGAGAGCGTTTTTGGATGGCAACCCAACTGCTAGTCATCCTTTTCCCTCTTGAAAAAAAATTGTACTTGAACAAGAATTTTCTTAAACCAGTTCTAGGTCTTTTTGTACCAGATTTCTTCTTTTAATTATTCTTTCAACAGAGAGACGTCATTCTAGCTACTCATATATAGTTGCCGGATGCATTTGAATTGTGCTTTTTATTTAAATATCAAATAATTATTCAAATGTTACCAACAATAAATCACTGCTCGGTCCATGGTGTTAGATTCCAGCACCGCCAGAGAAACCTGGATGCAGTTGTAGTTTGTCTCACCCTGTTAGTTATTTTACTTCTTCTAGAAGAATTATTTCACTTATTTTTCTTTTTCTGTTTTTTTTCCTGATTCTACAAACATGTAATTGAGGACAGCCCATAAGAGACCGCATGAACAGAATCTATTTGGAATTGTTCAAGGAGGACTTGATCCAGTTCTGAGGTGTGCTATAGAGTGTTGATGTATCTTGAAAACTTATGTTATGCATGTATTTGTTGTATATTATACATTTATGAATGTGACATAAGACTAGTGTACTCCATTTACAGAGATATATGTGTCAGAGGTTTGGTGGAGCGCAATTTACCTGGGTACGTTGATCATAATACATGATCGATTACCTGCACATAATTCTTATACTTGAAATTGTTGAAATGAATCATCTTCATGTATGTAACACCAATTTTTTCCAACATTGTCTTATATAATCACTATTGACTGCAGACAGAAAGTCTCAAGTTATTGAATCGCATAAATTACTACTTTCTCAAACTGGCTTCACCTTTTCATTTCCAAACCTCAAAAATTTATTTGGATGAACTCAAACAACAAAATAGTGGCTTTGTCTAACAATGAGTGTTATTGGATAAATACCAGTGATGATTGGAAAATGATCAATCTCTCTATATTGATAGCTATGCCATTGGTGGCCTTGCTGGTGGTGAAGATAAAGACTCTTTTTGGCGCGTCGTTGCCCAGTGCACAGCTGCACTGCCAGAAGATAAACCTCGATATGTGATGGTACAGAATTTGTCATGAAGTTTCTTGATTCCTGGCTTCCTGCTCATAAATGTGTTTATGCAATTATAAAGACATACCAAACATTATGCAAGACAAGGAATAAAGAGGTACACCCTTAGAAAAAATGATAAAAAGAGGTGGGGGAGGGTTCCAGAACATCTTGATGTATTTTGGACTAAGCATTCAGTAAATGTATGTTGCACTTATACCTTTCCACATATTAAAAGTGACAAAATCAAGTATAATCTTAAGTATTTGATATTTGGGTCAAAATATGTATTTCTGACCTTCAAGCAAACAAAAATTTGTTTCTACACATTCTAAAAGGAAAGTTTGTTTCTACATACACTTCCACAAATTTAGTTTTAAGAAGAGAGATTCATACTAGTTTGGGGTATAGGCACGTACATGGATCTTTCAAAACTGTTTTGCATGTGCTTCTAATTTATCTGAATTATCTTAATAAATGTGTTTTCTTGTAGGGTGTTGGCTACCCACTTGATATTGTAGTTTGCAGCGCTTTAGGTGCAGACATGTACGACTGTGTTTATCCTACACGTACTGCTCGATTTGGGACAGCACTTGTACCTGAGGTTGGCCTATGATCTAGCTTTCTTTCTTAAATTTGCGGAAATATTCGCATATCTTTAATATAGTTGTGGTAAAATCTTAAAGTGATTAACTAAATAGTGTGCTGCTAGCCGTAGTGTGACAACTTTTTTGTATAGTTTTTAAGAGGTATAACTGTAATTTCCCTTTCTAAAATAATATTTACTGGATTTTGCTCAGGGGGTATTGAAGCTGAAAAACCAAGCTATGGCCAATGATGAACGCCCTATTGACCCCATGTGCTCATGTATGGTAAGCTTTTTTATTTGATGGCCGCCATAAAACAATAAAGTTAATGAACCCTGATGTGAGCTACTGAATATTTGGTCTGTGCAGGTTTGTAAAAACTACACACGTGCATACATACATTGCCTTGTTACAAAAGATGCTATGGGTCCGCAGTTGTTGTCATACCATAATTTGTCATATATGATGAGGGTAATATCAACTTGAATTGAATTATTTGAAATAAGATATACTTGTTTATAAATTTGCATTTTCATGTATCCTATGTGTATCACAATTTTCTGAAACATAAAGTTGAGAAGATTGATATGATAGTAATATGTAATGTAACATGTCGAAGTTAGACTTGTGAACTTGATACGTAAACATTTATTGAAATATTCTTTTTGCTTGCAGCTTAGCAAGGATCTGCACACATCAATAGTTGAAGGGCGTTTTCCAGAGTATGTCATCTTCGTTCAGTAAACTCGTTTTAGTTAACTGATCCAGAAGTTGTATGATGAATTTTAACAACTTGTAAAGCCTAAAATAACGTGTGATGTTTTTTTTCTGTTCTCTAGATTTGTACAAGGATTTCTTCGTGTACAGGTTCTTCTCCTTTTCTTCAACCCAAACCACACAATACATTCTGTAACTTTATTATGTGATGCAAGAAAATTATGTATCCTGAATGTATCGTTTTTTTTTCTTTCAGTTTCCCAAGGGCAATGTTCCTGAGTGGGTCTGCAACGCCATGGAAGTAGCTGGCATTGACATTTCAGAGTGTTGCTCTCCCTTCACTCCATGACATAGTAAATTACAGTATCATTCCTTACACCTGATAGCTATGATTGTTTTACATTGCAGCATATATTTTGTTCAATATGCTGCTAGGAAAAGTAAACAAAGGTTTTTTTGTCATTAACAACAGTCATTAACATAGGCAACGTGAACTTGTGGACACACAAAGTGTACCTAAAGGACAGTTTTGAGAATTCAATCAAGTTCTTTAGAATTTAGCTTTAAT
The DNA here is from genome assembly GCA_030549335.1 of Pontederia crassipes. NCBI lineage: Eukaryota > Viridiplantae > Streptophyta > Magnoliopsida > Commelinales > Pontederiaceae > Pontederia > Pontederia crassipes. The sequence continues at coordinate 6,385,457 of CM060185.1, read as the reverse complement.
CTGCATAATACAGCTGTGCGGATGAAGCTCTTTTGTCACCATTATGTATTCATTTTTTAATGTGCAAATGGCATGGTACTTGTTTTTGGGACAAAATGTACTTGGACTAAATTTCACATGTTCTTAATATGTTTGTCCAATTTCATTTTGTAATATTACTGTCATCTACAATTTTAGAAACATTTCGCATCGCGATCGATCTAATTAACCGAGGATTATTGATGTGGAGTTGGCGTGAATGCTTACGCCGCATCAATATTTTTTTCCTCTACCAAACTTAATTTTGTATCATCATTTAACTTTTCTAAAATTTTAGACTTCTAGTATTTAGTTGATCTCCTTCCATTTTAATAACTATGAATGTTGTTTCGCACGACTAAATATAATTTTATAATAAAATGTACTAATATTTATCTCTTTGTTAGAGATAATAAATGCTGGTTAACAAGAGTGTACCACCGAGTAGTAAAGTCGCTTCATGTCACAAAAGAAAATTCCAAAGGTATATTGACCATTCAGAGAACATAAGTTGAGACAATGCACAAAACGCCATATTCCAAACGTTTCAACACATTTGAACGCCAAACAAGGTTAGGTTAACAAAGAAGGATGCCTTTAGGATCCTTAGATTCGAAGATTCAAATATTACGAGTTCGAATATAGAAAAAAAAAGATGTTAGAAATAATTGATTAGAACTAATAAAAATGCTTAAATTTAATGGATGATTGTACTGTCATCAAATGAAGTTCGACAGTTACAAAAGTACTATGTTCAAAGACCCACATTTTTCTCATAAACAATATCTTAAAGCCATAACTCATTTTGACGATTTTTAGAATTATTCTTGAGCATTCAATTTTGAAGTTTTCTATAAAATAAAAAGGTTTAAATATCGTATATCTTTTTGTGATTGAAATTCAATCTCTACCAAGTTCAAGATTAATTGCATGGATTAAAGTTCAATTATATAATCATTATTCGATATATATAGCAAAAAAAAATAGTTGCATGGCACTTAAATTTGAATAAAAAACACGTTGTAGAACAAAAAGAAACGGTCAGTTTTTTTCTTGATAATTCATCCAAACGAAAAAATCTTCATACATGATAATATAAATTGTTACGTCTAAGTTTTTCTCTATAAATCTCCAATCTCTCAATGGCTTAAATAATATTTCTGAAACACAAATGAATCACATTTGACATATTTGTATTGGTAAACAAACAAATTGAATTTATCCAACGAGCCAATCATTGGGTCTGATCGTTAGTGCCATTTTTTTGTGTGAAGTTGGAAAGATAACCATTGAAATCAGATCCATAGTCGTGCCCCATTTTTGTTCTTTTGGTCTCCAAGTACCGTCTATTCTCCTTGGTGATTGGGGTGAGCAAGGGAACCCTGCCAACAACACTTAATCCGTAGCCTTTCAATCCAATATACTTTGCTGGGTTGTTTGTCATCAGTCTCATCGTTCGAACACCCAAGTCCCGCAACATCTGCAGAGGAATGAAACAGTTCAATTAGAACACTTCAAACTCAGCTGACAGAAACATAAATCAAGCTATGATTCATCCACCATCAAGCAAGTCGCCACCTTGGCTTCTTCGTAGTTTGTAACAAGTACAAGCAGAATGTCTAACGTGGAACTATATGTAAAAATTATGACAATGGCAAAAGGCATGCTTACTATTGACGCTATTATCTACAGAATGAGTATTCAAATTTCAGGAACTAAAGGAAACAAAAGAATGTTGTCTGTTTTTTCCCAACAAGACACTAACAAATGGCTCGTAATGTTCATAAGTGCATGACTTCGACAATATGCAACTAACCATGTGTACAGTGAATTCTAAGCAAGTTCCCAAATGACAATCTAAATTAAGGCATCAAACATAATAGGGGTTCCAAAAGAATAATCATCTCAACTTTTGGGCAATAAATGGAATGATATGAATTCCTTTTAAAGACAGCAAAATAAAATCCTGTTCGCAGAATTTGACAATATATAAAAGTTGCAGAATTTCTCTATCCTGTTTGGATTCTTTAGTCGATATACATTTATATGTACATATACACATATATATTATATATTTGAAAGAGTAATTCATACAATATTTTGACTTATCACAAGACAAGAACTTGGCAAACTTTCACCTTACCTGTGCACCAATTCCATATTCTCGTGAATCAACAGGTAAGCCTAGTTCTTCATTAGCTTCCACAGTATCCCGCCCATCATCTTGTAGGTTGTAAGCCCGAAGCTTGTGACCCAGGCCAATACCCCTTCCTTCATGCCCGCGAAGATAAATTAGAACACCCCTTCCAGCTTTCTCAATCTTTTCCATGGCAAGCGCAAGCTGATTGCCACAGTCACATCTAGCTGACCCAAATATATCCCCGGTAAGGCATTCAGAATGCACCCTCACAAGGATGTCTTGACCATCACCTATATCGCCCTGTGCAGATTGCATAGTGAGAAACGTAAGTGTTTAGTTCCCACTCTCCAAAATGAATAAATTGAACTTCTCCATTGTCTCATAGGAAATTATGTGGTTTTGTAAAGGATCGAAACCATCAAAATGCGATAAAGTTGAACTTTACACAAAGATACTTACTTTAACCATAGCAATATGTTCAATTCCATCAATCAAAGACCGATAGCAGTAGGCACGAACAGAACCCCACTTCAGAGGCAAACGTGCAGCAGAAGAAAGTTCCACCAACTTATCTCTTTTCCTCCTATACCTGTCACATTTATTTTCACATCAGAAAACATTTGTGAATTTGTTACTTGAAGTGTGCCCCACAGATGATATCACAGAAGTATCAGACCACAAGTTAACAGTAGTTCAGAAATGTAGTGCAATCGAATGCAGTGACAACTAGCGGATTTAAGAAAAATAACTTCATATCTTTTGTCCTCTCAAATAACTAAAGTGATTATTATTTTGGCAAGCAACTGAATGCACTGAAAATTGTTCTAGCACCTTTCAAGTAGGCACCTTACCTAACTAAATCAGCTATGGAGATTATTTTCAAGTTCTCTCTTTTGGCAAATTCAAGTAGTTTTGGCAACCTAGCCATGGAGCCATCATCATCAACTATCTCACATAAAACAGCAACTGGTGGCAATCCAGCCAGCACAGCTAGATCAACTGATGCCTCTGTATGCCCAGCTCTTTTCAATACACCACCTTCCCTGTACTTCAAAGGAAAAATATGACCAGGACGGTTAAAGTCCTGAGGTTTTGAATTTGGAGATGCAAGAGCTTTGATTGTCAGTGCCCGATCTCTAGCAGATACACCAGTGGTTGTACCCTCCTTAACATCCTGAAAGGAAGAAAGTCCAAATAAGGTACATATTCACAGCAAAACAGATGTAGATCACAGGACAAAGGAATCACGCAAAAGTAGTAGTAGTTTCAGCTGTAAAGTATTTTGATAATAACAATGATGAGCAAAATAGGAGATTAAGCTATACAAAACATTGATTCATGGGGTGTCAAGTGAAAAAGGAAGAAAAAGGCAAACAAAAGACAATATAGTCTGTTCAAACCAAAATCATCAAAAAACACAGTCATAATGCTGCGAACTTGGAAACTCTGATGTATGTCAACATTAGAATGCATGAAAAAAGAAAACCAATTTACTCAGCTGTTTGCCTTGTATCTGTGTGAGAAATAATGAAGCTAAAGAACATATAGTTTATAAATTAATTCAATTCAAATTATTATCAACTATCAGAGTGACAAACAACACAAAATGGTGACCTAATTAACTCCATTTTAATTCAACTATCAGTTCAAATCAAACCTTGACTTTTTTCATTACATCAACTACCACAATTTTTCATTCAAGCTATGACTGACTCATAAGAACTTGCAATGTGCAAATAGTTTTCGTTGCAAAGTATGGATACATGCTGTGAAACACAATTTACCTACCAGAAACAAAGGAAAAGACCAAAAGTAATAAAATAAAATAAAGTAGAACATACCACAGAAACAGTAAATGCAGTGCTTAGCTTTTCTTCGTTTTCTTTACTTGACACCATGAGAGGAAGCTGTAGCCTTTCAAGGTCCTCTGCTTGCATGCTCACACACACAATTCCGGTTCCATGCTTAACGATAAATGCCGTGGCCTCTGGTGTTACCAAAGATGCAGCCATTATAAGGTCTCCCTCATTTTCTCTATCTTCGTCATCCACCACAATTACAAGCTGCATGATAAACCCTTATTAGGCATGAAATATTAGCGAAATAATATCTGGATACAAAATAAATAAATTTGGCAATCGTAGTAACAAACCTTGCCCTGACGAATGTCCTCAATGGCCTCTGAAATTGAGGAGAATCCTTCTGTAGGGTAATCTAAATCTAGTTCATCATTATCAGATGGAAAGTCATCATTTGCAGGAACAATGTCAACAGAAAGATCTAAGACATCTGTTGGAAGCATGGGACTGGAAGCTGGAGTTTCCTGTTCACTAATAAGAATAGTTTGGTCTGACAAGTTTTCACCAGTAGATCTTTCTATTGTCGTAAAGCCACCATTTCCTTTTACAACGAAGGATGTTGCTCTCTTGAGATTTTTAAATGCAAGGTTAGATGATCCATAGTTCAACCCTCTGAAGTCCTTGAAGAAGCTAGTCCCTCTTGAAAAACAATGGTACCTATCAACATTGGGACAACATAAAAGAGTACTAAATATCAGCTGTATTGGCAGTTACATTTGATCTTTTGTTAGCCAAATGCAAAAACAAACGTTCAAAAGCAAAACCAGGAGGAATGTTATGAGTATGCCTTTCTATTCTTAATCTTCTTAAGGACATAAGTTTTGAAATCGGACGCTTCTGTCTAGGGGACACAGAAATAAGAAACAAGGTCTATTCAAAAGCTCCTGCCTGTATCAACCATCCTGAATCATTAGTGTTTCCAAACACGCCTCGTTTCCCACCAATTCTGTTGAGGAGTCAAATGAGAACTAACATAACAATTCGTCATGATAAACCAACAATTTCTTCCAAGTCCCCAGCCAAAAGATGGGGAGAATCTATCCTAGAGACTGCAACATAAGTTTCAAATAAGAAAGCAAAAGGAATATACATTTTTTTGACAATCCACGTAAAAGAAACGGTGATACTCTTGTGCCTCTACTGTTATTTCGTTTATATAACAACTATCAAGTAAATAAGCTTCATGATGCTGAATCTCGCGTCTGAAGTAAACGCGACAAAGCTTGCCCCAATATAAACAACATATAAACAATTCAGTATTTTTTATGTGTGTTCTTTAAGTAGTTTTCAGCGAAAGCCAATCAAAAAGGTCCCTTCTTTTATCTATTCTGATATTATAATCGCTAAAACATTACAAAACCATATAAGAAGCCCCAAACTAACTCGACAGGAAGGAATTGTTGGTAGAAAACGACAGGAGAGACAAGCAATAGTTACCGCGGACGACTAACACCAACGATGGAGGACGAAGAAGACGCCAAAGAAGCCATTGCCAACTGTCTCTTCGGTCAACCCTTCCTTGTCCACGGAAAGGGAGTCCTTCTCGCGAGCGATCACCTTTGCCTTGCCTGCAAGCATGTCCATATTCACAAATCTAACTCCTAAAATCCTTCTCAAACTCTCCGAAAAAATACAGTTCCGAAAATCCCGCAAAAGTTCGAGATCCAAAAGCTATTCCGCATGAATCGCATGTCTTGCTTCCAAATTCCCCGAAACAAAAACCCCAAAAAACACGAACGCATGCATCCGGAAATCATAATAATCTTGAGAAGAAGAAAAACAAGGAACTTGTACCTCTTTTCCGCTCCCGACGCCGCGACCAGCTGAGCTCGAGCGCAGCGCACATATGCGATGGCGTTCAAACATGCCAACAGGAAGCGAGCAATTTATATACTCCCGTAGTCCCGTTTGGAAACGCGACGGCTGCGGCGCTGCGCAGATCGAATCACGCGCGGGTCACGTGCCAAATCCGGAGTCCCTGTCGTCATGGGCCTCACGGCGCGGTCGCTGATTCGTGCGTTCACCCAATGTCGTGGGTCCCAGGAAACTGGGCCAATCACAGGACGCCAACGCAGCAGATCGCGGTAGGTCGTAGCGTGGGCCCTTGGGGGACACTGTTGGCGGAGAGGGTGGTTTCCATGTGTATTAATTACAACCAACGGCGGCGATCGTGGGAAGAAGGCGGATGGAAAGCCGACTCGAGGACTTGTCCGCCGCGCGCGAGTCAAACTGCAACCGCTGCGAAAAGGGTTGGAGTGCGGTCAGATGAGAAGATGAGACTTGGACGCTTCTTTATTTTATTTTATTTCCAGTCGTGTATTTTTAAAAAAAAATAAAAATTAATTCAATTTGAATAATAAAAAGAAATTTCTCCTGCTCCGCGTGATTTGTTTTTTAATAATTGCCATAGCGTTTTTTTTATTTAGTGTAATAAACGGGGTGGGAATAGTACTCTCGAAAAGTGTAGCTGCAAAATTATTTAATCATCGTTTGAAAATAAATCATTCGCGTGTTTAAATTAATACATTGTGGATCACTGGCAAGCCATTGACTCTTCTGCGCTTGCATGACGGAAAAGAAAATTTTATGAGTGAAACCAACCATAATTTTAGGGTATAACTTACTTCTAGTTTATTTTTAAATTCAGAAAAATGTGCATATATTATATATATGAAAATTGTTTTGATTAACCCACAATTAAAATTATGATTTTATAAGTACAATTCTGCGCAATGGAGGGTGCCCCCAATCCAATATTTTGAAAACTAGACCGGACCGGACGATTCAACCACGAACCGATCGATCCAATCTGGTTAGAGTGTAAAATCGATTTTGACGTTGAACTGGAGAAAATCGATTGAACCAATTGGATCGGGCTGGTTGAACTAGTTTAATTCGGTTCAATTCAGAATTTGAAAAAAAATGAAAAATAGGAAAGTTAAAAAAGGAAAAAAAAAGAAAGGAATATAAGAAAGGTAAAGAATGAAGGAATATGACATGTATAAAAATAAATAGAAATGGAAATAAAAAAAGGTAAGTATTTAAAATTGCCTAACATTAAAATAGAAAATTATTAAAGAGCATAAATAAAGAAAAAAAGTTTTAAAGAAATAAGAATAATTTAATATAAACTTTATTAATATAGCATCTATAATCATTAAATAATAGATATTAAATTAACAGTATTATATTTATATTTAAATGTTAATCATTATTATTTATTATTATTAAAACTTTTAACAAATTAAAACTATGTTATATTAATTTTTAATATTATTAATAGGTTACTAGTACAATATTAGCATGCTATATTATTAGTACAATATTAACATGCTATATCATATAACTTATATTATATATTTATAATTATTATAAATAATATTATTTTAATAAAATTTAGTTCAATACGATCGAATTCGATTGGACCGGTCCAATCATGATCCGATAAAAAATTCGATCAATTGGCAGGTCTGATTATGAAAATATTGCCCCAACCAAAATGCCAACCGCCACAGCAGCCTGCAACCATCGTTATCAAAATCTTGCTCAAAGCTCTGATTGGCAATATAAAAAACAGTGTTTCAAGTAGCGTTTAGCGATTGAAACGCTATTTTATTCATTTGGTTGCACACATATTCAAGTAGAGTTTAACGTTTTGAATAAAAAAATTGAAAAGTTACTTATACTAGCGTTTATCTTTTAACGTTAACGTTTAGAAGTTCATATTTTTTCGATTTTATCCTTATTCAAATTTATTATTTCTTTTTAAATTTATCTTACTATTTTATAATTTTTATTGTATCACCATACAACATTATTCCTTTTATATTCATATTTCATTAATTACAAAATATTTATTTATTAACAATGGATATAAAAATTAATTTAATAATTAATATTGTTAGATCATGTATGAACTATATAAAATGTATTATAAATATATTTTAATAAAAAATTTACTTGTGAAATTTTATTTTATTTCATTGAGATATTAATTATTTATTTATTAAATTTTAATAAAATTTGAATAATTTATTGTATGTCCAATCATGTCATTTTATATTCATCCGCTAATTTCACCGCTAAGTTTATCAAACGTTTATTTATTAATATCTTAAATGAATAACTAACCGTTAATCATCAGCCGCTATTCGCTATCCGCTATCTAAGCCGCTATTCGCTCATCAAACCGCTAATTATGCCAAACAAAGCCTAAATCTCTTCTTTGGTTGGTTGAATATGTTAAAATAATAATTTTATTTAAATGATATTATTTTTTATATGTATATTTATACATTTAGTTTATATGATTGAATAATATATATATATGTATATATATGTATTCTTCTCATTTTCATCACGATAGGAGGTTGAAAGGAAAGTAGGATGTGAAATTAAGTTGTTGTGCATACAAATGGGATCATCATATTTTGTCCGATGAATCCGATATCAATTACCTAGCAAATTAATAAAATTTTCTATGCACGGGAGTGGCCCGGCCTTATTTTTTTTAATCTACCACGTCGAATTTTTATTTTTATTTCTTTTTGTGTAAATGGTGAACCGTTGAATAAAGTAATGATAAAATAAAACAAAATATTGCTCATGTAGCAGGTAGATTATTTTCAGATATATAAAAATTGAAGGCACAGCGCATTTCATTTTTCCCTTGTTTCTTTATTGCTTTTGTTAAAAGTGGCATGACTTGCGTTTTAGTACCTGAACGTTTGATCAACGTTTTGTTGTACTTGTTTTTTACTTCAGGTGTTTGGTGAATTCTCTGTCTGTTTTTTAGTAGTTGAATCGCTGGTGAATATTTTCTTTTTGTTTACTTTGTAAGCAGATAAGTAAAAAAATATGAGTAGAAGAGGGTATTTGACTAAGTTCAGAAGGTGTTTGGCTTATCATGTAAACAAATTAAAATGACATACATTATTTTATTTTTTTCATATTTGATAAATAAATATTTAAAATTTAAAAAGATAAAACACTTATTTATCAATTTATTTTGTCGCCGCTGGCGAGTCAAACTGGGACTCTGCCAACGAGGTGATGGAAGATGAGACTTGGACGCTTCTTTATTTAATTCAATTGAATCAAACAATAAAACGAAATTTCTCGTACTTTGTGTGATTTTTATAATACTTGAAGAATAAATGGACCTCATCCATAAAGTTTATCTTAATTACATGTGTGGGAATAATAGTCAAATAGTGTAGCTGAAAATATTAATCATAGAAAATCATGCATGTTTTTATTGTAGATAGATGCATATCCACGTTGGAATTCACAATTAAACGTGTCTTTTGATCCAACCACCATATAAGCTCCTCGTGTAGCAGAAACGACATTATTTAACGCACTTATCACAAATTAAAAAATTAATATACTGTCAAATTTGATTAATATAATAAGATCACTCCGAATCATTATGACGATTACGTTCATTAACAAAAAATTTCTATATTCGTATATATTCAAATTCAAAATCTTTCCTACTCCGGATCAAACTTATGTTGATAAATGATGCATGTGTTTAAATCAAAACATTGTGGATCACTGCAAGCCCTTCGTTATTGTTCTCTCGTGATAAATATTTGTAAACGCATAACAGAAAGGAAATTTACATAAGTGAAAACAATCATAATTTTCTATGATAGCTTCTATTTTTTTAATTAAGAATTTTGATATGTATATATATATATATATATATATATATATATATACACACGAAAATTATTTTGACTAAACTAAAATTAAAATAATGATTTGATAGGCCAAAAATCCTCCAACCTTGACAACAATCATATACGCTTCAACATTTGCTTCTCTCTGGATATGATGTACTTATATATATTAAATTCATTTTCCTTATACAGAAAGGAAATTTTTTATTCTCAACTTATTTATTTGAAAAGTGACGTCAATTATTTAACACACATAGGGTTACGTTATAATCAGGAGTTAAAATCTTGTTCTGCAATTGAGCTTATCTAATTTAATTCTAATCTCTGATCACTCGATATAAGATGATGCAACTCTCGGTGAATTTTTAGCATACGCAGAAATCGAATTGAAGATTTATTTAAATATTGAAAAGTTGCTTATTACTTCATCTCAATTTCCATCTATAAATGAGACATATTTTGAAGAAATGAAATGAAACACCACAGACTACACAAATAATCAAAATAAATAGAATTTTTATTTGATGTCAAACATGAGATCACATCATATAACAACACATGCAACATATTGTATGGAAAACAAAATGCAAAAAATAGATTTTCTTCTATACCTAATCATAACGACAATAAGTCATCAATTATCTCATGATGTATGATACAAAGAAGAAAAAATTTGACTTTGATCATAGGTACAATACTATAACTTCACACCAATACTCCTTCAACTTTAGGTCAAATATCTCAATCATCATCCACCTTCAATTTATAACTAAATTATTTTCCAATTTTATTTTTCTTGCACGTGTGACGTGTCTTTCTCCTGACCGATAATAATAATTTTTTCGGTCAATAAAAAATATATTATAATAAAAATATTATAAAATGAAAAAATAAAAAACTAATAGGAGGTGTCGGCCCCCTGTGTGAGGGGGCTGGTGCATCACGGCACTCCCCTCTGCCAGTTCGCGCGCCTTGTCACTGACTCCCTCTTTTCTTCTTTCCAATGCCGACGATAAGGGGTGGGGCGTCCGCCTTTTCCCTCCGAAAGTCTCATTATTTTATTTTTATTTTATATTTTATTATATCATAATTGGAAATTGCTTATTTTTAGTCAAGAATACATGCAAGAAAATTAAAGTTTGAGCAATTACAAATTAAAATTATGGACCGAGTAATTATCGCACCTAAAATTGGGAGACGATTGATGTAATTTACCCCTTTTCTTCTTCTTCTTTTTCTTCTTCTTTTCTTTTTTTCTTTTCTTATTTGGTGGTTGAATATTTGATGACGTTAGTTATATATGATTTTTAAATTTAAATTCAGCATCTCTCATTCTCTTGGTTAGATGATTTTTTTTTCACAGATTTGAGATGTAAAAGGACTTCTGTTAGGTCACGAGTGCTATTAAAGTATTATTATTACAATGAATAGAGATGTACTATGAAAATAACATTAATGGTTTTCTAAATCTTCATTTAAATTGAAAAGTCAAAGGATGATATAGAGTAACGGACTCGTCTGGCTTAGCGAATGATTTAGTTCTCGTATTCATAAACATTAGTATAGGACCCACTCGATACGTGGTGAAAAAAAATGTATCATAATTTTTAAAATAAGTTAGATTATTTAAAAAATAGGTATTTTAAATTGAGTGTAATAACAATATGTCATGAAATATATAAAATACTATTTTAATATACTAATTTGTTTTATTTCGTAATCTTATTTGTTCAACAGTTAAAATAGCCTAAATTTTCAAATAATAGATTAATGGCAATTTCAAATTAGTGTACATAATCATTAAATCTTGATAAGTTAATTTATTCTACAGCAAATAACATTTTAAAAGTAGTCCTGAACATCAACAAATTGAAACTTGATCTACAAAATATCATCACAACTGCTAATATAATTATTAGCTTATCAAAGCACAAATTCATTGACTTAATAAAATTCTAACGTTCCACATTCGTTCCATTTAGGATCATTCTCCATGAAACTTTATATTTAAAGTAAATAATTAAATATAACAATTAATATTTTTAATAGTAAAAATGTGTTATTTTGATATATATAGAGAGAGAGGAATATTAAGGTGACACCACACAAAAGTGGTGTCACTGTGCGCCAACTTTATCTGGAGCGTCCGATCTGAGATGGACGGATTAGATGGAGGCGCGCCAATTTAGAGGAAAGGACAGAGGCGGTTCAGCGTATAGGACGGTTCAAGGCGAGTCGGCGAGCCATTCTTCCAACCTCACGCAGAGGAGCTCCCCGACATCAAGCGTTGTCACTCTCCGTCGACGTCCGACAAACGGGAGGGCGTCTGTGATTTGCGAGTGAAGTTGATTGGCGAACGGCGAAGATCGGCGATGATCATGTGAACAAAAGGCGGGAATCTTGCGCGGAGGGCGGGGGTCTTGCGAGCAAAGGGCGGCGAGCTTGAACGAAGGTCCAATCTCCCCTCCAGTAGTTGCGGATCGCATCTTAAATCTCCCCTCCAGCAGAGGCGAATTGCATCTTGGATCTCCCCTCCAGCAGAGGCAGCGACAGATCTAGACTTGGTCATGTCAAGCCGTTGATCCATCGCCCTCCGTCACAACGGCAGATCTAGATTCATTCTCCACTCGCAGCTAGCCGCCGAACCATCGCCCTCCGTCACAGCTCGTCGTCGAATCGTCGTGCAAATCCATATTTGCTCATCGCTTGCAGATCGGCGTCGAACTGTACTTGCGAGCAGCTTGCCGCCGAACCACTCGCAACTTGCGTAGATCTCCATCGTCACGCAGGTGGAGCAACTTCGTTGTCGGGCAGGTCCCCTCGCTGGAGCTCCGTTGTCGAGCAGAGATCGTATGTGGCCAGTCGCACGTCACGCTGCGCCATTGTCGCCCGACATCATCTCCCGGAAGAGGAACCGCTCGCCCTCCTTCACCCTCTGCACAATCGGTTTTTTTTTTGTGAATTGCCTCTCATCTTGCATGAATCGGGTATTGAACCGGCGCGCCTCCATCTGATTCGTCCATCTTAGATCAGACGCTCCAGAGATCATATGCATGCAAAAAGCCTCGAGCCTCATATTTGAAGTAAATAATTGAAGAAAACAATTAGTTTTTCTAATAGTAAAAATGTGTTAACTTTTGATAAACATAAGTAAATATTGCATCAATATTTTTTATAGACTTAATAATAATATTTAGAATATTTTAAAAGGATGTCAATCTCGTTATATGAAAATCTCAAAGCCACGTTTATGAGAATGTGAAAACATCTAAACAATAGGAAAAATAATATCTTGAAATAAATACTACAAAGGGAGTTGATTATCAATGAAAATATAGAATATATTTTATTACCCAAAAAAACTTAAACAATATAAATTGATGAAATGAGTGCATGAATATTATCTAGATTTAAGTTAAAAAATATTTTTTTAATAATTAAATTTTAATTGAAAATGACTTATGATATGATAGTTGAAAAGATAGGACGATGTAGATCACAATATAAATAAAACTATAAATATTTAATCTTAGAAACTTTTAAAATATTAAGAAAACGCATAGTGAAAATTTATTACTTAAAACCTAACATGATTACTATGAAATCAATAATGTTATAATGACACATTAAGATTCAAATAATATGCAATAGAAATTTAGATTAAAGAAATAAAAGTAAAGAATGAAACATAACACTTAAATTTTAAAAAAGTTATCAGAAATAATCGATATATAATTTTTTGAATATTAGTAAATTTTTTCTTTTAAAAAATACAATCATGCATGCCTGCCAAACGTACTAAATAGTAAAATAGTTAATAACCAAAATATAATAAAAGTATACTAATAATGTAATTAGAAAAAAATAATATGAAATGTCCATAGGCAATGTCCAAAGACAAATGAAAATAAAAACTAAATCGGTCCGGACATGCAAGCAAATCTAAGAATTTGTTGAATAAAAAAAGTCGAACTTTAAATTTAAATCAAATATTAACATGAACTTGTTTGTAGTGAAATGAATCATGTAAACATGTTTGTGTGCCATGCAAATGTATGTTAAAATGTGATTTTTTTAACACCCCACGTGTAGACTGTCAAAATACAATTGCGTTAAGGTATGCGAATGCAATGAACGAATTAGTATACATGAATAACTTGCATGTGCGTGTAGGTTAGGAAATCCATAAACATGAACACTATATTAAATATTCAAAGAAAAATATCATTATACAAAGAAAATGAAAGTGTGTCCGTAGATCAATTAAATTATGATACAAATTAACTTTTGGCTCATTCTTCATTGGATCTGTGTCATAATTACTGAAACGTTACTTTTGTCTATCGTGAATAACTTAATAAATTTATAAATTAAATTATATATAAAATTGTACGAAACAGACAACAAAAATTTCTTTTCATATTTCGACAGAGAATGCATTATTATGATGTTCAAATGCCAGAGCATGGCATATTTCATCACACACACGAGTATTTAATGACATTCGTCATTATCACTAATAAAAACATATATTCAAAATATGGATAATGCTATAGAAGAAAATGTATGAATGTGAAAAATAAATACAAACATGAAACAAACTTAACAAAGATCGTTTTGTTTTGTCACACGTGAATCAATTAATCTACTCCAAATAATACATCTCATATAAAAAACAAAGTATCAAATCTTACCAATCGGACAAAATACTTCTAAACATATACAATTTTATTACTTACTCGGTTGCTTTTTTTTTCTCTCCAATGTGTTTACTCGTTGGGGCACAATTAGGGGTGTTCACGGGTCAGGTTTGACCCGACCCGATTGGCCGGGTCGGGTCGGGTCTCCGCCCTTTTTGGGCTACGACCCGAACCGACCCGATTTGGGTCAGGTCGAGTCGGGTTACCCGACCATCTTTTTTTCTTTTATTTTTTAATTTTTCGTTTATTTTTTAATATAAAATGTATTTATTAATTTATTTTTAATACAAAATAAAGTATTTTTAAATACCAAAAATATTTTTTTAAAATATCTATATACTTTTCTACATTTAAAATAATTTATTTCATATTTTTTTAGATTTTAAATAATATAAAACTATATATTTAACTAAAAAATAATAAAAAAATAAAAAAATAAAAAAAACCGGGTCGTCGGGTCGGATCGGGTCAACTCGAGTTGGAAAATTCCAATCCGAACCTGACCTGGTCGGGTCGTAGTTAGGTCGGGTCGGGTCGGATTTCGGGATCGACCCGACCCAGTGAACACTCCTAGGCACAATAGTTAGTGGGGTGGTTAACTGATAAGGAGGGTGGGTGTTGTACATCCTTTATATTACTATTTTCTAACTCCATTCAGTCACATGTGTAATAAATTGATAGTGGTTGCTAATTCTCTATTGATTAACACCATTCAGTTATTTTTATTTTAACTTTTCCGTCTCACAAACATGTGCGGACATGTAAAACACAAAGAATTCATATTATTCTTTTCCACTATATTGATTATAATCTTAATACCTTAAATAAATTATCAGTATCATGTTATTGACTGATTCTTAAGTACATTTTGGTGATATAATTATGCTATATGACTTTTAATAATATACTTTTTCTAATGATAACCAATAAACATTATCTATTTATAATATTAAATACATTTCAATTATAAATATTTTTTACAATTATCTCCTGCTAATGACTTCTGATAAAAAAACTAAATTTCTAAAATTAGAAAATGAGCATTTTACTATAATTTTTAGATATTATATTAAATATATAATCCTAATCATTGAGGAATTTCTGTGATGTCATAAACTTATATATTTATTATATAACCTTTTTTATGGAATCTGATTTAATATATTCTAATATTTTTATTGGAATATGTAATTAAATTTTCTTATTCATGACTATTTTTTTTACTTGAACGGCATACTCTAATTTCTATTCACGTTAATTATTAGGGCGTTGGAGTAAGTGCTTCATATATACATTAATTATTATTTTACTTTTTTTCCAGTTAGATTGTTACGCATTCTAATTACTTTCAAACATATTTAAAAAAAAAACAAATTCTTTAAGGACACAGGGCCATATACTATTATGCCAAATATCATTCTCTCTTTAAAAGTACACTTTCTTTAATATAATATAGATTTTAAACGTTGAAACTGATTTTAATAAATGAATCGTTATGCACTTGAATGAACGTGTTAGTAATAAGAAATTATATAATATCCGATAATAAAATGTTGATGAGTTATAATTAAAACACTAAAGTGCCCTTCAAATATAAAAAAATATTTTAATTTTATCATAATATGTATATAAAATATTGTCAAGGATGTGATTATGGCTCTGTTTGGCATAATTAGCGGTTTGACGAGCGGATAGCGGTTTAACGAGCGGATAGCAGTTTAAGGGCTGATGATTAGCGGTTAGCGATTAGCGGATAGCAGTTGATGATTAGAGATTAGCGATTCATTTAAAATATTAATAAATAAGTGTTTGATAAACTTAACGGTGGAATTAGCGGATGAATATAAAATGACATAATTGGACATACAATAGATTATTCAATTCAATCGCTATACAAATTTTATTAAAATTTAATAAATAATTAATTAATATCTCAATGAAATAAAATAAAATTTCACAAGTAAAATTATTATTAAAATATATTTATAATACATTTTATATAGGTCATACATGGTCTAAAAATATTAATTATTAAATTAATTCCTTTATCCATTGTTAATAAATAAATATTTTGTAATTAATTAAATATGAGTATAAAAGGAATATCGATGAATGGTGATAAAATAAAAATTATAAAATAAGAAGATAAATTAAAAAAATAAATAATACTTTTAAATAAGAATAAAATCGGAAAAAAATATGAACCTCTAAATGCTAAAAGTTAAACGCTAGTATAAATAGTTTTTCAATTTTCATTTAAAATGCTAAACTCTAATTGATTATGTGTGCTACTACAATAACAACAACAAAGCCTTATCCCACTAGGTGGGGTCGGCTACATGGATCATACGACGTCATTCCGCTCTATTAGTAACCAAACCTTTCGATATATTATTCACCAATAGATCCTGCTCTATTAGTTCGCCAAGTGTCCGCCTTGGCCTCCCTCTCCCTCTTTTAATCGGACTCCAGATTATTTGATCTATTCTTCTTACTGGCGCATCTAATGGTCTTCTCTGAACATGACCAAACCATCTCAAACGATTTTCTACCATTTTCTCACTAATAGGAGCCACTCCGACTCGTTCACGTATATGGTCATTCCTAATCTTATCTAATCTTGTATGACCACACATCCATCTTAACATCCTCATTTCGGCTACCCCCATTTTACGTTCATGTTGTCCCTTCATAGCCCAACATTCACTACCATATAACATTGCTGATCTTATAGCAGTACGATAGAATTTTCCTTTAACTTTATTGGGTATTTTTCTATCACAAAGAACTCCAGTGGCTTTCCTCCACTTACACCAACCAGTTTGAATTCTATGATTAACATCGTCATCAATCTCACCATCTTGTCTTACAATTGATCCTAAATATTTAAACTTTGTCACTTGAGGAATTATATCCTCCCCTAGCCTAACTTTCAAATCGTCTCTAAGTTGTTTATTTGTGAAATTGTTATGCATATATTCTGTTTTATTCCTACTTAAACGAAAACCCTTTGACTTCAACGTATTTCTCCATATTTCCAATTTTGTATTAATCTCTTCTCTTGAATCCGCTAAAAGTACTATATCATCCGCAAATAGCATGCACTTAGGTACCTCCTCTGTGATACTCTCGGTTATAGCATCGATAACTAAGTTAAATAGATACGGGCTTAAAGCTGATCCTTGATGTAGGCCAATTCCTATAGGAAATTCATTTGTCTCACCTCCGGGTGTCCTAACCCTAGTCAATGCCCCATCGTACATATTTTGTATTACCTTAATGTAGGCAACACTCACCCTCTTCTTTTGCAAGGCTTTCCAAAGTACATCTCTTGGTACCCGATCATACGCATTCTCTAAATCAATGAAAGCCATATGTAAGTCTCTTCTCCTACTTCGATACTTCTCCATCATCATCCTTAGTAAATAAATCGCCTCTGTAGTGGATCTTCCTGACATGAACCCAAATTGTATATCAGAAATACTAGTCTCCATTCTCAATCTATGCTCAATCACTTTTTCCCATAATTTCATTGTGTGACTCATAAGTTTAATCCCTCTATAATTTGCACAATTCTGAATATCCCCTTTATTTTTGTAAATAGGAACTAATGTACTTAATCTCCAATCATCAGGCATCTTTTTCGATCGTAAAATCTCATTAAATAGTTTACATAACCACAACACACATTTTTCTTCTAAATATTTCCAAACTTCAATCGGTATACCATCCGGTCCAACGGTTTTACCATTCTCCATTTTTTTAAGAGCTTCGCTAACCTCCGAGACTCTAATTCTACGATAAAATGATCTATTAAGCTCACATTCGCTAACTGTCAAGTCCTCCAAATCATAACGGGAACCTTCACATCCATCATTAAATAGCTTATAGAAATATTCTTTCCATCTGTTCTTAATATCTCCTTCAGTAATTAAAACCTTGCCAACTTCATTTTTTATGCATCTTACTTGATCCAAATCTCTCGACTCCTTCTCTTTATTCCTTGCAATCTTGTAAATCCTTTGTTCACCAGCCTTTGTCCCTAACTCCTTATAAAACCCCTCATATGCTTTAGCACGAGCATCACTAACTGCCTTCTTAGCCTCCCTTTTCGCCAAACGATACTTTTCCCAATTGTCAGAATTATTGTCCAAGTGTATCGCCTTGAAACAATTCTTCTTATTACGCACCTTTTCTTGGACCTCCTCATTCCACCACCAAGTCTCCTTATTTCGTGGTCCAAAACCTTTTGATTCTCCTAAAATGGCTTTAGCAATCGTTTCAACCTTTTTTGCCACATTCTCCCACATGATACTAGCATCTCCTTCTAACTCCCACACACTTTCATCTAATAACTTACTTCTAAAAGTCTCTCGCTTCTCCCCCTTTAACTGTCACCACTTGATCTTTCGATAAAAAACTGTTCGAGATTTTGGTTTTATACATTTTATTTGCATATCAAGAACTAACAATCTATGTTGTGTAGTCACCACATGCCCAGGAATTACTTTGTAATTAGTACAGCGTCTTTTATCAGTATTTCTTGTAAAAAAAAATTGATTTGAGACCTATGAGTTCCACTTTTGTATGTGATTAAATGTTCCTCTCTCTTCCTGAAACAAGTGTTGATAATCTTAAGGTCGTATGCTAAAGAAAAATCAATAATAGTTTGTCCTTCCTCATTCAACTCCCCAAAACCAAAACCACCATGAACCCTTGCATGTGGTCCTGCCTCTTTACCAACATGTCCATTAAGGTCTCCCCCAATATAAACTTTCTCGGTTGTTGGTATACTTTCAATCAAACCTTCCATATCTGCCCAAAACTTCTCCTTGAGATGTGATTCTGCTCCTACTTAGGGTGCATATGCACTAATAATGTTCATAGTCTCCTTTCCAACAATTACTTTCACGGATATGATTCGATCATCAATCCTTTTAACTTCCACAACATTCTTCCTCCATTCTGAACACCATTCCTTCCATTTACCTTACCTGTGTACCAAAGTTTGGAACCATTTAACCTAATCTCTTTACTTTCCTCTCCTACCCATCTAGTTTCTTGCAAGCATAAGATACTAATCTTGCGCTGGTCCATTACTTGTGCCACCTCGAGGATCTTCCCATTCAACGTTCCAATATTTCAAGAACTTAATCTGACCTTAGTCTCATGAACTAGCTTCTTTAACCGCTTTCGTCCATTAGAGTGCGGTAGCCCTTGCTCATTTAACACTGCATTCAGGCGAGGATGCAACGGCTCTTGCTCTCTTATCACTGTACCCGAGCTGTACAGCGCGTTACTTACGGGTAACGACCTAGCATTAACACAATATATTCGTTGATCCATGTTCATAAGATTCGACAGGATTTTATGCTGGCTGTCGAGGCCTAACACAACCCTCCTCCTTTATCCGGGCTTGAGATCGGCTATAAAATATAGGCGGAGTTATTATGTGTGCTACCAAACAGATAAAATAATGTTTCAACCGCTAAACGCTACTTAAAATTCCTATATGTATACATATATTCCAATATCAATATAAAATATTTTAATGGAATAAAAAACACGGAAAAGAAGGAACATGCCCGGTGAACAGAACAATGAGGAAGGAAAAACAATACTTGACGTAATGAAAGTATCTAAAAAGTTGAGCTTATATTGGTAAAATATTTACTTTAATACAATGCATTATAGGCAAAAGAGAAGCTAAAATATTTTACATTTTTTAACTTATAAGTTGTCAAAATAAATTCATCTGTTCAAATAATTGTTTACCAAACATGATTTTATTTAAAAAAGGACTTATTAAAGTTAACTAAATATTTCTCTTGATGTGAATAATTGTTGAGTTGATAAAAGTTTTGACTGCTACTACTGAAAGCAATCCCTAGGTGAAGTTTGATTTTTGCTATCATTCTATAATCGCTAAAAAAGGGTTATCGACAATTCATATAAAAATAAAACTATGTGATAATGCTAAGAAACCAATACATATAAATCAATTGATTTGCTAGTTAATAATGAAAAACAGAATTGCTCGGGAGAAAAACTTGATTTCTTAGTGCAATACAAAATATGAAATATATTTGGGCTGCTGCAGTAAAGATATTTATTGTTATAATCATATATATATATATATATATATATATGTATGTATATATATATATATATATATATATATATATATATATATATATATGTATAAACCCATCCTAGTATATCTTTATTGGGAGGTCGAAGTAGTTCAAAGTGGAGTTTGTCAACATTGAGTCTTAAGTTCGGATTAATAATGATACATATTTTAAAGGGTTAATTCATTATACCTCTTTTGAACTATAACGAATTTTACATTTGCTCCTAATTTATAAATTTATCATAGTGTCATCTTAAATTCGCGATTTCCACTTTACTCCATCCGTCATATTATGCTAATTTTTTAAAATTTATTAAATGACTAAATTTTTTTCTTAATGGACATTTATTTCAGGTCGTAGGAGATTAGTTTAGTCATTTAATAAATAAAAAATTAAAATTTAAGAAAAAGTTAAGAACATGATGGATGGACTAAAGTGAAAACAACAACAGAGTTTAAGGACTATAATAAGTTCGTATATTAGGAGTAAATGTAAAAATCGCTATACTTCGAAGTTTAAGGAATTAACCCCATTTTAAAATAATAAATTTATATTTGATAAATTTTGCACATTGAAATATTAAATTATACTCCCACTAAGTCATTTTTTTATCCATTCTTAAGTCAAATTATATTAAAACATATTAAAAATAAAGGAAAATATATTAAATGTCATATAAATTAATTTTTATTATATTAAATATATCTTTAATAATATTTAATTAATTATATTAATCATATGTATCGTAAAGGATCATATAAGATCATAAAATTTTAAAATAAGATTGAGATAGGTAAGGGTAATATAGATCAAAATCTTAATATAAATTAAAAATATAGTGATATTTTTTTATCAATTAATATAAGTTTGAGATATATTAACCTGGTCGAGATCAAATTGCGTCATTGCAGCACATATGTGTTCTCCCAGCCCCTTTGATTATTTTATTGTTTAAAGCAAAAGATATGCATTTTTTTTTCAAAATGTAAGAATATTTGCTAAGAGAAAAAATTCAAGTTCCTAAAACACATGAGACCTACTATTGGAATCAATTACAAAAAGTCTTCTTTTCCCAATGTAATATTAATAAAGTGCTACATTTTCTTCACGCATGAAAGAAATCTTTTAATACGTGTCCACCAATATACTCGGCTTTTGCATGTGTTAAAAAGGAAGATTTTATGGTTATGGGAACGAGAAAAAGACATGAAAATTTTCATATCTAATAAAACTAACATAACAAAGTTTGAGGTTATGCTTTAGGATTCAGATATTACAACTACATTTGTTGTTGCTGTCATAGACCCACAAGTGAACTGGTCATATTGGCAATTGAGTAGGAGTGGATGTATGGTGCGAGCTCTTAGTTAGCGGGGACAAGTCTAGTATATCAATTAGAGAAGAGGAGATGCAGACAACAAACGGAACCTAAATAGGAGGGGATTGAAGAAAGCTGAATTGTGGTTACGAAATGGAACCCCTCCCGACCCCCTTCCCCCAAGCCCTTCTGTCGCCGCTCCGCCTCTCCCCCCCCCCCTCTCGCCGCTTCTCTTCCACCTCTACTCTCTTCTCCTCCATTAATACCTTTCCTATACAACATCCTAAAACTCCATGGTCCGAGATGGTGCGAATACAAGCTACTCCTAAACCTCCTTCCATCTCCCCCAAACAATTTCGATGTATTAAAGACTATTACTGATGAAGTGTTTATCCCCGTAGAAGAAACTACTCAATGGTCGCCAGACTTGTCTCTTTGCTTGTTGGGCAAATATCTAGCTCGGCTGGTTGCGGCACCATCCATCTCTGAAAACCTGTTGCGTCTCTCGAACCTACAAGATGATTTACACGTGGAATATTAGGTAATGCTTACTATATCTTAGATTCACTAACATGAATGATCGTTTGCAAATCTTAACTTAGAACCCTTGGACCGTGGAAGGAGCTCTACTGCATGTTGCGACTGCAAAACTTTTCTTCGCACCTTTCGAGGATCATTTTAAGATAGTCCTAATTTGGATCCAGTTACTGGGGCTTGCCTGGGAACTATGCAACCCTACCTCCATCAAAAGAATAGCAAGTGCTTTTGGTTCTCCTCTTAAGCTGAACGACAATGGTGATTGCGTAGTCCCATGGATCTGCATCAAAATCAACTTCTCCAAGCCTCTAAAACAGAGAGTGTGGATTAAACTCTCGAATAACTCTAAATTTTTCAACAAGTTTCTTATGAAAATCTTCAACCATTTTGCTTCAAATGTGGTCTAGTATGGCACAAGTTGGAGGTGTGCATGACAACAAATCCCCCCCCCCCCCCCCCCTTTGGCGATGTTGGTCCTGGTGTTCTTATTTTCAGTCCATGGATGCAATCGTTTTGGAATCCTCGACGTCTGCCCCACATGATGCCCGACCTTGGTGGCGAGTCTAGAGCAACGCCCTATTGGTATGTCGGCTCCCTCCGGTGATCGATTGCTACAATAGTGACCTCCTAGGGTGTGACGATTTAGGAAGCGATGAATTAGCAACCGTCGGATGTCATGGTGACACTGGGGATGCAGACACTTGTCCCTCCTCCTTCCAGCCTAACCTTAATGGTAATAGCCCTAACGGAGCGACTTCCTCCACATGTGATAATGCTTCTAGATGCTTCTCTTTCTATCCGTTCCAACTAGTTGTCCCCCACCTGTTTCACTATCTTATCTCCTCTATGTCGTCGGATGCTCCTCTCATGACTGATCAAGGGACATGTTTCTCCATTCATCATCAGAAAATCTTTTCTTCTCCTCCCGTTCTCTTCCACCCCTAGTTTGAGAAATGTACCTCCAGAAACCCCAATTACTATGCCTCCCCTCCCAACCTACCCTTGCCTCCCTAGTCCAATTCACCCCGGGCTCCGCCATCTGCTCTCCTCCTTGTCAGGTTTTGGAGGTTGGATTATGTCCTCGAATCAGCGGACGAATTACATGCCTTTATGGTCGATAGAGTATCGGATCGATTTAAGTAGAGTTGCGAGGACACGCCACACGGCTCAGACTCGGAAGGTGAAAGGCCAGACGAGGAGCTCATTGTTAGGACGCTGCCACGCTCATAGTGATTCCAACGGCATCCCAAATCTGCGATCAATCCAACATTCCCCCCACCCCCACCCCAAAGAAAAAGAAAATAAAAGGGTACCAAACAGGGTAAAAGTAAAATGTAATTCCTAGTTGATGATTCTGTGTCTATGCCTTGTAATCCTTTAGATTTTAACACGTGAAAATAATTTCTTGGAACTGTCATGGTACTTTTTGTAGTAAAGTTAGAGACTATTTATCGTTCTTTTTAAAAAATAATCAACCTCATATTCTGATTTTATTTGAATCCCATGCTTCTGACCTTCACTCGGCTTCCGTTGTTGACCGATTGGGTTTAGTCTGACATGGTTGCTGGTCCCCTGGCAACAGTGCTGCCGATGGTTTGATCTTAATGTGGCAACATCAGTTTTAATGACTTCTCAATTTATACATGTCATAATATTCTCGTCGGGCTTTACTTTTATGTTAACGTGCATCTATGCTAGTACTCACTGTTAGGAAATCGTTATGGACTGAATTGAGTAAAGTTAACCTTGATGACACTTCCTGACTTCTTATGAGAGATTTGAACAATGTTATCACACCTGAAGATAAGAGGGGTGGATCCCTTTTAGAAACACCAATTCATTTCTAGCCCTAAAAAATATGATTCTACACTAAGGACACATAGATTTACCTCCTCTCGACCCTAGTTACACTTGGTGTAACAATAGAACTAGACTTGTCGGCAACCTTTCCAAGTTAGATACGGCCTTAGTGAATCATGCTTGGTTTTCGAGAAATTATGGTGTCTCGGTTAAAGCCCTAACTCGTTGTGTGTCAGACCATGCACCATTACTACTAGACTCTTCACTTTCCTACCGTAGGCCTAAAATCTTTAAGTATGATCACTTTTGATTTGAGTATCCGGAGCCTCGAGAAATTACGAAAAATTGCCCTCCAGGTATTACTGAACTACATAAAACAACATACAATTAAATAGAACAAAATGGGCTTGGGCATGCTGGAGAATAGGGCCCACCAAATACAGGTTGATATTCAAGCTTTGAAAACTAAAGACTATATCAACATTATGTTGCTATTTTGAGGTAGCATTAAATGGTGGATTAAATCAAGGACCAATTGGTTGAGAGATGGGGATAAAAACATTAAATTATTTCACCTTAGTACAATGATTAGGCACATACCTTAGGTCATCTTGGAAATCACTTTGTAGATCACTATAAATCCCTATGGGCTCCTTTATCCCTCTGCCTTCAAACCTTTGGTCTGAATTGTCTAACATTCAAAACTCTATTCATGACTTCCTTACTGCCCTTGTCATGCATGAGGAGGTTAAAATTATTATGTGAGGCATGCTCTAACAAAGCCTCCGACCCTAATGGCTTTATCTTAGAATTTTACAAAAAATATTGGGATATCATAGGCAATGATGTTACCTTTGAAATCCTCAATCTTTAACAATAGTACCTTCCCTAACAATTGGAGACAAACGTGTTTCATCTTTATACCAAAAACTAAAAATCTTGTGGGAGTTAAGGATTATAGATCGATTGCCTTACGTAACATAATCAATAGGGTGGTGTCCAAGCCGCTGACCAATCGGATTAAAGGAACATTAAATGACATCATTCATGTTAACCAATCAGCCTTCATCATTAGTTGATCCATTTAGGATAACATTTTAACAGCCCAAGAGGTGTCTTGGCAGGCAATTCTCAATACCCTAAAGAAAATGAACTTCCCTGATAAATTTGTCAATTTGATTATTGCATGTATTCAG
Source organism: Pontederia crassipes (assembly GCA_030549335.1). Taxonomy (NCBI): domain Eukaryota; kingdom Viridiplantae; phylum Streptophyta; class Magnoliopsida; order Commelinales; family Pontederiaceae; genus Pontederia; species Pontederia crassipes. The sequence goes on along the minus strand of CM060185.1, from coordinate 6,360,068 downwards.
TCACCCATATTTCATGCTATATTAATGGTTTGCAGTCCCTCTACTTCCCCTCCTATCAAGGTATTTGGCAAGGAGATCTCCTTTCTCCTTACATTTTCACCACCATCTCACAAGAATTATCATCTTTGTTAAATGATGTGATTTGTAATAGATATACTATTCCTTTCCAACTGCAATCCTTTAAGCTCTGACATTTACTATATGCTGACGACTTATTGCTCTGTCTAGTCGCTAATGTAAAAAATTGCAGGAACTTCATTAGATTAATGAATGTTTATGGAAGAATCACTAATCGATCTATCAATTAAGACAAGTCAGTTGTTTATTTTCCAAAGAAGCTCACCTTCAAATGTAGGAATGTCATTATCCGAGCTCTGGCCATCAATTAGGGAAGTTTTCCATTCCAATAATTAAGAATTTCAATTTCTGATAGATTTATTTCTTCCACTCAGTAGCATGGCCTACTTAACAAAGTTACCAATGCAATCTAGGGATGGCAAGGAAAGCTTCTAAACATGGCCGGTAAAATTATTCTAATTAGATCAGTTCTAAATTCTATTCCACTATATTCTTTGTCTATTGTGTACATTTCTAGGGTTTAATTGATGCATTAGAAAAAGCTTCTAAATCGTTCTTGTGGTCTTCTTCAGGCAACTGTATGGGCTTTCACTTAATTAACTAGAACATGGTGCAAAGTTCCATATATTGTGGAGGTTTAGGCATTAAAAATCTTAAACTCATTCGCTCTGCTCTCCTTGCTAAGAAAGTATTAGCTGCGCTAAATAATTCTATTGATATATGGTCCCAACTTATTAAGCATAAATATGGCACCCCAAATCCTTAGTTCACTAATGCTTGCAAGAATCTATCGTGGAGTTGACGATTAGTCTCTACTATCATGGTCGAGATCCATCTAGGCCTAAAAAAAATTATCATAAATGGTAAAAATACATCAATTTTGTCGAACCCATGGATAAGCTTTCAATAGCCTTGATGCCTACTTTTGTTAATGTTAATATGCCTATGGATACTATGAATGTGGACTCATTAATTACGGATGGTGGATGGAATGCGGCCGCTTTTGCAATGTTGTTTTAGCGCTACCCTTTCTACAAAAATTACTTCCGTTATACTCCCTCCTTCATGCTCTGCTGCCACAGATGACAAGTGAATATGGACTGACAATCCTCATGGAGTCACCAAAGTTAAATTGGTCTATTTTTCCCTCAGCTGCCAGCCTTCTTCTTTACAAGTCTCTGGACGATCGGAGTGAAGGCAGCTCTAGACTTTATGTGTATCCAAAAATCAAAATGTTCTGTTCCCTACTTTAGATATGATTGCAACACACTAATATCAACTCCACTTGTCCACTTTGTGGAATGGTTCTTGAGACTAACACCCATTTATTTTTTTACTATTCTATCGCTTTTGAACTCTGGGAACTTTTCGAACTAAACACCCAGTATTCCTTCATACATCAGTATTCCTTCATACAGAAGACTGGATGCCCCTGAAGTTGTGGTCCATAGTGGCTATCATATATTAATTAATGCAATCATTTATCCACTTTATAGGAAATATTTATAGGAAATGCAATTTTGTAGCTGAGAAGTTGACAAATATTGATGGATCAGCACTTGATATTTTTTGAGAGAATAATTTCCTCTTGACATTCTCCAACCATTTTGGATTACGATGTATGAATTGCTTATATTAATAGATAGTGCACCTTTCATTAAAAAAATAAAAAAGCTCGAGGTTACGTGAGTTATTATTATTATTTTTTAAATGGAAAAATATTAAATCGTCGCGAGCTCCATTTGCCACAAAAAGCGTTGTCCTCCCATCCTTTCGTGCAGCTGTGGTTGACACAATAGGGCCGGATGCGTCATCTCTATGAGCAAAACGTGGCGGCAATCTGGTGGCCACTTGATCGAATCGACGGTGACTGGAGCCCCACTTTCGTTTGTACTTTTCTCCGCTTCCGCTCGCCCGCGGTTAGTTATTTCCTCCTCCCCTGCCACTGTTGACTCTCGAACCCGCCACTGCAGCCGCGCTCTCATGGAGAGCTCCGCCCTCGCGCGCCACCCCACCGTCCTCGCCACCGGTCGCCCCTCCGCCGTCCTCCGCCACCGCCACCCTTTGCGCCTCGGTGGTTCTCCACTTCGCGCCGCCGTCCCCCTCCGCCGCCACCTCTCCGCCCTCCCCCGCATGCTTCCCCCTCTCCTCCGCGAACCCAAGCGCCCCCTCCTCTCGCCCGTCCGCGCCTCCGCCGCTGTTGTACCTGTTCCGTCCCAGGAGCCGGCGAAAGCGCCCCCCTCCGATGGCGCGAAGCCCTTGCCCCTCGCGATCTCCCTCGGCGTCGGTCTCGTCGTCCGGTTCCTCGTCCCGAGGCCCACCGGAGTCACCCCGCAGGCGTGGCAGCTCCTCGCCATCTTCCTCTCCACCATCGCTGGACTCGTACTCAGTCCGCTGCCAGTCGGCGCTTGGGCGTTCCTCGGCCTCACCGCGGCTGTCATCACCAAGACCCTCGCCTTCTCTGCAGCGTTTGGGGCGTTCACGAATGAGGTGATTTGGTTGATCGTGATCTCGTTCTTCTTCGCGAGGGGATTCGTGAAGACTGGGCTCGGGGATAGGATCGCGACCTACTTTGTCAAATGGCTTGGGAAGAGTACATTGGGCCTTTCATATGGCCTCACGGTCAGTGAGGCATTCATTGCCCCGGCAATGCCGAGCACCACAGCGAGGGCGGGAGGGGTCTTCTTGCCGATCATCAAGTCGTTATCACTCTCGGCCGGAAGCAAGCCTGGGGATCAATCGGCAAAGAAGCTTGGATCCTATCTGGTCATGTCCCAGTTCCAGGTTTGGTTCTCTACAGTAGATCACTCCTTATTTTCGTTATTCCTTACTGATGCATAGGTAAAGTAATTGATAAATTTATCCTGTATCATACTATGGACATTCTTTTACAAATTCAAATTGCCAAATTTTGTCGTCTTTACAGTTCATTTGTTAGCAAAGCTGTTAGACGAAAAAAAAAAGTCCATACTGAGAAAACACTAATCTCTGTAATAAGAAAGAAGACTTAAGAAGATTCCCGTCTTTTTTAGAAATGTGGTCGGTGGAGGAATTATGGTTGAAAGGATGATAGATTGAATCCAATTTATTAGATTTTTTGTTCGCCCTTTTATAACCTTATCATGATCAAAGATGCAATTTTCCAAGTGCTGAAAGCTGATTGCATTCTAAATTCAAAGGCATGTTTTCTATGATAGAGGATTGATTTATGATTTATGCATAGGGATTCCTTCTTATCCATTTTGATAGATAAACTTGCAATCACATTGTTCTATCCTAAGTGATAAATAAAAACCTGGTCATATCTAGAGATAGCAAATGTATAATTTATAAACACTGCTTCTGTTTTTTACGATGTTTCTATTAAAAATTTAGAAGATTACACATTTCCGTGCATTTTTAGTTTAGACTTAAAGTGAATAACTCCCTAGGTGAATTCCTTTGTTTTCGGATATTACTAGGATCATATTTAAGCTTTTGTTAATAAAGGATTTTTTAGAGGAAGGAGGATGACTGTCACTTTGTACAGTCATCCATTATTATTGATGAAAGATTATGTACATGTATGCCTCATGGAAAAATACAATTTAATTCTATGTTGTGTCAAATGAGTCTCTCCATGTCTGAACTATTGCGATGGTTCCTAATACATTATTTTCTACGCAACACCTACTTCTTTAGCTAATAGAGGATTGGTAAACAGTTAGATATTTGGGATAAAACTGTTGATATTGATGATGGACATCTTTTGTGTTTAATGAATCAAAATAATATTGATGTTCTTTTATACCAAAATGACTTAAAAGGCTGGTGACAAGTTGTCAGCAAATTCCCTTTCCTACTCTTGCCTTTCTTTCCAGGTAGCTTTTATTGCATGACAAGCCAAAGGCAAAGTAGAACAGAAATTAAGAAGGAGCATCCATTCTATCTCCTCCCTCAAATGGCATAGGGAAATATGCGTTGTCAAGAAGCCATTGTATTTGCTGTCTTGTTACAAGTTCTCCAAATTTCAAACTTCTGTGTGCTGTGATTTTTTCTTATTATAGTGCAAATCTCTTTATTGTTCTGACCCTCGTCCATTACAACACTTGCTAAATAAATTATAGCCATACGCGTTGATCCTTGTTATTACTCTATTATGCGGTATCCTTCTTACATTTGCAAAAACTCCTTTTGAGAAATTAAGGATGTCTGCCATTTTTATTAACGCATGAAAGAGTACATCAATAGCACATTTACAAAGCAGTTGATCTCTTTCTCCCTTCATCCTCTGTCCATGCCTTGGTCAAGGTTACACCGTGAGCACTCTAAATAGCACCGCTCCCAATCCATTTGCATGCAGAAAAGAAACGAAAATCTCTGTTGGAGTACTCAAAGCCTGCTGACATTCCATGTAATGGTCATCATTTGGACTAAAAAAACCTAGGGCTATTCTTTTCTCAAAAAAGACTAGGGCTGTTGCGAGCCTTTCGCAAAATTCGATGAAGGACCTCTTCTTCTTTCTCCATGGCTGCTAGGATTATATCATATTCGTCGGTAGAGCCATATGCCTCCATGGAGGACACCTCGCCAGCCTCGTCACCATTTACATTATGTACAATCAGTAATTCAGTACTTTTTGTCAAATGCAAAATGTAAATGATCTTTCATCTTGATTGCAATTTTTTTATCAATTATAAAAATGCCAATTAAGTTTTCTTTCCGTGTGATGAATGACAGTCAGCTGGTAATTCGAGCGCACTTTTCCTGACTGCTGCAGCTCAAAATTTGTTATGCCTTAAATTGGCCGAGGAACTTGGTGTCAGGATTGCAGGTCCATGGGTTTCATGGTTCAAGGCTGCAAGTTTACCTGCCATTGTTGCTCTTCTGGCTACGCCATTTATTTTGTATAAAATATTTCCGCCAGAAGTGAAAGATACACCAGATGCACCTGCTTTGGCAACAGAAAAGCTGGAGAAGATGGGACCTGTGACAAGGAACGAGTGGGTGATGGTTGGAACTATGGTTCTTGCAGTTTCTTTGTGGATCTTCGGGTAAGTGAACATGTTTGTATGCTTCACTTGATGTATTACTAATACAGCTTGAACAACCTATATAATGTCTTGTCAAATGATCTAAGTGATTTCTAGAATGTTCATTGTCATTTTTTCCTGTAGCACGATATTTAGTTTTGTATGAATTATGCACGACATCCACGACAAGATATTGCAGCAATTTTCTTCAAGGAATACTTCTCTCTTGTAGCTAAGAACTGCTTTTTAACAATGAGAGTATATATCACACTTTACCTTTTCTTTCATGTGAAATGCATAATAATGAATTGATAAAAGAATTAGATGGACATTTACCTTTTTAACCTTTTTAAGTGCAGAAGGAAGGAAGAAGATAAACCAAAGAACCCATGCCCCTAACAAGAGGAAATCAAGTGTGCCTACAGATGCATTTCACTTTTGTTTCAACAGTGTCATTTCATCAAAGAATAATAATACGAAGGAACTCTTCTCAACAATTCTTCTACCTTATAGCCAAAATGTGTCAAATCTCTTTTAAAAATAGTATCAAATCATTTTTGTGTTGAAATTTGTGCTTTGGAACATTTTCTTTTAGACATGTAAATGAATTTTCAAGAGGATACAGCTCAGTTAGCAGCTTTTGGTTCTCTTTTTTTTTTTTTTGAGGGGGAAAAGGATGACTACTGAAGGTTGTGGTTTGGTTCATTTTTCTGTTAGCATCTTTAGTGAAGTGCATCTTATGAGTAAATATATTTTTGTATTCAGGGATGCCCTTGGCATAGCGAGTGTTGTTGCTGCAATGCTTGGTCTCTCCATTCTCCTACTGTTAGGTGTCCTGAATTGGGATGATTGCTTAAGTGAAAAGTCTGCATGGGATACCTTAGCTTGGTTTGCAGTTCTTGTTGGAATGGCAGGCCAGCTAACTAATCTGGGTGTCGTCTCGTGGATGTCAAATTGTGTGGCCAACTCTCTCAAGTCTTTCTCACTTAGCTGGCCTGCAGCATTTGCTGTTCTTCAATCCTCCTACTTCCTCATTCATTATCTATTTGCAAGTCAGACTGGACATGTTGGAGCCTTGTACTCTGCATTTCTCGCCATGCATTTAGCAGCAGGTGTTCCTGGTGTTTTGGCCGCTCTTGCTTTGGCATACAACACAAATCTTTTTGGTGCCCTGACACATTATAGCAGTGGTCAAGCTGCTGTATACTTTGGAGGTACATTGCTCCCTTTCTTTTTCTTCCTTTTGGCAATCTCCTCATCATAATATCATAATTGATTTGTTAAATTAATGGCTGAAATATATATCTCACAAAAATAGTTGAAAGATATACAACAACAACAAAGTCTTATCCCACTAGGTGGGGTCGGCTACATGGATCATACGACGCTATTCATTGATCCATGTTCATGCGATTCGACAATTATCATACAAAAATAGTTGAAAGATATAATGCTGATAAATTTTTCAGGAAAAGTGTGTTTTATATCCTATGTGATATAAATATTTTCATGAACTTAATTGTATCTGCTTTGAACAATTATCGATTCATGGTTTGGATCATGTATGCTTTCACTCTAAAACAACATAGATTTCATATCTCATGTATGAACAGAAATAAGTTTTTGGTCTGTCAACACTTGTGCAAATCTATATTTTCTCTAGGATCATCTTCTTATTGCTTAATTATGTTTTTTCAATCAGGAAATCTGATATTCTTATTGAGATCTTATCTAATAAGCCTTTTGAACAAAGCATTTGGTGATAAAACAAATTCATGGTGGTTGAGAAAGCCTTCTCGTGAAAATACGAAGTTCCTTTTGCGAATAATGTCTTATTTTGTCTGATAAAAAAGCTTATTGTTTCCAGAAGTCATAGATCTTTCATTGTCGGTCTATTGTTGTTGATGGACTGACACTTGTTTTTCAACAGCGGGTTATGTTGATCTTCCTGATGTGTTCAAGATGGGTTTCATTACAGCCTTGATCAATGCTGTTATCTGGGTTGTTGTTGGCTCTTTCTGGTGGAAATTTTTGGGTCTATACTAAGTGCAGCAGTCTTGAAAGTTGAGACTTGGCCTAATGAAGGAAGGATTAAGCTCTGTTCATCTTTTCCTCTTTTCTTTTCCATTTTTCTTTCCCCAAAATTTTGACGATCTAAGGGACGAACTCAAATATTTACTCAATTATTTAAGCTATAGAAAGAAATTCTCTTGCACATTTGTCTATGCTCCTGCTTGCATGTTAACATTGCTCTACATTGGGATGATCTCTTCCTCTATTACAATATTATGCCTTGATATATACTGAGAGAGCCGACCCCACTTAGTGGGATAAGGCTTTGTTGTTGTTGATATATACTGAGAGATTGTAGCACGGCAACAAAATAACCAGCTACTCATTAAACAAGATTGAGTTTTGTTAAACCTTTTGATTTTGAAGAGAAGATTCCCACTACTATTTGGTCAGCCATTTTATCTTCCTAGTTGGGGCCTAGTGCTTTGGCCCATTTATATCCTGTAATAATTTCACCATTTTTTTGTGCTGAATTAGAATGGCAAACTCCCTGCTCTCCAATTTCAAAGATTCTAGAGGTTACTGTTTCTGAAAAGATGCTGCTGCATACAAATCGACAGCACCTTCAGATTACAATATAATATCGCATCTCTTAGAATCAAAATAACTTAGTCCTTTGTTTCACACTTGTATTCTGTTGTTCCATCTGTAAGTTGTATGTTATCTCTTTCATCTATATTCCTTTTTTTCATGCCGGCCCGGGTCCTCAAGCCTCCTGCGTATATTCTTTCATTTTTATATTCTTGTTGCTTGAATTGATAACGCCTGCGAGTGTGCTTTATTACACATCTAAAGTTGTTGCGAAACTTCAAATCTTTAAAGTTCGATTGTGAGTCGTTTAACGTCGACATCCCTTTACCGGACATCAAAGACCTGCAACAAAAAAAAAAAAAAGGTTGTTACGAAGCTATTGCATAGTCCATTTCATGCCTACAGTCTAGAGAACTATTTGTGCACAATTATGATTGCACTGAAGCTAAATATGCATCTAGCTACGTAGCGAGAGGTGATTTATTTATAAAATCTGACTTCACATAAGCGAAGTGTGGTCCTATCTTACCTTGCATCGATTCGATGTATAAGAATCAAACAAGTGCCTTCCTCAGATTCGTGTTTACCGATGTACTAGCTCTTGCAAGCATTTGGTCACGCATAGAAAGTGCTAAATTTATCACGACTGCTGCCTTTCATACTAATCTTTTTTTTTTTTCAATTACATAGGAAGACTCGTGGTGCAAGTAGAAAACTAAAACTAAAAATAAAGGAGAGTAATTCTCACGAACTCGCGTCTTTATTTCCAACTTTAATAAGGAGTTGCTTTCTAGTTACCCACACAAGGAACAATTATTTTTAACTCTACTTAGTTTATAATTACCTACACAAGGAATAATCTCATGGTCATACTCATCTCCATTTGTTCTGCAGTTATCGTCGTGCTTCGATGCATATCACATGAATTATCAAATGACGAGTAAACTCGGAAGAACTCTTGACTTCTATGGAAGAAGAAAAAAGTTTTTGAAATAAAAAAGAGCTGCAAAGTAGTCTTCCAGGTCATTAAAAGTTGTCCTTTTTATTCTCATGCTCACACCTGTGTGTGCCACAAATGACTTGGTTTAGTCTCATCGTACTACGATTCCCATCAATTGCAATGAGGCACACCACTTGCAACTAAATGGCTGTGTTTTCGGCTGAAGGTTTCCACATCTCCATCAACGTAGCCCTCGATGCCTGCAATAGGTTTCATCTTTAACAAGATGGGCACCATTTTTCAAAATTTCATCTTTTCAAAGTTGAAACCACCCCAGAATCATGAACCAAAAAGAGTCTGCAAATGAAAGCTGTCAAGCCATCACTACTTACTTCCTTAGTCGAAAAAGGGAGGAAAAAAGGCAGAAGAAAGAAGAGAAAAAAATGAAACTATGAAAGGTATAAAAGAAAGAAAAAATAAATCTAAGAAAAGGGTACCAATTCACGGAAGACTGCCAAGTCCTGCTACTGTACTGTGTCTGCACTCTGCATACGTCTGGTGCGGGCAATTGTAATGATGACGTGCTTTACTTTGGCGCAAGAGACGGCTCGTAGTTTCCCATCAAGTTTCCATCTTTTTTTACTGGCACAGCTTTTTTTCCAAAGTTTGGAGCCACCTAAAAGAAACAAACTTTGATCGCTTTATGCGACGACGACTCGTGCAAGTTTGGGAAAAGCATAAAAGACTACAAGAAAAAGAAGATAGTTCCTATCTTTCCTCACCTTTTTAAGCTCCCCAAGATCACATGGCCCCCAACACAACACAACAATGAGAAGAAGAAAAAGAAAGAAAAAAAAAGAGAAGGGAAATAATGTAAGTTGAATATGTACAATGTTAAATCTTTCGTCAATGCGATTCATGTCCTCAAGTTCAGGAACTTTGACGAGTTTAGTTCAAGTTTTGGAGCGGTGAAAATTTTTATAACTCGGAACAGATGTTGCATCGCATGTCCTTTTGAAGCTGTTGCCTCATTTGGGTGGCTTTTCCTTTTCTGCAGGGGTTGGATGGATGGATTCCTTTTCCTTTGCAGTCGGTGAGTGGGTGGGTAGCTGCCCAATGCCATCGATAGCCATTAGACATAGACTGGGGCGTCTGTGTGTGTGGGGGCAACAAGAGACGAGGAAAAAATACCAAGCCATCGCTGTCCTACAAACTATAGACATTGGTGAAAGGAAGGCATCATCGGGATGGATGGGTATGCCTTTGTTTGTGCGCAGTTTCCAAGTGTGTGAGTGTGTGTGTGTGAGAGAGAGAGAGTTGCAATTGATGATGATTACCACTTTGTGGTCAGTGAGGGAGGGTGGGAGTGGAGACGATGGATGTCTTGTTCTGCCATCGCCTGTGAGCTTTTGTTTGGATTCCCTGGGCCAAAGTTGGAAAGCGAAACAACAGGCCGTGAGAAAAAAGGAAGAAGAGGGAGAAAGAGGAAGGACGACGACTCAAGGCCGGGGGTGCGACTGTTGCCTTTTACTTCGCTGCTGCAGAGAGGGGTGGGTCAGCTCTGCTCAGGTCACCCAATGGATTGACACACTGCAAGTCATGAGCTTAATATAAAGAAAGATTGATTTGGAAGAAAATAATATATAAAAATTTTAGTAAAAAAAAAGCAAAATTCAAACCTTTTTAATTTACCAGTGGTTGTTCGTCACGTTAATCTTTGCTTTGCAATGGAAGGAGGCAGCATAGTATTCTATCGATCCATGTACGTACTGTTGCGATATTAGACTGCAATTCTAAATTTCTCAGTACAAAGCTACTATTATTATATATATATGACTAGTTTAGTGTTCAGATGAGATCAATGAAATAGATAAAGACATCACATTCATGTATTGAATTTTGGTGTTCAGATCAAAGAATCACCAGTCGAGACAATCATATGTGTTTCATTACACCTTTTAGATGTCAAGAGTGCCAAGCTCCATGCTGTTACAGTTGGTATGAATATTGGATGATTTTGACTGACTAAAAAAAATCCTCTTCACAGTAACCCTTTTTCTCTCTTTGAAAGTATCATGTGCTAAATGTAAAATGAAAAAAATGTAATAATCCTTTTAATTTCCTTTTAACAATAAATAAAAAAATAAGAACACAACGCCTATAAAAAGTGATCAGTACTGTTAAAAGTGGGAAAGAAATCAAATCATGGCACTGTCCTTGAATTCAGAAACCTCAAAAGGCTATACACATATATTATTATTATTATTGTACATGGCAAATGTACATCTCACACATAGGCATCCATCTTGAAAGAAAAAGATAGAAATTCCACGCTAAGGTTACGTTACTTTTTGATTCAGGTCCCCTACAATCTAAATAAAAGAGAAAAAAAATGAATAAAAAAGCCAGGTTTTGAATTGCTAGTGCATGGAAATCAAATCATAGAAATGAAAGGCAAGGCCTGAGCAACGCCCACGTAACGGAGCTAAAAGGGGGCTATGTATCTATTGCATCTATGGTAGATATATACCATTCTTTATTGTATTAAAAAAAACCTTTACAAAAGAGGCATCGTCTACTTGTCTATTTGGAGGAAGTAGAGGGGCATGCACTTTGTTGATGGAACGCACATTGTGGTAGACCACATGTCACGAGACGTTTCCCGTGACACGAAGCGTGAAGCCTCGCGGCATCAACGCCGTTCAACTTATAGCCCTCGGCCGCTCAGCGCCGAAAACATGGAACACATGCAGCCGCCCCGCACTGCGTAATATTGCGGAGTACCAAGTTATCCGCCCTTAGGGCATTTATCTTGTAAGGTCGTCCTTATGAATGGCCAAGTAGGTGACGTTCCCGTAGGGTACGTCTTTTGCATCTTCAATATGTAACAAGACTCCTATACCTACGGTACACTGGGAGGAGTTCACTAGTGCCTTCCGAGGCCCAATTGTATGTTATGTTTCATCATATTTAATACAAGTAAGCTTTCCTTTAATTCTAGTGTCATGGCCTTGAGCGTGGGGTGGCAACCCACATCGGTGTCCCTTCGTGGCGTCCCGTGGTCCCTTCGTCGCCCCTTCGGACTTTAAGCGCCCAAGCGCCAACATTAGTGCCGCAACGCGCTAATGCCACGGTTTCGTGACGAGTAGTCCAACACTCTAGTCATGTCCGTGATTGAATGCCTATAAGAGCGACTCTCGACAAAGTCGTCTCGACCATAAAACTTCCGCTGCAAACTCAAAACAGGCTTGGCTATGTGCCTATCCGCCTAGTCGCCGCACGTGGTCTAGTGTCCGAGAATGACCCCGTGACAAGTGGTATCAGAGCAGTTATTCCTGCTCGGATTACCCAGCGACGATGACTCGCTTGTGTCGTCGCAACGTGCCCTGGCATAGGAGATGTGCTTCCGCTCAAATACTCCATCACGCCCAGGCGCACTGGTACCATGGTCTTTGATCGTGGACGCCAACGAGGAATGCATGGCAAGCCTCCTCGCCGCACGCTCAGTCGTGCCCCGCAGCATGTTCCTCATACACCCGTGTCGTGTCAAGGAACGTCCATCATGCATCATGATGGCGGATTGATCGCCCCGCCTAACCGGGACGGTCATGCGTCGCTCACTCGAGCAGATCAACCACCCCAGGTATACAGTCGGGAATCCTGAAGTGTCGCGCTGCGTCAAAGAGTGGCCATATGCTCTGCATGATGGTCTTGCGCTGCTCATATCAGGAGATCGCTTACACGAGCGTCGTGTAACTCGGAGGACCCGTGTCGCATTCAGGGACTGTTGGTCATGCACTATCATGACGACCTGGCGCTGCTCGGTATTTCGTGACGTCGCATCGCATGCCCAGTCATGCAACGTGAAGTGCACAACCGCTTCACGGGAGAAGTTGGCTTAAAAACAAATATCAAGGTTCACGGTCCCTTTTCGGCCAAAGAATATCATCCCTTCGCCCAAGGAACATCAATCACAAACATCTTATCGTGCCGCAGCATCGCCTGCCACGCCACGATGACTTTCAGGAATGGAGCAAAGCGTTGATTACTTGCAAACACTCGTGGACGAGCTGTCAGCCTTGCCTGCCTCGTCAAGTGTCGTCCCGCAAGCGGCGCAATGTCATCCATCAAGGAGTGGGACGAACTTGATACATGCCAACGCAAATCGACGCCTCAACTCAGCGACTAATTTGGCAAATGGTCTGAGCGTCGAGCATCGGCGAACCTTGGCATGCTGCTGTCAAGCGTTCTGCCGCCAACCGAAGGAAGGAGTGCCCTTTCCTTTCGGACATCGCCTCGAGTAATCGAAGCGGCCTCCAAGGATCACAATGCGAAAGTTTCGAAGGACACATTGGCGATGTCATCCCTTCGAATGGAGATGGAGGTAATGTTGGGAGCTCATGCCACGAGTTCACCAACCGCAGTCCGCTATCTAAGCGGAGCGTCTTCACAAGCATCCGCCCGGATTAGTGAAGGCTCGGAACGGCTACTCTTTCGCAAGGGTCAAGCCGCTCAGTGGACGAGTATGTCAAAGGTGTATGATCTAGGATGACAAGCACAATGACTTTACTTTGTCCAAGGTGCGGACGGACGAGCATCTAAGGTGCATCCTCTTCGTGAACGAGCACAACGATCTCGCCTCGTCCATACCCCAAAGGGATTGTCAAAGCTTCAAAGGAGGTCCCAGGATCGGAAGAAGACATATCCCAAGAACCCTGCAAGATGTGGCAAACTCAGGATGGCGTCGCCATCGCGACAATGTAGAATGTGGCAAACATACATCCCAGACATGGGACAGAAGAAGTGGCAGTTCATCAATTATACAAGCCCTGACAAGTTGGGACTGAAGGTCAAGATCGCATTGTTTAGCATCGGCCAGATGGGCATGTTGAAGGAGGAAGTGAAAGGAATCACCGAGCTCCACCTACAGTGTTCCCAGGAGGATGAAGATCCAGTGTTGGCGCTCTTCAAGCAGAGGGGTTAGAAGCTTTGGACTAGGAAGGAGTTGGAACGACCGGATCGTCCAACCTTCGCTCACTAGTCGATGCTGCCAAGTCAATCAGGACAAGTGCCATACCACCAAAGCCCTTGGGCAAGGGCAATGGTGGGGGAGAGAAGCTCAAGTCGCAAGGAGGAAGCTACTTATGCCGAAGATAAAGATCGCCCATCGAAGCAGGAGAAGTGAGTCGAACCACAGGCACATGTGGGGAAACCCTCATCGTCGCTCACTATAGCGACTGGGAGTGGACAAGGTGCGGAATGTTATACCAAAGAATCTTGCTCCACCTCAAACCGTCGAGATATCTCTTGTCCACCAAGGGGAAGGTGGAGCGGTTCTCAAGGCTCGACGGACGGAGGACTCAATGTTGCAGTCATCTGCAACTTGGGGACAGCGAGTTGAACCACAAGGAAACGTGAGGAGACTCTCGTCGCTCACTATGGCGACTTGGATGGACAAGGCATGGATTGTCATATCAAAGAACCTTGTCCCGCCTCAAGACTGCCGAAACATCAGGTGATCACCAAGGAGGAGGTGGTCCTGCGCTTTTCGTTCGGCAGAGGTATGGAAGACTCTATGTTGCAATCATTTGCAACATAGAGACGTTGAGTCAAGCCCACAAAGAGACCTGAAGCGTCCCAGAATATCCGTGGGAAGACTCTTGTCGCTCATCATAGCGACCCCAGGCACTCGAAGCAGACAAGCTACAAGCATCGACATCGGAGAGCTTGTACTGTTTCAAGCCGTCGAAATTCAAGAATGATCATCGGGGGTGAGATGGTCCCGCACTTCGCATTCGACGGAAGAAAGACCTTATGCTGCGGCCATCCGCAACATGAAGGCATCGAGTCAAGTCATGCAGGTCGAATGGCGAGACTCTTCGTCGTGTTCTACACGACCCTGAGACAACTCTTCTCCGCGTTATTCCTGAAGGCATACAAGAGTTGTTTCACCCCCAAAGAAGCCAAACCACACAAGTTGACGCTGCGCAAGTCGAAGAGAAGTGAAGCCAACAGAGACTTGATGGACGGATAGTTGCTTGATGAAGTCAGACCGCACATGGCGGACTCCACTGGCGCTGCACAAGTGATGACCCCGGATTGGACGAAGGATCAGCGAGCGAAGCAGGCCTGAGGGAGGAGTCCTTAGCGAGACCCCAAGGAGCGGGCATTCCTGGCGTTGCGTGATGCTGGTGAAGTTGAAGTCAAGGCAAAGAAGGCAGAATTGAACGAGACAAGCGAAGTCAAGACTCAAGACGAAGGCCCCGAGGAAGCCCGGACAACGGCGTCGGGGCGTCGCCGACTTTGGTGGGGGAGAATGTCACGGGGCGTTTCCCGTGACACGAAGCGTGAAGCCTCGCGGCACCAACGCCGCTCAACTTATAGCCCTTGGCCGCTCAGCGTCGAAAACATGGAACATATGCTGCCGCCCCCACTGCGTAATATTGCGGAGTACCAAGTTATCCGCCCTTAAGGCATTTATCTTGTAAGGCCGTCCTTATGAATGGCCAAGTAGGTGACGTTCCCGTAGGGTACGTCTTTTGCATCTTCAATATGTAACAAGACTCCTATACCTACGGTACACTGGGAGGAGTTCACTAGTGCCTTCCGAGGCCCAATTGTATGTTATGTTTCATCATATTTAATACAAGTAAGCTTTCCTTTAATTCTAGTGTCATGGCCTTGAGCGTGGGGTGGCAACCCACATCGGTGTCCCTCCGTGGCGTCCCGTGGTCCCTTCGTCGCCCCTTCGGACTTTAAGCGCCCAAGCGCCAACATTAGTGCCGCAACGCGCTAATGCCACGGTTTCGTGACGAGTAGTTCAACACTCTAGTCATGTCCGTGATTGAATGCCTATAAGAGCGACTCTCGGCAAAGTCGTCTCGACCATAAAACTTCCGCTGCAAACTCAAAACAGGCTTGGCTAGGTGCCTATTCGCCTAGTCGCCGCACGTGGCCTAGTGTCCGAGAATGACCCTGTGACACACACACCCAACAAGATATCTGTCAAAGAAACCAAAAAAAAAAAAAGATATCTGTGAAAGAACGTAGTCTTCACTCTTCAACCCCCAAAAAAAAATAGTCGTCGGAGACCACCGGAATAACGAGAGAGAGAGAGATAGAGGGGAAGAGAGAGAGAACGTAGTAGGAGTGTTCTTGTCAGAGATCTGGTGACCTCTCCTCGATTTCGGTTAAACGTTGTGCCTGATCCGAGAAAAGGAAACAACCACGAGGAAAAAAATAAATTGGATTGTTTTCTCAATTTTCAAAGTCTAATCTTGAATTAAGCTGACTTTAAATTAGAAACGAATTATCGGATTAGGCCTGTTTGGCACATGGATTAGAATAGCATCCTTAATTCTAGAATTTCATCCAAACAGCTACAAATTCATCTGTGGGTCTCACATCTAATGATTACAAAAAAAAATGCTGGATTTTGAATTCTTTGTCTCTGGGAGAATAGGTGCTCTCGAGGCTGGATTACATGGCATTTATTCTATAATTGAAAAACTCTATCCAAACGGGCCTAAGTGTTCTTGTAAGAGATCTCATGAGGCCATCTCTCCTTGTTTTCGATTAAACATATATATATTCGAGAAAAAGAAAAATCCATGAGAAAAAAGAAATTGGATTATTTTCTCAATTTTCAATGTCTAATCCTAAATTAAGCTGATTTTAAATTAAAGATAGACTTCCGACTGGGCACCCCCGAAAGTTGTGTCCGTGCCATTCATGAAATGCAAGAACTAAAAGTTTTTTATAATGATAATTTAAATTATTAATTTGATAGATAAATTTTAATAAGTGTTTGGATAAAAAATTAAGAACTAAAAATATAATTTATTATTTTATGAAGTATGAAATTATAATAAATTAAAATATTATATATTTATTTAGATCAAATAATAGTCTACAAAAAATATATTAATATTGTAATTTATAATTTACAAAAAAAATATTTATATTAACATTATTATTTATCATTTAGAAAAAATAACAATATTATAATTTATCATCTTCATATGTTATTAATATTATAACTTATGAAAAATAACTTCACGTTAGGCATTTGGCAAAAGTTCCAAAACTTATGTCAATTTTTTATTGCCAAACACAACTTAATTATAGAATCTTAAACTTAGTTTAACACAGATACTCAAACATAAAATTAAGAATTCATCTAATAACTTAGTATATGATAAATTAGTACTTAACTATCTATACTACTAATATTGTAGTCTTGTATTAATATGATATCTACTATTATGAATTATACAATAAATTATATATAACATATATTTATAAATTACTTACCAATTAATTTTATGTATAAGGTTTTAACTTATAACTTATTAGTTATTCGTCAATTATTCATTTAACAATTTTATTTACTTAATAGTTATGAATTAATTATTTAATATATTTGAAATTTTAATAATAATAATAATTCAAGTGGCCACTAAAGTCATATATTATAGCTTATAGAATAATACTAATTATATTATATTAAAAAGTAAATTAAAAATGAGAAAGTTGAATTTTAAAGGAGAAAAAATGAGCCGTCCGAACCGACATGACTCGATACGGTTAGAACGGACACGAATTGTGTCAGGATGAAAAAATATTTTCATGACACGATCCGTGGTACAATCAAATACTAGTTGACTGACATAAACACGACACAACATGGTCTGTTTTTTCATCTTTACTTAAAACGTTGCTGAGTTAATTGACTAAAAAAAACTGAATGAAACTTGATGAAAAGGTTTAGCAAAATCGGTATAAGTTTAGCAACTAAACTTTATGCGTTTCCAAAAAGAAAATTATACATTTACAATTTAGGGTGACGCAAAAAAACAACCTAAACAAATTTAATATATATGGTTTCTATGTTTTATAGTTTTTGTACTCTTCCAAGATGACATTAATTATTGGATTAAGAAACTAAGTTCCCTGTGTTTAGAACCGTATAAATATCTGTTTAGCATTGTCTTTTTGTTTTAATTTTGTTGGCCGGTGGAAGTAGTAAAATTTAAATTCCGAAGCAAGAATAAGTAGCTCTAAACTTACTTTCCCCCAACTTATAAAGTTTACGCCATCTACATCTTATCGAGTTAGTTGAACTTAATAATGGATTTTTCAACCTATGATCAGTTCATGTGAATTGAATAGTCGTGTCAATTCCTAAATATCGATAGTTGGCTATTAGAAAAAAAAGAGTTATGAACAAATCTGGGATTGAGATGAGATAAATATATCAATAGTACTATTTAAATCGTATAGAGGAGTGTAAAAAAAAAAACTACGTTTTCTTTCCCTTTTTTGGCAACATTTATGAAAGAATAGGAGTAGATCGTCATGTTGTCAAATGGCTCTCGTTGTCAAGCCTTTTTGCTTTTTGAAATTTTCGTACCTCATCTGGCATTTTCAATGTTTTGGGGCAAGGCAATGACCGATATTTTCATTTCGTTTCGTAATATCAAAATATCTTGCACTGAGAAAATAATATTTTATTCTGGTGTTATAAAGTTTGTTGTGCAGATTTAGAACATCATATAAACAAATTTAAGAAGTAACAACGTGGTGTTCATGAATCGAGTTGAATAAATTCGATCCGATCTGATCAAATTTGATCACATCGGGTAAGGAGGGTTGGGAG
This sequence comes from Pontederia crassipes, assembly GCA_030549335.1. Lineage (NCBI taxonomy): Eukaryota > Viridiplantae > Streptophyta > Magnoliopsida > Commelinales > Pontederiaceae > Pontederia > Pontederia crassipes. The sequence goes on along the minus strand of CM060185.1, from coordinate 6,341,776 downwards.
GGCCAAATCTGATCTAATTTGGTTCAACTCGAGCACCTAATTTTCTTTTTTTTTTTTAATTTTTTTCTTATTATTTTTATATTATATTTAATATAAAAAATATTATTAAATATTATTTTAAAATCATAAAATAAGTTTTCTATCTATTGCACTTATTTTTGCACTTAAAATATTTTATTTCTATTTTTAAAAAATTTAAATCAAATATAAGCTTAAGTTCGAATAAAAATGAAAAAAAAATCAACATGTGGTCCTGAGTTCAGATCGGGTCAAGTCGTCGAGTTCACGAGTCGACCCGATCCGGAGAACACTCTTATTCATGATGAACGGTGGATTACATAAAATATTCAACTAATGAATATGTGATGATATAGCTCTAGGAAAGCACAAATATGAAACCCATATAATATAAGAGTAAAATGCACCTCCAGAGCACCCATTTTCAGGATCCCTCCAGAGTGCATCTCGACCGTCAATCCTATAATCAATGGCCGATGAAGAAATGAGGAGAATAAGTCAATCACCATCGTTCCATTTGAAGCAACGGACCAGATTGAACTGAGGGAATTGATAGGGTAATAGGGTAAAAGTCTGCTCGCGTGCTCATAGTCTCTTCCCAGTTACGCCGTCCAGAAGTCCGACGATCTACTCTTCGTTTCCTCAAACATAGGGTCCGAGCACCGTTCATCTCCTCTGTTTTTTTTTTCGCGATAAGATTGCACTCGTCTACTTGCTCTTCGCCAAATTAAGCACCTGCTCCTCTTATCTGCAAGTGTGAATGATCCCTTAAATATTTTAGGTCTTTAGTTTTTTTTTTCTCTCACGTTTCTCTTCGAGGAAGTCTGAGCAGGGGATGCCCCAACCACGTATCCTCATTGCCTGCTGCTCCACGCCTTTTGTTTTTTTTTTTTCCTCTTCGATCTTCTAGATCCGATCATTGTTTTACATTTTAAACTTTTGGTTATAAAAAATTCTTTCAGTAACATGTCCTAATAAGAAACTTCTTTTTATCTCTATTTTTTGGACCATTTAAGTTTGATATCCGATTGCTTCCGGACATTAAAGGTAACGATACATCAAAAGAATATGTTTCTCATTCTGAGAATACACAATTTAAATGAAATGAAATTTCAACACAGATTATAGTTTTGAGTTAGAATTTAAATGAAATGAAATTTCAACAACCAAAGGCAGGAATGGATATGCTTATTGTAACAAAGAAATCAAAAGCAAACAAAAATGATATTGGGACCAAGGAGAGAAAGAAGAGGCATGTAGTAGCGGTTGTGCAGCTGCAGTCACATAGCAGCGAGCAAAGAGGATCTCTAGTCAGGGACCCCGCAAACATCCTCGAAGAGAAACAAGGGAGAAAAATTACAGATCTGAAATGTTCAGGGGATTGTTCGCATTATGCAGATCTAAGGAGCAAGCGCTTTGTCCAGAGAAGAGGAGAGGAATAGGTGTGATCTTCTGGCAAAGAGGAGCGGAGATGATCGGTGCTCGGCTGCTGCATTTGAGAAAGCCAAAAGCTGAGAAGAGATCGTCGGAATTTGGGTGGCATTTGCAGGGACTGGGAAGAGGTTGCGCGCATTCTTTACTCCCCGAGTTCAATCTGGTCCGTTGTTTCAAATGGAACGATGGTGATTGACTTATTCTCCTCATTTCTTGATCGTCCGTTGATTCCAGGATTGACGGTCGAGATGCGCTCTGGAGGAATCCTGAAAATGTGTGCTTTGGAGGTGCATTTTACCCATAATATATACTACCTACTTATCATGTATAATGCACTCTGAATAGGCCTACCTTGGGTTATATTCGAAATATGATTGAATTTTAAAATTTCAATTTGAAGGCCAAGACTATTTAAATTGAGTCATATACACAATAGATTTAATTTAAATTTAGCTATACACTAGATTAAGGTTATATCTGACAATAATAATAATGTGACGGGCGTGGTGCAATAAACATCAATTAACCATTAGCGAATAAAGTTTAACAGTTCAATCGTAAGATATAAAAAAAAATAGTGCTTGATATTCAAATACTAAGTTGTCATTAATAATTGAGTAAGTAATCTTAAAAAGGTAACTTTTGAATAAGATGTGGAAACTCTACTTCTCACTCTAAATGTTGATACAAATAGTTAATTACAAATAATTGCTTGACCTCTAGCCCTAAGAGTAATTTATGAGATGCATCAATCTAAAATAATAAGTTTTGACTTCAGTTAAACTTTTATCTCGTCCGCTATTTTTTTGGTTAAACGTAATGTTCAACCAGAAACTGAAATATGATGTGGAGCCGCCAGTCACTTATAGGGATGAAAGTGATTATGGTTGGACCAAAAGATTAGTGATTTAAAAACTCGATTGGATTGATCGGTTTAATCGAAAAACGTTACGAACCGATTTGACCCGAATAAAATCGGATTGAATCGAAAATCAATTTTTTTTTAAATAAATAAAAAATTATTTCGTGGAAAAAATATAAAATAAAGAAGGTATAATAATGAAATAAATGTTCAAAAATATAAAGTATAAGAAATTAGGAAAGTAAATAATGTAGTGTGAATTAAAAAAGGAAATTAATTATAGGACAATTAGATTTGAATTTTGTGGGAAAAAATAGAAAGTATAAAAATTAGGAAATTAATAACAAGGAAGCTATATTTGTAATTAAAAAGGGGAAAAAATAAATATATAAAGAAAAAATATTCACAAAATCCTAAAAAAATATTTTATAATAAGAAAAAAAATTATTAAAACTATTATCATAAATATATGTTTCAAAACTTTTTAATTAATATTTAATTACTTTAAAATAATAATCAAACATGATTATGTTATTATTTTATATTTTCATACTTTTACTTATACTATATTTTTTGAAAGAAATTTAAATACTAATATTTTAATAAAAATTTGATTTAATTTGGATGAATCAAGTTAAACTGGTCAAATCATGATCCAATTGTTTGACCGATTCAATGTCCCGTCTAATTTTAAATATATTATAAAATATCACTCACTAATTTTTGAATCAATTTTTAATATTATAAAAAAATATTTTAAAATTATTTAGAAAAAAATAAATCATCCTCTAACGAGTCGATTTTATTTTTGGGAGCCCTTTTTTAGTAAAACAATGTTTTAAATATATAATAAATTAAAATAAATGTCTAATTTTATAATCAAATATAATATATATTATTAAAACTTATAAGATTAGAGTTTGTTCCACCAACGATGGAAAGTGAGACCACGTAATCTTTTGTTTCCGCCTTGGGTTACAGTTTGGTTCGATTGGCAAACACCAAGTAAATGAAGGTTTGAGATTATTACTATCGACTTTCGAATGCCAAAAAAAAAATTTAATATATTACTATATGACTGTCACATTTTATTAGACATTGAAATATAAAAAAATATAGAATATCAAGTTGACTTTTATTTTATAAAGATAAGATTTATTTTAATCTAATTTGTATATAAAAGTATATTTGCGTATTTTAGAATGAAACAACTGTTCTGAATTATAGATAATTTAGTTAGGGTTTAACGTAGGTGTCAAACATTTTACTTGTAAAGCACATGTCAAGTGATTTTACGTATACTTTCTTTTATTATTTTTTATACTTTTCTTCATGAATAATTTGAAGGATATAATAACAAAAAAAATAATTTTATAACGTAAAAAGTTATAAAGCATGAGTATTCTATTATGAAAGATAATAATGTGCATAAGTTTGTAAAATTTTTAAAATGATAAATATAATTATTATTGATGATTTTGAATCACATTTTTGTTATTTATCGTTTGAACTATTAATAAACATTGATATCGAAAAGAAATAAAAAAGTATACGTAAAGTCGTTTGATATGTGCTTAACATGAAAGACGTTTGACACATATATTAAACCCATTTAGATAACCTTTTAAAAATTCATATTTGCCTTCTTTTGATAATGTTTGTGCAAAATGTTATATGCAAAATATTAAGATAAAATCACTATCGATTAATCAAAATGCTAGTAAGTCACTAATTACGTCGCATGTTTAGCGAGCATAAAAAATTGTAAAATTGGGAAATTTAAATTTGGTACACTGCATCACCGAGCTTAATAGATAAAAAAATATACGAATGTAAAATTAAGTTAAGATGCACGACAAGTTCTATTATGAAAAAAATCATATCTTTACTGACTTGATCAGAGAAATAATAAGAAATTTACAAACTATATATTCCATAGGATGATTTGAACAAAAATCATATCTTTACTGACTTGATCAAAACATATATTCCATAGGGTGATCTGATCAGAGAAATAATAGAAAAAAAATCTACCATTTTAGCATTCCAATGACCCTACCTCGAGGGAACTCTTCGGTTGCCCGTGCATCATGCAATTTGCACATTCGAGGCTCATAAATTTCATTTTATCTTACCATTAAAGCAATCATTTGTCCGAAGGTTAGTTATGCATGCAGATTCTCTCGGAATATTTGAATTCATTACATGAATCTAACTTAATTTAACGTATAGGCAAGGATTAAAGTTCTTATGATCCAAATGATAATAGATATTGTAGAAAGATGTAGGATCAAAGATCAGTTGATGAAGGATTGTGAGATTCTGTGAAAGATCATAAAGATCCTATGAGCAAGAACGAAAAATAATTAGTTGTTAATACGAGATCATAAAAAATAGATCGAACATGTGACATACACGGATTTACTATGTTTTAAAACTTAATCACGTATATAATAGTATAAGTTATTTTTTTATGTTTGAAAAGTGATGTGATGATACAAGTTACGCAACGCTAATGTGATCACATGCAAAAGATTATCGACATAAAATTGAACTGTGAAAACATAGTTTTTGTGATATTTACTCTAACGTTCGTTTCGAACTAAACTAGTAAGCCTATGCATAGTTATCTTATCTTCTAGTCTTTGTACATATAACTGTTGATCTCTAATTAAATTCTCTTATTTCCCATTTTTTTAACGAACAAGACATCGAACAACTGCTAACTTAACCAATTCAATGCATCAATAATTAATTCTAAAATAGTTCGAACAAGAAATCGAACAACTAACATCTGAAATTAAATATTTTTTAGATATATTTCTTTATATGTAATATGTTATTAGCTCTTGATTAATCAATTTAATTGAAGACGAAAAGCGTAGGGTTAACATATGTGTAAAGCCTTTTTGTTATATAGTTCAAATTTTTAAATATCTCGAGACATGTACTCATACATACGATCGATTGAATCTGAAATTGATTAAATTCTCACTTTGCAACATGTACGCATAGCTCAAATTATCGATCTTAATTAGCCACCGTTTTATCTTGCAAGGGACAACACATTTCAGAGACAAGAACGTATCATGAGTAAATTAATCAAAAGATTTCTCATTATCTCATGCATATCTTTTCCTGCGTTCCATGAACAAATCAAATTCCCAAGAAAGCGAAGGGGACCATAAGATTTTCCCCATCAAATGGCATGAATTGCACATTTGCACTTGTAGTACATTTGGGGTGGAACTTGGTCATCATGGCCTGTGGAGATTGAGATGTGAAATGCAGAAAAAGGTTGGTGCATGTGTCCCATCCCAATGCATGCCGTGGCCCCTCCTGCAGGGACAAAAAATAATGAGCGTCGCAATCATATTATGTTTATTACTTTGCCTCCGTGCCACGTCTCTCTCTCTCTCTCTCCTCTCTCTCTCTCTCTCACACACACACACAGACGGTCGTTCACCCTTCGAACTTAAGATCGGGGTCCCATTTTCCCGTTCACTTCTGTCACGAGCCTTTTCTACATAGTTTAATTAGGAGAAATGACAATTTCAACTCGAAAGAAAATATACGTATGTACAATTATGTAAATTGTTGGATATATATATATTTTGAAACGAGTTGCATCAAGAGCGATGAAGTTATAATTTGATTAAAAGTTCCATATTTGTTCCACGGCTCCACAATGCAAATACAGTTTTGTACATATTCGAACTGGACCGGCAACATAAAATGATGGAGAATTATATGATGATAGAACGGTGAAATTTGCTTGTATAATTGTATTGTCGTAAATTATATGCTCGTGAGTGCTGAAACCCAAACTCCCCACTCCATCTAATCTGATTGCATGCATTCCTAACTTCTAACTCCACTACATGGGTGGGTGGGTGGGGGCAAATGGCCAATTTTAAGTACAATTGCAAGGTGATGATGGCCCAGTGATGCTCTAAACGAGCTCGAGCTTCCCTCCACAATTTCTCCATAAAAAAAGTTGGCAAGTGTGCATGGCAGCAAAGTACGTACGTCAGGGGTCCTCACTCCTCATTAAAAAGCAACGCCCAAGATTATTATTATTATTATCATTATTATTATTATTATTAAAGCTTACATACACCGTGCCATGCATGCAAAACACGTACGTCTGATTAATATGCACCAGATAGACGTACCTGGACGTGTTCTGTCTTGTTTCTGATCTAACTGATACCTAAAGTTTGCAGCAATTGTAAAACTCCTGGTGAGCTGAAAGTAGGGTTTCGATTCCGAAGTTTGATCCTCTAAGCCCATCATATTCAAGGTGTTCATCAACACACCAACTAATTAAGCCAAACGCTTTGGCACGCATCAATCGTCGTGCCAAATAAAAATCTTGGATGTCAATATGTTTTATTGTGAATATATAAATATATATCTTCACAGATCACATCTCAAGTTCAAGAAGAAGAAGAAGCCCACATTTTACAACAGTACCGCTCATTCCGGCAACCACCAACCTAAGCATCTCCTCTTTGTGAGGGGGCCTCTCTCTCTCTCTCTCTCTCTCTCTCTCTCTCTCTCTCTCTCTCTCTCTCTCTCTCTCTCTCTCTCTCTGAACATATATTTGCTATTCACATCTTCCATCCCCCCTATTGGTTTCCACTTATTGATTCCATTTGTTAAGTAATATCTTTTTTCTTTCTTTTACGATCAATTAATTCTCTCATCTACTTCATGTCCGGTTGTTGAGTATAGTATTAAATTGTGTGACTATTTTGTCCATCGAGGACTACACGAAATTTTCGGATGTAGAGGGTAGCCCACCTATCTATCTATATATCTATCTAGGTTCCAAGGATGAGCAAGCATGATATGTGATAAATACTGTTTCATTAATGTCATTTGCATTTGCCCCCACGGACACAACAACGGATGATAGGTGATTGAAATTACCATATGCACATAACATGAAAATAATTTACTTAATCGAAAGAAACAAAAAAGGGCAAATATTTGGCTAGTCATACACGCAACGCCTCTATATCATTCTTCGCCTTTAAGCCACCGAGTTGTTCGGCTACCTTTCTTTTTAAAAAAATTGTATTTTTCTTCTTACTTTAATGTGCTGTTAACTGTTTCGAGCCTTTTTTTTTTACATGTCTAATTACATTTTTATTGTTATTATATATCATTCAGAAACAATAAAATAAACTAAAACTATATACTTCGACATAATTGTTTAAAAAATTAGTAATTTTGTTTTTCTTAATGTGTAGGTTTTGGATTTTTTTAGGTTACAAATTTGCAGATGTTAATATATATGTAGAGAATGAAAAAAAAAGTACTGAGGCGAAGAGAAAAGGGTTTTAGACTTGTAAGGAGATGAATTGCTAGTTAAAGAGAGACAAACTGAAAGTATTAACAAATAGGTAGACTCTTAAAATCTGACTGAACATGATAAGAACAAGAATATTTGTGTACATAATTCAAAATATAGATTGCTCTCAATTTCCGGTTGTATTTGTATCGAAGTAAATAGAAAAATATAATATCATATTATGAGGACAAATAATGCAAATATGTTAATTACTTCATGTACTAATTTTATTTTGTGCATTTTATAATATCCTCATATAGCAATTAGCTATTATTGTATATTTTGTTGATTAATTAAATAATGAATGCATTATGTGTATTTCTAGGGTTCGTTGCGAATAAAGATAATATATTTTTGTGGATTATATATATAAAGCGGTTTCATAAATTATAAGATACTTTCAAAATTGAGATGTAATGATCATAATAACTTTATAATCCTCCACTTAATCTTGTTTTAGACAGCCCCCTAGATTCATCATTAAATTAAATTTGTGATGATATATACATCACTTAGTGAAATTTTTTTTGATTAAATTGTACACTGCCTATTTTTTTAATCCTGATTTTTATATATTCTTTTTTTTTTCATCAAAGGAAGGGCCCTTTCAATGTTCTCATCGATCATGATGATGCCAAATATTTAAAATCCAACGATGGGGTCATCACAAGATGCAAACAATATATCAAACTTTGAGCACCAATCCAAGATAAATTTCGTGTCCGAAAGATGTCATGACGTGTCGCAATGCGAGTCATGGAATCAATTTCTTAAGCTATTAACTCCGTAGGATATGAATATTTTGTACCATTAAGATAACGGGAGACAATACATGTTAATATAATTTAAATAAAAAAGTCCCCATTAGGAAAAGGTGATGCAATCATGCACGTTTTATAGTGGCAAAAATGTGAGATCCATCAACCCGATAATAATAAAAAAAGGGATTATATTAAAGAAAATGTGAGATCCAAAAGAGCCGACCGCTGCTTCGTTGTCTCCCCTTTGAAGGGCGCGATTTGATGACAACATCCGAATCTTCTCCGGGATTAATTAACTACTCAAAGTTTTAATTAATTAATAATTAATTAATTGCTTCCATCATCTCCTCCTCCTCCCGAGAACACTACACTTTTTTGTAAACACACCATCGATTAAATTAATTACTCCTAAAGCCATTTAATTCTCTAGCCCCCTTGTTCATTTTTTTTATTACGAGTCATCGAATAAAAATTTAAATTCAATAGTCTTTAATTTTCTTACAGGTTTGTGAACTTTTTTATATGCACAAAAAAATTTAAATTCACTATCACCTCACTAGTCACCTCATTAGTTTGTATCATCCCGAATCGTATGTCTACTTATAATAAACGAAACTTTCAACGAAAATATTTTTCATCTTTAAACGAGAACAAGTTGTTTATCACTTTACTTTTCTTTTTTCATTAGCGAAATGAGGGTGAATTTTGGTGGATCGTTAGATAATTCGCTTGTGATTAAGATTTTAAGTTTCAATTCTAAAGACCAATTTGAACTCAAGGTCTCTATATGATATTACGTGAAATTAGATGTATTATTAATTATTTTTAAAAGTTAGACCAATTAAAAAGAGCAAAATCATTATATTTATAATTTTTAATATTTTTCGTCTAAAGTAAGGTTGTTTTTTTTTGTGTAATTGAAAAATACGAATACACTTTAAGATAGGAGTGCACAAATTGAGACATTAAATTTCTAGGTCAATGATTCAAATATCAAAATGGACGATTCGCAGATAACTTATGAGTTTTTAAAGCTCAATTTCTATTTAAATATTCAAAGAAATTATCGTTAAAAGTACAAATGGATTCTTTCATCGATCAAATAAACTAATTACATTTCTCTTTGGCGCTCTTCTTTTTCTTTTCTAAGAATTTGGTTGGTTTAACAAAAAAGTTCTCTCACTGGTAAAAGCAAACACATGTACATGATGTTGGAGAAATACTTTCATATCTTTTAGAAAAAATACAAAATTAAAGATCATTTCTCTTGCTACATATCAAATAAACAATCTAATGCATATATTAAGTTTTGCTTTGTTACTCAAACAACAAAAAAAATCAATGTCACAACTCATAACCCTCATCAATCCTGATGACTCAATTTCTGGAAGACCTCGTCATAAGAATGGCGAGTTAACAAAAGCCTATCAGAGCATCTTCTGATCTGTTCCTGTCTGCAAGACCTTATGGAGTTTATACATATACTAATCCTTGACAGTACTTATCAGAAGACTTCTCCAAACCTTCCATTTTTTTCTCCACAGTCCAATTCATCAACCTGCCTAAAACAATATATAATATGTTGCGTGATTCTCTGAATAGGAACAATTGTATATCTACTTGGTTCCTCCTATCAATGTAATCTCCTTGGACAGAAGATATCTGATGCAATCCCCTCCATTGCATCACACTTTTATCTACTTTTAACTGGTTGCAAGTTATGTATTGCACATATGTTGCTGGGACAATGACTAATTTGACTTGAAAGGTGTGTTTTTGGTGTGGAGCAGAAGCAATGCAAGCAAACAGTGAATAAACTTAGCCCCCCTCCCAAAATAAAATATCAGGGAAGAATGGACAGTGCTCTGTTTTCTCCTGAAACACATCAATTTATGCAACCACAAATGTGGCAACAGCTTGTTATCCCCCGTCCTCTCGAACAGCTTGTCCTGTTTCTGGACCTTATGGACCACGCTCGCTTATATCTTCGTCAATTCTTATCCTTCTTTGCCATCAATTTGATGCCATTTAACTTTTGTAGTTGTGTGTTCTGGAATGGGTAAACTTTATATATCTGAACATAGATAGTGTATCATAATGCTTACTTCTTGTTCCCACAAGATGATATCACTAGTTCATCATACCATGAAAAGCTATATCATCTCCAGCAAGATCGAGCTTAATAAATTTATGATTTATTTAACGCTTTTTTCATTCAAACTTGCTTAAGTTGAATATTGCAATTAATAACAGAGAGAAACAGGTAAAAAGACTGATATTGATCTTTCACATCTCTATTCTTTCTCTCACTTTCACACAATGAAAGAGCCTCTGATGTGAATCACAAGAAAGCGAGAGGTAGAGAGCGTTAATTGACCTCCTTGTCTTTTAGAGGAAAAAAAGAAGTATATCTCCTCCTTTTTCTCCCAACTGTCTGCCTCTTCTCTCGGTCCCCCTTTTATATAATATAATATAATATATTCTTTTTAGGTTGTCACCCTCGCATTCAAGAAATGAGATGTTATTGAGTCTAGCAAATTTAATGATCTCAAATTACATGTTTAACTACATACGACACGATTTGTTTTGTATACACAAAAAATAAAATTTAAAATTTGTTTTAACCGACGCGAGGTTGTTTCTTAATTCACCTCAATTAATTTAGAGATGCCCAATTATTTCAAAATAATACGCTATAATATAATATAATAAAATAGAAAGATAATTATAATTCGTCAATTAATTAATAATATATAATTTGGAGGAAGGTAACTTGGTTGCATTGCGCTTGCGCCAAACTTTCACTCCCGATTTTGCCCCTCAAATGCTAACCCGAAGGCGCACGTTAACCCAAGCGCGCGCCGTTTAACCCAACCAGAGAGACCCCTTTTTTTATTTATTTATAGGCACAGGGAATCGCGAGCTCTCTGTTCTGGCAAACTCCTCTGCCCCTTAATTTTGCCTCCTCCTCCATCTCCCTTCCTCCCTCCTGTTTTGTTCTCAAACTAAGCTTCCCCTTTCTCTCTCTCCCCTCTCTTTTCACTGCAGCTATGAGGAGCTTTGTGGCTTCGTGCTGTAGATGACACAGAGTTCGTGATCCATCATCATCATCCATGGTGATGGGATCTGACGGAGAGGAGATGGGTCAGAAGGAGAAAGAAGAGGGGCCATGGAAGAGACCCTCCACCCCTCCCTCCCTCTTCTCCTCTGCGCCCCTGATCATAACCCCTCTTCAGCTGCTCCCATAGCAGATGCTTCCGTGCACAACTCTCTCCCTCACACCTCATTTTTGAACTCGGTTACAGCTGCGGCCGCAAGCGCGCAAGACTGCGGTCTGTGCTTTTGCTCTTCCAAACGAATTAGTCCTCATTTTTTAGCTGTAGAGATCGATCTGTTCACAAGTTCTTCCATTAAACCATTCGACCACGTCGAACTGTGACAGCCATGAAGAGACCCCTCAGTGACTCTGACTCACTGATGACCACGTGCCCCTCTGGTACTTACCGTAACTCTAACCATTCTATTCGGAACTCCAATGAGTTCGTAGATTTTAAAGCAAGTTTCTAACTTTTCTTCTTTTGTCTCACGGAGAAGTAGAATGCTTGAACTATAGCAGACAAAATGAGTTATGTGCATAATTGCGTTCGTGTCTGTTGGTTTTCTGAATTTGGAACGTGATATGCATGTAGGCGAGAAGGGGATGTACGGCAGAGGGTTCCAGTCAATTATGGACGGAATGGACGACGACGAGTGCGGCGGCGGCGTCGGTGACGACGACCTATGCGCAGAGCAGGCCGGGGGTTTTGGAGGAGGGGAGAAGAAGCGTCGTCTGAGCGTGGAGCAGGTGAAGGCGTTGGAGAAGAATTTTGAGGTGGAGAACAAGTTGGAGCCGGAGCGCAAGGTCAGGCTGGCGCAGGAGCTCGGGCTGCAGCCGCGGCAGGTGGCTGTCTGGTTCCAGAACCGCCGAGCTCGCTGGAAGACCAAGCAGCTGGAGCGCGACTACGCTGCGCTCAAAGCGAGCTACGACGCGCTCCACGCGGACTACGACTCCCTCCATCGAGACAAGGAATCCTTACTTGCGGAGGTGAGCTCGCGAGGGACAGGGAGTTGGCGGGCGACCATAATTACGATGGATTCGCTTGTCGTAGAGTAAAAAGTAGCAATCTTGATTAGAATTCAATTTCTGACAGTATATATTTGATGTTGGTGGATATGCAGATAAAGGAGCTGAAGACCAAGCTGGGCGAAGGGGAGAGTCTGAGCTTCTCCTCCGTCAAGGAAGGGCAGTTGGTCTCCGGGGCCGAGAACAAGGCCGCCACATCGCCGGAGGAGCCGCCGGCTCTCATCTACAAGGACGGATCATCGGTCGACAGCGACTCCAGCGCCGTGTTAAATGACGGCGCCGTACTGAACGACGAGAACAGCCCCCGCTGCCAGGCAGCCGCGGGGTTCGGCAGCTGCTCCTCCTTCCCCCAGGAGGACGCTTCTCCGTTCATGCTTGACAATGGTTCAAAGAACATCAACAGAGGCGAAGGAAGCTGCTTTTATCAGCAGCCGATGCTGAAGATGGAGGAGCACGAGTTCCTCGGTGGGGACGAACCTTGCAGCAGCTTCTTCTCGAACGAACAAGCTCCCACGCTCAATTGGTACTACTCGGATCAGTGGAACTAGTCTGCAGTTGTAGTTGCTACTTATTCTGGCGGTGCCGGAGACGGCGATTAAGATCTGCTTAGCAGCATACGATCGAGACGCGCGAGGGAAGTCTGGGAAAATTTTTGTATAATGCGAATGTGTATCTAAGCCTTTTAAATTATGCAAATGATGTAATGTGTAATAGTCGTCCTATGTAGTATTAATGTGTAGTAGCAGCAGCAGAAGAAAGCAGGAGCGGTGTACAAAAGGAACTCTGCATATCGAGAGAGAGAGAGAGAGAGAGAGGTTTGATGACCTTTTCATCACAATAAAGGAAAAAGTAAGAAGCCCTTTTAAACCTTGGATTAATTAAGAGCAAGTTGGAAAGCTGACCTTGGTGCACGCAAACTGGACATAATAATAAAGAACTAGTGGAGTAGTGCGCTGTTGGACTGTTGGTGTAGCGGCGATGCTATTAAAAGTTGGATTCTCTCTCTCACACACACACAAACACACAGACCATGAGTTCACGTGGTTCCGGTACAACCTTGACGTCGACGGCCACCGGCCTCCTTTCTGTGCATCTGTCAGCTTCTTAGATATACGAAGAAGTCATGACCTGTTGGAACTGTATACTTGTCCACGATCCAAATTGCGAGGTTTACAGCAGCTCTATAGCAGGCATTTCTGATTTCAACCCAGTACATCAAACCTTTAATGGCTCCGGTCACGACGCTTCTGAATGTTCTCTTCTCTCGAGTTCCAACTTCCAGATTAACACGTGAGTATCAACGGACAGACGCAGGATCTGATGCGTGTTTATAGTTTCGACAAATAAGCGAGATGTTCTTAATTTTCAATTGGATTAGCCGAATGATCAAACTTCGGATACTCAAATTGTAGTTTTCTTCACAATCTGGTCGCCGCAGTTGTTACGCAGTCGATATCTCAAAGTAATGACCGGACCAATTTCGACAACGACGAACCAAGTCAGCAACGCCGGCCATGTTCCACTACTTCGGACCACCAAAAGCATCACGCCTCTTTCAGGCACCTCATGCTGTCTGAAACATCAAAAAAGAAGAGCTCGCGATTAAATTTAAAAAAAAAAACGGAAGGAAGAAATAACAATGAACTTTATTATTCCAGGGGATCTTGTTCTATATATATACAATGATGAGCGTTAGAGAACAGTAATAGCATATAATAAACTTGGCATCCCCTGTTAAGACCCTTTTAATAAGCTCCTTGGAAGTTTCTACCACTACAAAAACGTTGAAATAGACTCGCACCATTTTCCCCCACCTTCTCTCTTCTCTCCCCTTCTAGCTCATCAGTTTCTTCAAACAGATTCTTCTCTGACAACAACATACTCTTGGCCGGACGTGTGAGTCACCAACACACACATTGAATGCGAGCTGTCACGAGATGCCAAGTTGGCAGGCTCACATGGGGCTCCTGTACCTTCCTGTTTTAGAACTTTTTACAGGCTTTGAGGGCCTGTTGCTTTATATTAGCTCCTGCCATCCACTTCCCCTCCCCCTCGCAACAGGCATGGCTAGATTTGAGCTCGATCAGTTTCGCCAGATTATAACACCATATAGTTGCCAAGGTTGGGTCATGGGTGTGTTTTTTGAAAGCGTGCTTCTACCTCAGCATGCTTCCTACAATTTCAGTATTATTTTGTAAGTATATACATGAGATATATGACAACAAATGGCAGCAATTGTTCCAAATAAGTTTGTGGACAAGTGTTCCCCTGCATAAAACGGCATTGCCTGTTCAGTAGGAATGCGTTTAGAATCTGTAGCAGTAAAGTTAAACTTGCATGCTTCTGTTTTATAACGGGGGGCTTGAGTAGGTACATCATAAATACGAAAGCTAAAGAAGACGAGCATGATTCATCTCATTCTGGACTTGGAGACGAGCAAAATGATATCAGAAACATAACATAACCCAACAGCTGTCCTGGCTATGCACTTCGCAGTGCATCAGAATACTTTCTAAATGCAAACTGATCTACAGTCAAGCTGCATCACATAGGTGGCAATTGTTTCCTATTTCTTAGGACTCAGTACAACAAGTGCTAGGATAGTTGGACAGAAAGCAAGGAAGTAGAAAATAGAAAAAAAAAAGTAACCTCTAAGCAATCTTTGGTTTTAGAAGGTTCCAAAGTGACATCAAACTGCTGAAATGCACAGGGGAGATCCCCTTCTATTTTAAGAGCCTCTTCTGACTTTCTTATTTGAGACATTCACATGTGTTCTCTGGTGGACAGTAATTAACCTTGAAGCATATCAGCATAGTTCTTGAAATCTTAGTTAAATTATCGGTTTAAGTGCATATACTCCTTTCATGGTAGGGCCAGAGGAACTACAACGTTGGCACTAACAGTGCCACCAATTAAAGAGGTATGGACATCTCACATATGTATGAGTTCCCTGCAAAGGCGCTCCTAGCTTAGAATTCTGATAAGAACAAGCAACAGTGTGACAATTAAACTTAGCAATCCTGTTGATGCCACAGTGAAAGCCATAAAAACAGACAGATCAGTGCTGCATTGTCTGTCTTGACAACAAGGTTGTGGTAGTGGTGACAGCACGTTCAAAGATTAAGAGATCTCAAATTTAATTGCCCAGGTCGGAACTTTTCTAGGAACCCATATGTACGTGAACATGATGCATTTTACTAACGATATTATCTCGTGGAAAGAATATATTAGTGACATATCACTTGTTTTGGCCTTAAAACAAAACTCCAGAAAGATTACATTTTTTTATTTTGGGTCCCCCGTTTTATCGATCACAATATCTATTGAAGTCTTTTATTCAATACCTGTAACTGAATATGTCTGCTATTCAATTTGGCCCTGATTTCTGATTCTGAAATCACTTCCTGTACTTTGCTGATTGCAAGACACGTGTCTGTGCTTCATATACTTCATCCCATACTGATAAAGTTCCATTCTCTTAACATCATTTTGATTGTCACATACAAATGACGTTCAACAACAGCCATGCAGCCCAGTGGACAAAGTAATCTTTTGCTCTCATCAAGTCGTATTTCACCACTAAAAAAAAAACAGCACTTTGGATTCTGAATCTAAGGTGATTAATTAACTGTGGATGCGAAAGTCTTAGTGGTCACCTTCTTGCTTTTGTTGGAGTTGATGAATACTTTAGGGTCTTTTGTTTCTCACACCGGATTCGTTCACGTGAGCTTAGGGGAATTTAAATATTACCCAATTGTCTGTGCTGTTGGCGTGCGAACAAAAGAGAGGTTCGGGGGCACCACCCCCCCCCCCCCCCCCCCCCCGACGGCGAGACGAATTTTAAATTTTTGTTTAGCCGGTCCGTATGGTTCGGATTAAGTTTTTTTTCTGTTTTGTTCGGGTTTTAAACCCGTTTAAAAGAGACTTATTTATAATTTATTTTCAGATGTAATCTGTGTGACGACTATAAATCTAAACGATATAGTGAAAATTTCTTTACAGAACTTAATTCTAATATCAAAGGTGAATTTTGATAATTCGTATGTCACCTTCATTTTTCTATAATTTCTCTGTAATATCCTCTCCCTGTTCTCAATTTTTTTCATCAGCTTCATTAGATGGTAAAGCCTCCGTCGGGTTGACAAGCATGTAACACAAAAAGAAAATAGACTTTTGAGCTTCTAGATATGACATGGTGTCGTATCTTTCCTTTAAGATTCGATGAAACATAGCATCCAATAGATGGGCTTATACTTTGCGTATGTCATGGGAGAAACGACAGGTCAGACTACTCGAGGTCACCATAGTCATGCTACGTTTCACAAAGTAACTACGTTTAGGAATTAGGAGTAAACAAATGAGAAAATTTTGGAGTGCACACAGCACACCTCTTTAGTCGTACATGGAGCGAGTCCCTTCAAAACCCACTCTTTATATTTTTAATTTTGCTTTGCAATTAGTCCTCGGACCTTTCTTTATAATGAAAAAAAGTAAGCAAAGAAACTTATGAACAATTTTCTTCTCCCACGAAATTAGTTAGAGTGATAATGATTTAGATTTGTATTCGAACAAGAAAAAAAATCCAACCTTTCCGTAGGTGTGAAAGTGATTCGAGTCGGATCGATTTTTCGATAAAAAATTTATTCATTATTTTTTACATCATTTTTTTAAAATCACAAAAATAATCCTAAAATCATTTAAAAAAAAAGAAAAATCACTCTCTAATTGATCAATTTTTTGGATGATTTTTTTGAACTCCTATTTTAGTAAATAATATTTTAAAAAATATATAATAAATTAAAATTAAAATTAAATTATTTAATTTTATAACTAAATATAATATATAATGTTAGAACTATTAAATTAGAGGTTCATAATGTGATAACAATATATTAACCTATATAAAAAATTACTACACCAGTAATAAAATAATTGATTATATTTAAAGTAATAATAAGATCCAAGAATCCTTATAGTTTTTTTGGAAACCTTTGGATTTTGCTCTATTTAAAAATCATCCTAAATCAATCAATTTCTTTAAAAAAAAATGTCTACTTTATTCTTTCACTAAAGAGCATGATTAAGTTTTGCAATATGAACACAGGATTTGGAATCCAAGACAATAAATGGAATAAACGACCTGGTGATCAGACCTGATGAGTGTGGTCGTTAAAAATCATTTCAAAGACTATTCTAAATCTAAAATTCATATCCACCCTAAGTCGTCAAAAGATTTCCAAATTCTACTAATTCCCTCTTCTCTTTTCATAAAAGGGTAAAAAGACAGCATATATTTTTTTCATCATAAAGAGTATTTCCTGTATTGTCACTCTATGATATTCATCTATCTACAATATTTATCACTTATTAAATCATTAGAAAAATGCATTATCTTATTTATTGAGCATAAATAGTTTATCTACTAATTTAAATAATCATGATTACTTATACGAAAATAATATCAAAAATTAAATTTATCAATTTATTAGGTAAATAAATTTATAAATAAAAATGATAATGATATGTAGTAGAAAATGTAAATTGATCATGATTATTAGAACTAATCATGATAATCATCATTGTTATATTATTATTACGGATAGTAGTAGTAGTTAAATAACAATTAAGAATATATAGTACTACTGCTAGTAATGATAATAGTAATTATATATTCTATTCTATTTTTTTATGGAAGATCCATAAGGCCAAATATGAAAAGTAATTAAATAAGATTGCCACCTAGTTTATAGTTTATAATTTATATTAGGATTATTAAATAATTCAAATTAATTTAAATCAAAATAACGAAACAAGATAATACGATGGACTTAATTTTGAGTTCCTTAGCAATGAGTCCATATTTTTTATTGATTGGGATTTGCGAGATCTCTTGATTTACGAAATAAAACAAAAAAAAAACGTGCCCCTCGATACGGTGGGCATAGCCCACGGGCCACGCAGGCCTTGTCGGGTGGGGCCCGGGACGGGCAAAGGGTCGTTTCGTAGTGATGGGGCGACTGCGACACTTTGTTTTCTGCCCACGGCGCGTGGCAGAAGCGTTTTGGACGTTTTGAAACTGCGGGAGCTGTCAGCCCGCGGCAGGTCCAAACACTGTGGGCCTCCGTTGGGCTCCACCGTTGAAGAAATAATAATAGTCCAAATGAACATTCAACTTTTCTCTACTCTTATTATTATTATTATAATAATAATAATAATAATAATAATAATAATAATAATAATAATAATAATAATAATAATAATAATAATAATAATAATAATAATAATAATTGTTTACTTATCTTTTTGTTTTAAATTTGGAACGAAAAAAATAAAGGGGATCAAAAGAAAAGGATGCTAGATATTTGATGTATCTTGGCATTCGGATTATTGGGAGGAACTTTTAAGCTGTCAACAGAAATGCATGGGAAAGAAAAATAAATAGAGGGAAGTAAATATTATTATAGACCGAAGATGGATTGCCATTGAATGTGGTTGATTATGAAAGTATGTGCCCATGAATAAAGGATTCATTGTGAAGTTTTCTGATATACCTACAAATTTGATTAGACATATTAAGTATATATGGAAATATGTTTTTGTTTAGGTATGATACGTTTTGAGAGAACGATGCGAATTAAAACTCAAAACGAATAATATCACACGCTGATAAAAAAATATTTATAAAATAATTTAAATTCGAAGCTACTAACATCCATCAATTGCTTCTACTCTACTAACAGATGAGCCAACCAACTTTTGGTTATAATTATACAATGAGAATACTATCATTCGTCTTGTGCCAATGGAAATAGACGTCCATAATTTGAAGACCCGCAATGCAACCAAAATCCCAATAACTATATCACATAATCTGAATAAAATAGTACGATTAAATGTTTCTGTGTTTGTTTTGTTCACATCGTGTAAAAAGTAAATTTAGACTTCAATTTTAAATGTATAACTATGCTATCATACAAATGTACTTTTCTATATAGATGATGCACTTTTTTATATGGATACTTTTAATATCTAATCGCAACCGCAGGCTTAAGATTTCCAAAAATGATTGGGCCATTTTTAGCGGTTGAGATATTTGACGCTCGGGAATATAAGATACATTTGGCGTGACTTTTTTTTTTAGATTCGAACAAACATTGAACTCAATTGTTGTTCATAAGCACGGGAGAAAAATTTTCTTTTCCATTGGGATAGCATGATATGGCATTGGCAAAATGAGAAACTAGAAAGATGATTAGTAAATTACGTGCATTTTCAAATGTAAAATGGATACCTAGAGATGTCCACTCTCCGGCGAGGAAAAAAAATCCAAAATATTTAAAGGGGTGTTTGTTGGCCGAACCGAAACCACGCCCTTGTTTCATCCGGTTCCGTCAAACTCTTTCGAAATAAGAACTTATCGAAGGGTCACTTGACTCCGGTTCCACGTGATCGTTTCCTTTTTAAAATTCATTTCTATTTTTTCTTTCTCTTTACTCTCACACCATATTTTTTATAAAATAAATTATTTAATATACATAAAATAATTTTAATAAGATATTAATACAATATTATTTATTAATTATTATTTTATTAAAAAAATTAATATATCATTAAATATAATTATTTTAAAAACATTTTTATATTTAAATAATATATTTTAAACAAAAATTTTCCCATAAATTTTTTTATTTCAAAAATTTTATATTTAATTAATAATAAAATTATACTTTATAATTATAATAAATATTTTAATTCAAAATCCATAAAAAAATTCATTCAATCACATCTATTTTTTTTTATCACATCAACCACTTTATTTCTTATCATCATATTTCACACCAAATAAACATAACCCGAACTAATCTATCAATTCAATTATGCACCGAAAATTTAAAAGACCGAACTATCCTAAAAGAACATAAAATAATGCATTCCATTTGTTTTGTCAGCAAGACCAACACGTCATATATGTAGCATAAGAATGATTGGCAATACAATTTAATAGATTTGTTGGGCCTTTCTTACTCTACGGCCCAGTGAGTAAAACAAAAGAATAATAATTTGGCATTTAGCACTTTTTTCCCCAATAGAAAACATAAATTTTAAAATAAGGAGGTGCAAATTTCTTTGGAAGGTATCGGGTGATTTTGGGGAGGCTTGGTCGAACGAACCAAAAAAAACCAATACAACTCACTAAAAGTTGTTGGTTCATGTCCGCTTCAATCGTAGCCATTCATCTATGAAGATGACAGATTAGACGACGTGGATCAATTGGTAGCAGCCTGCAACCGATTTTTGTGGTTGCAACTTACTTATATATATATATATTTAGGACTTAAATAATGATGTCCATATATTGTGTTTCTCCTATAAATATATGAATCAAATTTAAAAAGTCTTAATAAAAATAAATCATTAACCGATACACTTTTTTTTTCAA
Source organism: Pontederia crassipes (assembly GCA_030549335.1). NCBI lineage: Eukaryota > Viridiplantae > Streptophyta > Magnoliopsida > Commelinales > Pontederiaceae > Pontederia > Pontederia crassipes. The sequence goes on along the minus strand of CM060185.1, from coordinate 6,320,779 downwards.
TAGAAGCATACTTTCATTTTATTCTATTTTTTCTTAGATATATTTCCTCTCCAAATTCATGAAATTCTTCGAATCCTTTTAGATTCTCCATTCGAATTATATATATTTTTTCGGTGAAGCATTATATAAGTTGAATGAGGGAGTGAAAGATTATAGGGGAGCATGTTTTCTCCACGGAGAGCCATTTGATTTAAATAACATTAGTTGAGACGTGACAAAAGGTAATAAATAAGTAAAGAAAAGAATCCGTTATGCATCCCAATCATTTCATATTATATTAAATTAACGTCGTGTCAATTAATTATTTTTGTTTTCGATTGCAACGTTTTGATCCCAACAACGGATGAGGTTTCCAAAGAATTTGTTTTGCAGACATGATAGTGGTTATTTATTTGTCTCCATCCCAATAATGTATATAAGAAAGGGCTCAAAGCCAAGTAACAATTTGAACACTTGTTACATAAGGAAACCTCATCCGTCGATCTGACTATTCTAGCAATTATTTGAAAACTTTACCATAATTAGTTTCCTCTTTCTTTCTTTAATAAAAGAAATTAATTAATGAAGGGATTCCGAGGGTTGAAAAAGCAAAGAAAAAAAGGGATTCCGAGGTGATGAACAACATACGGGCGCTCAAACCCTAAACATATTGTGTTTGTACATAATTAGGAGCACTTAATTTAACCAATACTTAACTAGTTCATATAACATAATTTCTCTTTCACTTATATATAGGTAAAATGAATGTGCTAAGCAATCTTTGCTTCACACCATGTGAAACAGCTCTGCAACCATCCAGATTAGATCTAATGACTCAGATCATGTCCACGATATTTTGACATAGCTCAGAAGATATTGACGAGATTTTGACTGCCCATCTCTCTCCCTCTGTTCTCTCCCCCTTTCTCCCCGATCTCCCTTTTGGCGATCTCCGGCGAGACAATTCTAGAGAGAGGGAGGGAGGGAGCAGCCTGTGATGGTGGGTCAGCATGCAGAGAGAGAGAGAGAAAGAGAGAGAGAGAGAGAGAGAGAGAGAGAGAGAGCATTTTGTGAGATGATCGTAAGTTGCTGGATCAAATCTGGATGACATCCTGTGAGATTTGATCTGAGTCATTCGATCTGATCTGGACAATATAGATGCTGGTCTGCATAGCGTTGAGCAAGTGACCCATATATATATATACATATATATATAATATGGGTAAAATAAATGTGCTAAATACCTCCTGCTCATCACCATGTGAAGCAGCATCTGAACTGTCCAGATTAGATCGGGCGACTCAAATAAGATCTAATCGGATGTTGTCCAGATCTGATCCAACAATTGATGATCAACTCATGAGGTGATCTCTCTCTCTCGCTCTCTCTGTTGATCCTCCGTCACCGGCTGTCCTCTATCACATACCACCTCTCCATCGTTGCATCGCCTCTCCGTCGTCCTCGATCACCGACCACTAAGCATCATCTCCTCTCCCTCACCCTCGATTGCCGGCCGCCATCGCATCGTCTCTCCCTCGCCCTCGCTCTCGATCGTCGGCCACTGTCTCTCTCTGCGCGCGCGAGTTGCAGCGCCATCAGCCTTACCTCGCCTTGCTATCGTCGTGGCCTCATCTCGCTATCGCTCGCTAGAGATCGCTAGAGGGGAGATAGGAGAGAGCATAGGGAGAGAGAGGGACAAGCAAAATCTCGTCAATATCTTGTGAGATATGTCAAAATATCGTGTGCGATCCAATATGATATGATCTGGATGGCTGCATGTAGATCCACTTCACAGGTTTATATACACGAATTCGGGTCATGTCTTCTCCTGGAACAAGAAAAGCTATAAGCAACTGATGTCGCCAGACAACGATACATGGCAGAGGCGTTGTGGATCATGCTCAAACTTGAACTTTGTCCCTCATATATTAATTTTCAGAGCTCTTTGGATTAGTGACTCGAACAATTAATATTATACATACGCTCTTTTTTCTTGGTGGGGAGAGAATGGGCATTCGTTCCCTCGCCATGGATCGATGCCTTTGTTGGCACATGGTGCTACAAAGCTGCTGGTCATTCCCCTTTGCCTTCCTCATTGGCAACAATTTATAATGTGTAGCCAATATTATAATTTTAAACTCTCAAAACATTACATTTCTTTTAGATTAGGTGTATAATCGTATAGATGCAATATTGTTAAAAAAAATTAAGGATAATCATTTTACGTGAATAAATCACAAAATAATTATGAGTTTATATATAGTCACCATTTTATTTTTAAGATGCATTTTAAAAACTTATGGACTTAAGATCCAAAACCATCAATATATTGATGGACTAAAGAACTGTTAGTTTGTTACAAAAGATATCAAACTCAATTTTGCTTGCTCGCTTAAATCACGTGGAAATTCGACCAGCAAGCCGCTATGCTAACAATAATTAAGAATGAGAAAAAGAAATGTAAACTTAGATTAGATCTACATTGAATATTTCAACCGAAAATCTATTTTCTGAAATTCAAATATTTTTTTAAAAATAAAATAGTATATCAAATATCATTAAATTCAAAGTACTTTAAATAAAAAAGATAAAACATATAGGTTTAAAATAATAAAAAAAGTAACGAATGCGATTTAAAAAAAAGATAAATGCATTGAAGAAAGATTAAGTATCGTACTATATAATATTGTCTATCATAAATATATTACAAAAGTCTTTATATTACGGTAGAATGAGTACTAATACTTTTTCTTTATGAATGGAATAGAAAATTAAATTGAATGAATTGACACAGATTAATCGAATAAACCTTGCACATGCTACACAAAGCACAAGATAGAAGAAAGGAACGCTCAAGTCCGTGGAGGAGGATGCTGGCACGTAGCACGTGCCATAAATCTCGTAAAGCCGACGGTACACGTGGGAATCCACCGGCAAGCCGGTGAATGCACGTTCACGATTTCTGGCACGATGCAGCAGCGTCGGCCGCTCGTGCGCCTATTTGTCTACAAATTAATTGCTTCGCTCTTCCTTTTATTAATTCCAAAAAAAATATGAACCCCCTCCAATTATTAACTTTTCGAATCAATAGTAATAAAATCATCAAACATTACCAATAAGAATGTCTCACAGTTCTCGAGTTCATAAAAGAAACATTTTGTTTACTTCCAAAACTTACGGGAAAGAAAAAAATAGCTTGCCTAGCGACGTGTCTCCTACCATGCAACGTGTGCCACCACCACTCATCCAACCGACCGATCTTAGATACTAAACTCGAGGCCGCTTCCTCACGTCTACCAGTCGGAAAAGCTCTCACCTCCACCCCCACATATCCCCCCTTTCTCTCTCATCTCACTCGTGCAGGTGTGTGTAATGTGTATATATATGTAGACACATACGACTTCGTCGTAAGCAAGTGCGAGTGCAGTGATACAAAAGCTGTCCTGCTTACGTAGAGGAGGAGAGAGATCGAAGAGGAAAGGGGGAGAGAGAGAGATGGGGCGACCGCAAACCGACGAAAGACTGTGCAGGTGGCACCCGAAGCACAAGCTGTCCACCGGAGTCTGTCCCTTCTGCGTGCGAGAGAAGCTGCTCCAGCTCACCACCTCCGCCTTCTCAACCGGCTCTTCTTCTTACAGCGGTCACGTCTACTCCTCCACGGCCTCCTCCTCTCCGTGCTCTCTGGATTCCGACGTCTCTTCTTCGGCTTCCTCGCCTCGACGGCGTCGCCATTATATTGATCACGCGAAGAGGGCGAGAGCGAAGCATCTCGTCAACGGGGGGGCTGCCAAGCTGAAGAAGAGCAGATCTTTGGTGTTCGAGATAGGAAGCAGGGGCGAGTTGCAGATGGAGGAAGGAAAACACATGAATAAGGGAAAGGAGAAGGAGAAGGAGAAGAGGAATAGAAGCAAGAAGAAGGGAATGTTTTGGTCGAAGCTGCTGCTGAGTGCTTCAAAGAGGAGAGATGGAGATGAGGTTGCTATTGGTGGTGGCGGCGGCGGTGATGGTTTGAGGCACTCAGAGACCTTCAAACAGAGGGCTCCAACCACTTGGGGCTTTGTTCCCTTGATCTGATGACTGATATTTGTTGATAATTTTCAATTTTTTTTCTGTTCCATGCATTTCTTCCTCTTTCTTTCAAATCATCTTGAACAAACGATGGGAACTTATTTGTTTGTTAATGCTTTATCCATGTTAATTAAAGCAGCATTTGATCATTATTTTTCTTTTCTTTTTTAACAGCATGGTTTCAGAATTTGATCCTTTTTTGAGTTCTATATTAATTGCTTCGTGAAAATTACAGACAGTTATTTGTCTCATAAGACTGGTTGAAAGGTTTTTTTTTTTTCATATTACTGCGACCTTTTCAAAAGTGAAGAGAAACTTAATAAAAATGAATAACTCAACTTTCAGTTTTCAGGGATTTCAGACGTCAAAACTCTCACTATGAGGGCGGTACACTGGTTTATGCAAAGTTTCACTTCCGAGTGCAAGGAAATTTTATTTGTTCATTACTTTTTGTTGTTCTTTTCTGTGCAACAAGTTCAAGATTTTCAAGAAATTATTGATCATCTTACAACTGGTTTTATTTATTTATTTCCAGTCATGAAGATATATTAGATCTATGCGCTGAATAGAAAATAAAAGAGAAATTGAATTATTTAGTTCTCTGAAAATTAAAGTAAAAAGAAGGCATCTTTTTAAACAGAATTATATTTATATTGATTAATATACATATTGTATTCGTTTTGACAATGTCACACGTCTGTCGCGTCATCGCTAAAACTACAGAAAAATAATTTTCCTATTTGAGTGCTACATGCGAACTGCGAAGCATTTGAAATTCGGTGGAAATCGAATCCACATCTTTTGTCTGTCAAAATCCTGACGTAATTAACTGAAATAGGTTGGGTTAAGCGGTAGGGATTGAGTCTAGTATTCGACGGTGCTATTAATTTCTTTTGGTTACCGACTCCTGTATTTCGGTGCTGCACACGATCCATGTTAAAAAGTATGCCCACCGTCCGTCTCAACTAATTTATTGTTCGCCTTGGATCACACGCTTGACACGCTTGACATCCAATAAAATTTTTTTACGTTCGTGAGATTCGAATTCGAGATTTTATTTAAGTGTTGTTTGTCAATCCACCCCAAATTTCGTTCACGATAGAATGCTACTAGTTTGGATTCTGAGTTTTGGAATCATTTTAATAAAAAAAACCTCTCACCTAGACCGGCATACAAAAATTCTGAGGTAATTACTTTATCAAAGCCGCGGCATAGGGAAGAAAGCCATTTTATTACCGACACTACAATGTTTGCTATCTCTTTGAGAGCGTTTCTTTAGAGATAATTTTTGTACATTATCAAATAACGTTGTATTAAATTATCTGGACCCACCACATTACCATATTCACTTGTGACAAGTAATGAATAATCTGCATTGTCTAAACAATTCACATTGCCTATGAAATGGCAATGCCGATTACCTATAGGAGAGAAGGCAATCCACATTATCATCTGAGTTGCAATCTTTTCAATTTCACTTTCCACATTTATCCTTTACAGTTTTATTTAAATAAATTATAAAATATATTAAATAAATTATAATATAATTAAATAAATTATAAAATTAATTAAATAAATAATAAAATTAATTAAATAAATATTAGTTAATTACAACAACAACAACAAAGCCTTATCCCACTATGTGGGGTCGGCCACATGGATCATACGACGTCATTCTGCATTCGTTGATCCATGTTCATGCGATTCAACAGAGTTTTACGCTGGCTGTCGAGGCCTAACACAACTCTCCTTCTTTATCCGGGCTTGGGACCGGCTATAAAACATAGACGGAGTTTAAATATTAGTTAATTATTATGAATATATTATTATCATATTTTTTAAAAAATATTAGTTATTTTATAAATTTAATTTTATGGGTGAGAATATATATTTGTGATTTAAGTTTACGAAGTTAAAAATAATTTATACATCTAAACGTAATTCTTTTGATTAGGAGTATATTAGTAAAAGTTGAATATTAACTCATAAATCTTTATTTTCTTATAAATAACTAATATGAATTGCCAGATACATACTAAACAAATTAATGTACATTGCTAGCAATTTAACAAGTGACAATATTTTTTAAAGGTAATCTGCATTGCTAAATAATGTTGAATGACAATGCAATGAATGCACTCAAATTCTATTAAAATTTGTCAAACAGATGGCAGAATAACATTGTGAAGAAATTTTGGCTATCTAACCTTGTCGATAAGCTGAATATTTTATTATTTTGGTGGAATAATAGTTAACCTAACCTATTGACGACACAAGGCAAATAGGTCATTTTATTGTTCTGCACTGGACAATAAGGTGTTTACTCGAGAGCAAAAATGTCAGTCATATTTTATTCTTTTTTTATTCATATCATTCCAAACACAATGAATATTCAATTCTAACTCATCAACAAAATATAAATTGAAATATCAAAAGAGTATTATATTCTAGAGACTGTTTTTCTATATTCTTTCTTTTTTTTATTCTGCGTCCCAACACAAGAGAATACGATAGTTTAGAGAAAACAAACAAAAATGGTTTATTAAAAAAATATCCAGAAATCTTTGGAGACGAAAATCATAAGGCGAACAGGAGTCTCCTATCAAAGGACGCATACAATGCCAGACTATTCCAGGACAGCAAAATTGCAAAATGTGATAGGAAAGACATCACAATCACTAACCTCGGAAATTAATGGTCAACATGAGATGTAGATGGCGGAGAGCTTCCGAGAAATAACACACCCTTTGCATTCAACTATAGTTCGCTGTGTGTAACGTTCCGGGAAAGACTGTGTACTTCATTGATTAATTTCTTAGCCCAGACAAAAGTAACCAGTCGCCCCTGCGGTGGAAAACACCGTGAAGATGAGATTACACTCGTACATTTCCCAGGGAATTTTGAGGCCTATGAAATGTGACACCTACGACCTAACAAGTAATTTTGACCGTTTGACGCGGTCTTGTAGTCCCACCACTATTTTTTTTTCTATTTCATACATTTTGAAAATTTTCTGCAAGAATTATGTCCTGGAGCCAACTTCCAAAATTCCGCATATCATCTTGTTCATCTATACACTTCTTTGCATCCATAACACAAATTCTGGTATATATTTTAAGACTTGAGCATATACTGTGTTATCTCCTGTTCTGCATGTCATCTTCATTATCAGAAGCTACGTCTCCATCTCGACCCTTAGTTGGTCGTTGTTTCAATCTTTGAAAGATCTCATCAAGTGATTCAGAAGAAGAATCATGATGTAGTGAATTTTCCTGAACCTGATGCAATGGTAGATACTTCTTTGCTCCAATGCTAGACCTGAAGCTCTGTAGGCCGATCTTCATTGAGGCCCATGTTGAAGCTAAACCTTTGGGTGGAGCTGCCATCAAGCTGTCGGACTGCTCCTGAGAGCTGCCTGCCTCGAGCAAAGCTACCGAAGCTGGTGGAATGACCTTCTCCTTCATCCCTGAACTGGATGACTGCCGGACATGTTCTCTTATGGCTGCATACTTGTTTGCTATGGTTTCCCTGCTGACACCATACTTCCGGCTATCTTCTTTGGAAACTTTTAATCGACTTTCCAAACGATCCTCCTTAGATAGCAAAGTTGCTGCTTTCATCTCCACAATACCTGTGTCCTGAAATTGACAACTCATATTTAAGTGACCAAAGAAAAAATATGCCAAGAAAAAAATAGAAACGCGAATATTCTATTATGAAAACCATTCAGCTGGAAACTTAACCTCACATATTTTCACTTGTTCCTCAAAACTACAAACTCTGCTTAGAAAAAAACAGCTACAACATTTTTTCATTCACTTGTTCCTCAAAACTACAAACGCTGCTTAGAAAAAAAACAGCTACAACATTCTTTTCAACAGAAGAAACAAAAATGGACGATACTCACGGTAGATGCATTGGCAGCTTCCAGATCTACATTGGTACCATTGAAATTCCTTGCTAATGGTATAACTTGTTCACCAACTTTACGCCCTTGTTCAAGCCAAGACCTTTCTGCAAATTATGCCAGAATAATTTTAAGTGATAATCAATGAGTTGACTTCTAGTGGAAGAAAAGGAAGAATAAGTGAATAGCGGAATCTCAGGACAACGGCCAAACAGATACAACAACAACAACAAAGCCTTATCCCACTAGGTGGGGTCGGCTACATGGATCATACGACGCTATTCCGCTTTATTAGTAACAACAGCCAAATAGATATAGTCAAGAATTCTTTGACGCCAGCTGTTAATCACGGGATAATGGAGGTGTAAGTGCAGGACTTTGTAAGGCTTTAGTTAGGACACACAAATAAGGTTCACCAAAATGCCTTGGGACAATGCTTATGGTGACCTAATAGCATCCAATCCACCACCAGCCCACTCTCATCCATAGCAATTGAAGTGTTAAAACTGTTAGTTTTATTTATCAGTTCACGTTGGTACAATGTCCTCCACTGTTTGATGGAAAAAAGATTGAAGTCACAGCGTATAAATTTTGAAAAGTGGACCAGGTAATGTCTAATGCCAGTTACTGGAATTTCCACTGGTTTATATTTAGATTAAACATAACAAGGGAAATAACTCTTATGTCCATGGATTGGTCCACAGTTGTGACTTGCATTAGTCTTCACTTTTCCTCATGGGTTCATAATTTCTCACGAAAAAGTTGGATGGTTTAATGAATTTACACTTTTTAGATCATCATACACTTCATGAATGTTGAAGTTGAGGAAGAAAAGAAAGACGAGCGCTCAGTTGATGAAATTCTATCTTTCATTAATGGAGATGGAGGTAACATTAGAAGCTTCTTTTACATTCACAATCTTACAAATTCTAGTTTGGCTTTATTTATCAGTCTTTTTGCTTTTGATGCTCTCTCTGTCAGCTTCAAGGGGAATTACTGTGTAGTTTTTATATGGATCATGCAGTAGGTATATTTTTTCTATTGGTGACATTGCCTGTAATGAACTCCACTTATATTTTATAGTCGGTCCCAAGCTCGGATAAAGGAGGAGGGTTGTGTTAGGCCCCGACAGCCAGCATAAAATCTTGTCGAATCTTATGAACATGGATCAACGAATGGCGTCGTCCATGTAGCCGACCCCACCTAGTGGGATAAGGCTTTGTTGTTGTTGTTGTATTATGCCACTTTTCTTCTGTTCTACTAATCTGGTCTTCTGCATCCAAGATGGTACAAATTATTTTTACCACAATGGTTTAGCTAGACCAAATTCAATTTAGAGGTCCATGGCCTCCCTTTGGTAATCGGAAAAAGCACATACCTTTGCCTATGAAATCAGAGAACTTTGCATGAAAAGGTTACTTTAAGGAATGGCTTATTTATCAAGTGGGTCCATGCCTTTGCCTTTGTGGTCAAAAGAACATGAAGCAAGACATTAAATATTTTCTTGTTTATGTGCACTCAGATGAAACAAAAGAGAGAATAGAGATATAAATAAATCAACACAGAGCAGTGTTACATTATAAGTAGTCAAGATACAATGAAAAGCTCCATCTTACCTTTCTGCAAGATCATGATTCCTGATGTGTCAAATCCATCAGCATCCTCTTCTTCATTTTGGAACTTAAACCTTTTCCAGTTTCCAAAAAATTCAATTACCCGGCCAAAGAAATTGCTAGCCACAAGCAATGTGTAGATGACCATAATAACGGGATAGATTTTGTTAAACCCTTTGCCAAAGAAAGGGACGGCATCGTCAATGTTCCCCATTCTCTGCATTATATGACCAAGAATCATTGAGCATCCCTTACAATCCAAAAAAAACATTCTTGGAGAGAAAAAGGCAACAATTGTTGGGGGCAAGAGATAGTTAAGAAGAACACAAGAAGCAGAAACATATTAATGAAGAATTGGACTATAAATATCCTGAGGATTTGCCTTCATAAGAAATTCCATCAGTTCCGTGAAACATGAGAACTGAGAACCATGTTACATCAAATAAGATATGAAATAACTAAGAAGATTTCACAGATAGTGAGCTCATATTGCTTGAGGTCTAAAGTAAACTGAAAAGTTTTCATGCTTTCTGTTCTAAATAAAAAAGTTTTCATGCTTTCCTCAAGAGGGGGATGATGGAGAAGTATCGAAGTAGGAGAAGAGACTTACATATGGCTTTCATTGACTTAGAGAAGGCGTATGATCGGGTACCAAGGGATGTACTTTGGAAAGTCTTGCAAAAGAAGATGGTGAGTGTTGCCTACATTAAGGTAATACAAGATATGTACGATGGGGCATTGACTAGGGTTAGGACACCCGGAGGTGAGACAAATAAATTTCCTATAGGAATTGGCCTACATCAAGGATCAGCTTTAAGTCCGTATCTATTTAACTTAGTTATCGATGCTATAACCGAGAGTATCACAGAGGAGGTACCTAAGTGCATGCTATTTGCGGATGATATAGTACTTTTAGCGGATTCAAGAGAAGAGATTAATACAAAATTAGAAATATGGAGAAATACGTTGGAGTCAAAGGATTTTCGTTTAAGTAGGAATAAAACAGAATATATGCATAACAATTTCACAAATAAACAACTTAAAGACGATTTGGAAGTTAGGCTAGGGGAGGATATAATTCCTCAAGTGACAAAGTTTAAATATTTAGGATCAATTGTAAGACAAGATGGTGAGATTGATGACGATGTTAATCATAGAATTCAAGCTGGTTGGTGTAAGTGGAGGAAAGTCACTGGAGTTCTTTGTGATAGAAAAGTACCCAATAAAGTTAAAGGAAAATTCTATCGTACTGCTATAAGACCGGCAGTGTTATATGGTAGTGAATGTTGGGCTATGAAGGGACAACATGAACGTAAAGTGAGAGTAGTCGAAATAAGGGTGTTGAGATGGATGTGTGGTCATACAAGATTAGATAAGATTAGGAATGACCATATACGTGAACGAGTCGGAGTGGCTCCTATTAGTGAGAAAATGATAGAGAATCGTTTGAGATGGTTTGGTCATGTTCAGAGAAGACCATTAGATGCGCCAGTAAGAAGAGTAGATCAAATAATCTAGAGTCCGATTAAAAGAGGGAGAGGGAGGCCAAGGCGGACACTTGGCGAACTAATAGAGCAAGATCTATTGGTGAATAATATACCGAAAGGTTTGGTTATTAATAGAGCGGAATGACGTCGTATGATCCATGTAGCCGACCCCACCTAGTGGGATAAGGCTTTGTTGTTGTTGTTGTTGCTTTCCTCAAGAGGACAAGTGCACACTTCTACATGTCACCAAAATTTGATTGTTAGAGCATGACACCTGAGAACTTATCAACAATGGAATGTCAATCTGCAAAGATAATGTTTGTCCCACATATGGGATACAAATTCATTTTGTCACTACTAAACTAACCATTGTCAGAGTTAGGCTAGGTAGGCCAAATAATCTCCTCTAATCCTATTGCTACTACATCCTAAAACATGACACATCTACATGATTGCAGATGATAAACCAAAAATTCACTTAGTTATTAGAAAGAAAGCTCACCTTTTCAAATATTGTTTTTGCGCCATCATCAAGATGAATAAGGTTAAGAAAGTTGTAGGAAATTGGAGGGGCATATCTTGCAACCATTCTGACAGAAAACAGACCAAAATCCAAATGAATCAGATTGTGAAAGTTGTAGAAAATTGGAGGCACATATCCTGCATATCATTCTGGACAAAGGTGTTCCAGTATGAAAGATGGTCAATGAAGACTAAAAGCCTAAGCAATTGAGGGAAAACTTACGAGCATATCATCAGCAAACTGACAGAGCTTGTTTGTCTAGGAGTAAATGAATAGAACATCAGCATTCCAATCTTGAATAAGGAATAGTATGTGCAAATACACATGTACATCAGAGGAAGAAAAGAAGCTATCTGCAAACAACACAAAGATAAAACATGAATCATAAATAGCACTAGCTTTCCATAGGTCAAAGTGTTCACAAAACTCATTTAAAGAAACTCCCAAAATAAGCAAATCAAAACACAAAAGCATCGGCATATACAGTAACAGTATTACATAATATACAGTAACAGTATTACAGACATTTACAGCATCAATATGAGTGTTTATCTAAGCTATGCAGCACAGAACAGCAAAATTCCCATTCTCTTCTTCCACAACTATGAGTAATACATATAAAAACTGGTGTTTACCTAGAACATTGAATAGTATGGGTGATATCAAGACTTTCAGAAGGTTAGTCTTAGATTCTTGTGAGGATCCTTTCAGATGAATACCCATAAGATAAAAGCTGTGTGATTATGAACACTGAGAAACAAGGAGGATGGGACTCTGATTGTAAGGAGAGTTAGTGATATCAGCAATTTGTATCAAAATCCAACTTCAGGCATTTGTCAAGATAGTGCAAGATGAGATGGTTTGCTTTTGACATTTGGCAGGTGCAGTATCACGGACACTTAATTTGAGTGTGGGTGTCCAAATGGAGGATGTGGATTCAAGAGACATTGTATGTTATTTTGGTAAGGCTAGAGCAGTTTTGAGGATTTGATTTTTTGCTTGGCTGCTCAGGTGGCAAAAGATAATAATAGAATTTCCTGATCTAGGTGGTGATGATGGCAAGGACACTTCTCGTCCCTTCTCTGAGGGTGTAGTCAAACATAAGGCAGGATGCAATTGAATGGACTCGAGTTCAGAGGTGCTTTTTTTGAGATCCTTCAAGTTGGGTACGTCAGTTGGGGACACTTGTTTGCTATTATGGAACAGGGGAAGGATTTGTATTTATAGGGGTGAGAGTCGTTGTTCCTTCAAGATTGCCATTCTGTGTGGACCCTGATTAGTGAGTGGGTGCTGAATGATATTCTACACTCATAAATTGTATGGTAATCTTTTATTACGAATCAGATTTTAAGGCTGAACATCTTGAAAATTTACCTGTACTAACACCTCTTCCTTCCCCACAGCATTTATAAGACTGGAGAAGAGTGATAAATGAACTCCGCTTGGCAGTATAGTGGCCTCAGCCAATAGAATAGCAGCTGACATGGAGCCAAGTAGCACAGCCAAAAATTTCTGGAGTTGCTTCCTCAGTATACAACGCCATAACAACTCTGGAAAGTCATAAGCATCTTAAATCTATTTATAGAAAGGTATCTAATACCAACATAAAAGTTACATCATGCATGAGAATGCCAAGCATAAGATTGAAAAACATAACTGATTGTTTAAAGCACGGATAAGATTAAGCTGTCTCCTTAAGTATGCAATTTAACATAAGAGGACAAGAATCACAAATATAGTCCAGAAAGTACCCATAACATCAAGAAAGGGTCCCAATGTGCCCGTTCCGTTTTCTCTGAAACTTGAGACAAACTTCCTGCCACATTGAACACCCAATCAGGACCTTCAGGAAAGCAATTATACCAAAGCTATTTACTCTTATCAACTTGATTCCTTCAATATATCATCACAAAGATAGATAACCCTTAGCTCATCAGAAATTATTCTTGCACAAGTTCAAAAGAGTCGTGCGCCCGTGTTCACTATTTAAAAGAGATTACAAATACTTACAGGTTTCATATTATTTTTACCACCACCATCTGTACATGCCTTAAAATGAACACTTCTAATGCATCGTGGTGACAGCATAAAATTGGAGCTCTTATTGGACAGCAAAAATAAATGAACAGGAAATATTTGCTGAAATAAGAGGATATTTAAGAAGTGGACTTAAGAGATGGACACTATCGATGTCCACTTATCTAGTTTTTTAAGGAACAGGCATCCAGCTGCTGATGATTTCCCAGTAATTTTGCATGAGAAACATAGCTCCAGCATATACGAGAATACATGCTATCACATCAGTATGATAAATGAACTTGCAGAAACTGAAATTATAGAGTTACAAGGTACTGGAATCCTTAATGAACAACACATGATTGATATTTTTCTTCAAACGTCATAAAAGAAAACTCAAAATTTGCACAGGTGACATGGAAATTTATACTAACGACTTGAAAGATCAACAGTTAGGAACATACCATCCATTAGCATAACGATGCTCATAATTTTTTATTGTATCCTCAAGCTCAAGGGCTTCCACAACATAATTGGTATATTCGCTGCAACATTTTAAAGGATGAAAATCAACATAAGATGAAGGTTCAATGCTGAAAGGTATTTGTCAAAGTCATAAAGAATTTGCTAGTAAATGCAGGCAAGAGGCCTCAAGTTTAAATCCCACCAGTGGGATGTGCCCCTTTATCTTAAAAAGAAAGGCAATAAGTATCAGCCTATAGCAACAAAATGCTTTAGCCAATATTCTTCAACAAAATTATGGCTCTTCCAAAGTTTCCGAACAGAACTAAAATAGAACATGGAAAAATATTTTTTTAGGAGAACATGGAAAACTGTTATTTCAATATTTCTACCTCTTGCATCTGTAGTACTCCTCTCGAGCCCTCCTAAGCTGACGTCTAAGTGCAGCCATGGTCTTTTCGTCAGTATCATAATCCATATCATTTTCTCCCAATCTACCTCCTGATGGCTTGAAGGATGGATCTTCCCGCAGCTGAGAAATGAAATATTAGAACTTCAGACGAAGAATAAAAAAAATCCTCGAAAACTTGAATTCTCCCTAGGTGCGATGAGTACCATTCGTTGTAACATCTTATCTATGATATCCATGTAAGGTCTCAAAGGATCACGCTTTGACATCTGCGTGGAAGTGGCTTGTGCAACCTAATCACAAATTTGATACAAAAGAATGAAGATCTTATAATTTATGAGAAAATTAATTTATTATTGGAAAGAAATGAAAAAGACCAAGTAGAGTTTTTTTGTGAGAAGATAAAGTACTGACCACAATAGCATTTGAAAATTCTTGATGAGCATTGTCAAGTTTCATAGCCATTTTCGCAACCCTGTGTGAGAGACGCTTTTGACGGTGGGTCCAGTCGGCATTCCTCCAAATTGTTTTTGGAATTTCACTCAATCCAAAACCAAGAAGAAATGCACCTGTCACAAGACCAAAGGTATTTGAGCAAGCCATTGCCAAGCCCACAATATTGTCACTCCTGTTGAAAAAAGAAACAAGTGCCAGATTAAACTTGAGTGAAAGATACCAGGACGAATATAGTATTATTGAATAAATACATATAAATCCCAGACCTAAATAATTAATCTGGAAGAAGACAGATTAACTAACACTATTTTGTTCAACATATGGTACAAGTAATACTCGATATGGGTACACAAACATACCAATCTCGTTGCATGATAATGAGCAGAATAAGCCCAAAGAGGCCCACAGATCCCACAATTATATAGAACAACAAGTTCTCATGGATGCTAGTTCTTAGCCTTTCTTTAACTGTGAAGTCCCCAGCATCTTCATAACCCTGAATGGTAGGAACCACAGCCCTGCTTAGACAGATCAACATATTCAAAACCATGGTGTTATATATACTAGCAAGTAAAATTCTGTATTTACTCATTAACCATTTAAAAGTGTAAAATAAATCAAGAGCATAGCATGCCACTTAGGAACAGCAGACCAATATTAGAAATACTGGAAACACATATAACCAAATTGAATGAGAAGAAGAATTATAGGAAGCTATTATTTCAAACATGATTAAATTGGGAACTCAAGTAGTAGACAAATAATAGGATTCTGCAATCAGGAAATAATCTCATTCATTTAACACATTTCGTTACTTTTTTTTAAGTAAGAGTTTTGTTACTTTTATGAACCCCAAAAGATTCGGTACATTCAATGTTAATCCTCAAAAAAATTGGCAAAGCTGAAATGTCAATTAAAATATTTTGTTTATCGAGTCCTTTTGACATAATTAGTTAATCACCATCCTTGTGTGAAACCAACTGGATCCAAAAATCTAGCAGCCCAAGCAATTTGGTGTTGCCTAATTCATAGTTCCTTCTTGTAGTTTCCATCGTATGAAGCAAAGACCAGCTTATTTTTCATAATCAAGCATTTGATTCGTTAAGTTATCAAAGATTCATTTAAGCCTATGGATTTAGAATACTGGACCTGCTCACTGTCTTACATGAACAGGTTGTCTGCAGCCCACACCAAAAGAATCTTTATCCTTAAATTGACACGGTAAAAATTTGATTCCTGTGATCTTGTACCATAAGTGATATGTGCATATACAACACAAACCACCAAAAGCCAAGGTGCAGATAATGCAAACTGCATTCGCAAATCATTCAGATTATGAAGTTGAAGTGCTTCATAATAGTATAATTTTTTTCTCGGGAGACAAAATTGTAAAGCTTACAAGTATTAGATGAATATATGGCAAATTTGCATTCATTGTACCATGTTAGGAGGAAGGTACTCCAATAAGACCAGCTCCAAAAGAAAGCAATGCCTCCGTTTTCACGTCCAATGATTGTCTGTAAATCAAACTTGTAAGTATGAAATGTGTGCACATGGAAATAGTATATACAATTCTGATTTCTGACAGATCACTAAGTCTAATACCATATGGTAAGGCGCAAAGATAATCACCAAGATTCCTAACCTAAATACAAGAACTATGCTACTTTCATGAGGACATACATCTCCTTACCCTTGAAGAAAAAGAATGGTAAAACTACATCTCTCCATGTCCTCAGGTTGTCATGCAAAAATTCAACCATAGGACGAATTGTAGCAAAAATTTCCCTTTTCTCAGATTTCCTTTTTCATTGGGAGTAACAGTATCCGTGCTTTATAATATCCACGACCATGCTGTATTTTGGCAACATTTTAGATGTTCAACAACTCAAACTTCATCATAGTTCCTCCCACAGTAGGCATATAAGGAAGTAGATTTCCACACAATCACCAAAAAAAAAAAATCAAGTTTTTATTCCGTTTTCCAACAAATTTCAGGAATGCAGAAAAAAAAAATAATTGGGAGCAGACATTTCACAACTAGACAAAAATATTAAAAAAGACAAAATTAATGAAATCTCTAGCAACGCCAACTCGACCTCCTAATTTCATGACATTACATCGAACTAATCCCGTAACATCCAAATCCTAAACCCAGAACCATCCCCCTCGATCAAAGCCTAACTTTAATCGGATTCAAAAATGGACCACGGGATCCCATCTCGATCAGGAAACTTCTCCTCTACGCCTCTAGACATCCGATTATAGCCCCAAATAATAATAACAAGAATTCGGATACAATTCTCAAAAAAGGGAAAATGTCGAACGTAATTTTCAATGAAAGAACTGAAAAAACAATCGAATTTCGCGAGAAGAGAGTTGGGGATTACAGTCCAGATGTCGGCAGGGACGAGGATGATGATGGAGAGGGAGCAGAACCAGGCGTAGCCGACCGTGGCGAGCACGTAGCGGGGCACGTCCGGCCCCGCGAAGTACCGCAGCGTCACCATCACCATCCCCAGCGTCAGCGGCAACGATATCAAGTAAAAGACCCACATCTTTCGAGTCCTCCTCGTCCTCCAGATCGATCAAGGGATCTCCTCGTCCTTCTTCTCTCTGGCTTGGATTCCTTTCACCTCTTCCTCGAGGAAGAGAGAAGAGGAGACGAAACGAAGACGACGCAGGCGAAGGAACGAACGGGTCGAGATCCGCTTACCGGCCAGCTGAGAACCCCGGAAGATGAGCAACAAGAAGTAACGGCGTGTTATCGGGTTTGCGGGACTTTGATGCGCCTGCTTACAGAACGGAGCTTTGTCTCGAGCATCCCTTAACCCGAACAAGTTTGATCGAGTTCAAATCCGATTCAATTGAGTCCGAGTCAAATTAAATCATCCTTCAAGGAATCACCATATATAAAAATATTATTTAATATTTTGTTTTTTAAAAAATTTTAATCGTCCTTTCAAGGAATCACCATATATATAAAAAATTTAATATTTTGTTTAAAAAATAAAAATAGTTCTTAAATAGTTTCCATATTTGAATTATTTTATTTTCATATATTTTAAATGTTAAATTAAATAATAGTAAAATAAAAAAGTATCAAATTAGATTGGGTCAGATCAATTGGGTCGAAATTCTTTAATCCGTACTGGACTCTTTGGTACACACAGTTAACAATGTCCAGTCTTCTACTTACTTTGAATGACTTTTTATGTTTGTTTATTTTTCTTCAAAGAATATACATTTTGGTAAAAATTATTAGATTTTTTAATATTTTTATTGAAAAATTGAACTTTTGATAATAATTACTCTCAATTTTGATCACAATATCATCTTATTTAAAAGTTAAGTGGATTATTAGTATTGATTAGTTGTGGTTAAGGGTGTTCACAGGTTGGGTTGGACCCGACCCGATCCGATCCGACCAAATTCGGTCGGGTCGAGTCAAGTCAGGACAAGGCCCTTAGGGAGAACCGGGTCAGGTCGGGTCGACTCAATCACCTTTTTTTTTTTTTTAAATTTTTGTCTTACTTTTTATATGTATTTTTAATATAAAAAATTAGTTAACAATTATTATAAAATATAAAGTATCTTTTCTGAATATTTGAGCATTATTTTTCATAATTAAAATGTTTTATTTTAATATTTTTTTTCATTTTAAATCAAGTATAGGACTAAAATTAAGTAAAAAAATAAATAATAATAAAGAAGTCGGGTCATCATGTCGGGTCGTGACTCGGGTTCCCAACCCATACCCGACCTGAACCCCATCGGGTTGGGTTGGGTTCGGGTGGGGTCAAACTAGGTCGGGTCGGATCGTCGGGTTCACTGGTTCGACCCGACCCGGTGAACACCCCTAGTCGTGGTTGTTTATTTGATATAATAGGGTGTAACACCCCTTAGGTGAAACTTGGTGCAACGCCTATATCTGAGCAGTTGGATTCAATGGGCGGCTTATATTACATTTCTCATATTCGAGCTCCACTTTGCCTCTTCCCTTGATCGGCGGCGGCGGTCGGTGATCGATGATGGCTTGACGATGATAGATCTGGTTGGACGATCGACGATTGATGCGCGGGCTCACAAGGGATCGGGGACAGGCGCATCGGTGATCAAAGAAGAGGAGGAGGCAATCGAGTTGGTGGCGGCGGCGACGAGGGTTCGATGAATATAATTCGATGATCGACGCACGGGCTTGTAGGGGTCGGGGACGGGTGCATCAGTGGGATCCGTGCTCGATGAAAACGGCGATCAAAGGAGAGGAGCAGGCGATCGATTGGTGGTGGCAACACGCAAGAACGTCGGAGGTTACAAAAGTTGCCGACGATTGTCCGATTAATGTTGTTCATTTGCAGAGGATCGCAAGGGGTGCTCACGGGCAACAGGATTGGAGGAGGTTGCAAGGTTGGGATTCGGGTTCCGGCAGGGGGCTCGGAGGGGAGTTGGAGAGGAGATCGGACAAGAGAGAGAAGAGAGAAAAAGAGTGCTTTGATATGGATCACAGATGTAAAACAGATGGTCCAGATTTAAGGCGTTGTACCAAATTTCACCTAAATGAGTTACATACACAGATTGATGCATACATGTGCAATCATTCACTCACAACCATTAGATCAAAATGATTTTAGTTATAATGGTTGAGATTTAATCATTAATTATAATATTGATTTAATAAAAATCTCGGTTCAAAAAATAAACCAGCTCATGTGCGACCTCCCCTGCGGTGACCTCCCCGATCGCATGCCGATCGTTGACTTCCGCGTCGGCGAGCGTGAAAGGGGGCTGCTGCTGCGCCGGTGAGCACGAAAGAGGGGCGTCGGCCCCCCCTCTGTTGCCGCGCCGGCGAGCGTGAAAGGGGGGCCGACGCCCCCTTTTGTTGCCGCGCCGGCGAGCGTGAAAGGGGGGCCGATGCCCCCCTTTCTGCTGCCATGCCGACGATCGCGAAATGGGGGCGTCGGCCCCCTCTGTGACCTCACCAACAAGGTCGTAGAGGGGGGTGGACGCCCCCATTTCTGCTGCTGCGTTGTCGAATGCAAAAGGGGGGCATCGTCCCCCCTCTGCGACCTCGCCGGCGAGGTCGTAGAGGGGGGCCGAGGCCCCCCATTTTTGTTGTCCTCCAGTGAGATCGCCGGTCGGCAATCGAAGGGGAAATGAGGCGAGTGGACGAGCGTTGACGACTGGGATTCTCCGGCGCTGAGGTAAGCGGTTGAAGGAGAAAGAAGAAGGATGTCTCCGGCGCTGAGATCGGTGGTCGGCGGACGAAGGGCCGACGAAAGGGAGGTTGTCGTTGGGGAGGTTGGCGCAAGGAGGTCGGCGCAGGGGAGAAACTCGATTTTTTTGTGAATCGGATTTTTATTACACATATTATAATTGATGATTAAATCTCAACCGTTATAACTAAAACAATTTTGATCTAATGGTTGTGAGTGAATGATTGCACCTGTATGCATGTGCACCCTAATATTCCTCTCTCTCTATATATATATATATAATGTTCTTATTATTCATCTGTAAATGGAGTTGGGTGTTCACACTTCCATTTAGACATAGTTTATAGAAGTAGCATTTGTAACAATATAAAAATGAGCCTTGCCTGGAAAAGGAGAACAAGGTCTCAATGAGCTGAACTAAACCCATTAATGCATGCAATAAACAAACACATTGCCTACATTTTTCTTGACATTTGTGTGAAAAAGTTTTATGTGTAGACTGTAGACTGAAAATGATTTTATATATACAACCCATCATTGAATAAATCTTTGATGATGAAAATTAATGTCATCATCGCATAATAAAAGGGTCCAATGATTAATTGTAATTAGATTTTTTATATTCTCGTGATCGCATAATAAATTGACCTACCATTGCATTTTTTTTATTTTATACATCCATTGAAAGAAAGACATTCTTTTCCTTCGTTGAAGCCCAACTGGAGGTAGGAGAAAAATGAATATGTATATATTGATTTAATGTTTGTCCTACCGAATTCATGAGGTAGGATCGTCCTCCCACCTCTTTTTAGAATTGACTCATGATGGGAAAGGGGTGGTTTTTAGTGGTACTATCTGTTCAATTGAACTGCCTCGGAGCCCGCTGCACCATCATCATGACCAACCCTGACAATGTTGAGCACACATCCTCAAGGCAACTTCCTCAACTACCCCAAGGGTGAGCCCTTCGCCCAGCTCCTAGGCGACCTCCTCGGCTATGTCTTCTTCAACGGCGATGGCAACATTTGGCACGCCTAGCACAAGCTCGCCAGCCACGAGTTCTCCACCCCTCCCTTGATGAGTTCGTCATCGAGGCCCACGGCTAGCTGCCCCTATCCTGCCCACCACATGGTCGACGTGCAAGACTTGCTCTGCCGCTTCCATTTTGACACCATATGTAGGGTCTCCCTGGGCCCGAGTTACCTTGACCCGTCGTTGTAATGCCCAGGATTTTAACAGAAAAAGAGGAAAAGAAAAATAAAAAGGGGAATAAAAGAAGAGATAAAATCTGAGTTGGATTTGATTTGATCAGGGAGGAGTTAAATTCTGATTTAAACTCTGATCCTCTCCTTATAAATATGAGGCCAAATCAAATCAAAAACCTCATTTTCATTTTCCTCACGAGCCGGCCCTAGTTCTCTTCTTATGTGCGCCCTTCTCATCCCTGACGGCCGCCGCCCTACAGGGGACAAACCGGAGGACGCGAACGACGTCGGACGTGCATCTGAACAGAGAGGAGCGGGCAGAGGAAGAGGAAGAAGAGCAAGAGGAAGAGGAAGAAGAAGACTGCATGAATAGTTTCTTGGACAGAAACTAAAAGGTATGGAATTAGGGTAGATTCGTAATAGAATCCTGATTTTAGACTTGAAGCATGTTCTAGGTCGTTCCTAGTTATTGTTCCATATCTTATGATGTTGGTTAGTGCCGGCCATCGCCGGAGAAGATGAACGGAACGTGAGCTACGCATCCGAGCAGTTTTTGCGTAAGATGAACCCGGCCCGGGTTCACCCAAACTCGGCCCGGGCAGGTCCTTCATCGGATCGAGCTCGGAGAAACTCGGCCCGGATCCGCCATTGCCGACGCTCGCTGAGCTCTATAAACGAACAAACCCGGCCCGGGTTGAAGACGACTCGGACCAAGTTCTACGTATCCAAAATAGTCGGGCGCGACAGCCGTCCCGACTCGACGATGAACCGATCCGGCCCGGGTGTAACCTGAACCCGGCCCGGGCTTATCCTTGATTTTTACCGAGGATGACTATGTCTTATCCGACCCGGGTTTCTCCCTACTCGGCCCGGGTTCCAATCAGATTAAGCACATATTTATGATCTTTTAATCCATATTCCACATGATTAATTCTAATCAATGTATGATGATGATGATGATGTCGATCTGACCCCTGATTTGTTCTCCATGACCTTGTCTTTTATCCTGATTTGAAGTTCCTATCAAGATGTGATTTGATTAATTAAAAGATGCAAGATAAAAGACGTAAATCGTTAAATGGAGAGCTCTTTTATGATGGACTGGTGACGACCAGGTTATGAGCTATCTTCGGACAGTTATGGGCTGACTACGGTCAGTTATGAGCTGGCTCTACCAGTTATGATGATGATGAACGGGTTGAGGCAGGCCTCTCCGTGGGTTGAAATATACCCCCAATAAGTCAAAGATGATAATAAGATGACGAAAAAGATGAACACATATGAATAAAGAATTTTTCTTATGATGCTTGGCTTATGCCCTCCATATGATGACTTTATATGATCACTTATTCATATGTCCTCTTACATGCCTTCACTTTCATATTATGATCATCAGATGATGGTGTTATCTTATGATATTTTCTCAATGATTCATGTTTAGTATCATGATCTTTTGATGTTATTTGTCTTACTTCCATACTGAGTTGTAAAACTCATAGGGAGGTTCTCCCCTACGTGTTCTTAAATGCAGGCCAAGGTACTAATGATGATGGTGGCCAACGGTGACAGATCGAGCTCGTGGGTGGCTGCACATGGTTATCGAGTCCTTTAGATGATGATAGCTTTTTTCTTTCTTTTATTTACTTGATGTATTAGATTTCATTTGGACTCCTATGAAGTCAGTTATCAGTCTTCCGCATTTCATGATGTTACTCTCTTTATTCTGAATGATGATTTAATTATTTCGCATTTATCGTTACTGAGTTGACTAGTCAAAGTCTTCTTTTCGGCAAATATGATGTACACGTAAGGATGACCCGTAGCATTCTCGAAGCGTATTCTGTCACGTGGCAGGGTGCGATTTGGGGGCGTTACAGTCGCTGTCATGGTCGGAGTTCACAGATGCGTTAGAGGTCTCCATGGCCATTAGCGCAATGTGCGAGATGACATCCGTCCAAGCGATTTGGAAGGAACGCACGCCCTCGGAGTCGGGTCTGAGAAGAAGCTCCACGACACCATGCGGCTCATCCATGTGTCCATCATGGAGATGATCCGCACGCAAAGGAAGGAGCTGGAGTTGGTGATTGTTTGTGATGACCTCCTCCCAAGGCTTATATTAGGGGGCCATGGGGGATGAGGTGATCCACGAATGGTCATCAGCTTCATCACGGGCAGAGGGGCGCGACGCTATCAATGCTTATGTGATTCTTCTGGATCTTGTCGAGCCACCAGGACATCGAGGAGGTGGCTTAGGTCAGCGGCTGGGCTACGAGTCCCTGAAGCGGCTAAAGTCACCCTGCCAACTGCCCCTTTTCGCCCCTTGTTTCTCATCACACGTCAATTCTGCATCGAACAGACGAAAGAAGTTGGAAAACGGTCCTAGCAACTGAACTTGGTAGGAGAAACATTAAATTCATATGGATTTAATGTTTATCATACGCATCAAATGCGTATGATAAACATACGACCTATGCGGCCTTTCTCTCCTCTTCTCTACCCCCTCTCTCTTCTTTCTCCACCCTCCGCTCTCTCTTCTTTCTCCCCCGACCACGCCCATCTCCGATCTTGCAGCGAGGCGACGGAGGCGGCGAGGAGCAAGCGGCGACGGCAGGATGCGGGCAGCGAGACGACGGCGATGGCTAGACGTGGGCGGCGAGGCGATGGTGGCAAGGGCGACGACGACGCACGGGCTACGACGAGGCAAGGGCGACGGCGAGGCACGATCTCTCTCCCTTTCTCCCCGATCCGGCGACGGCGGTGAGGCGAGGACGGCGGGAGGCGGGCGGCAAGGCAGCGCGGGCGGCGAGGCGGCGGGACGCGAGCGGCGAGACGCAAGACATGAACGGCGAGCAACAAGATGATCCGATCTCTCCCGCTTTCTCTCCGATCCGGTGATGGCGAGGGCGGCCGACGATGCGAGGCCGGCCGATTGCGAGGGTATTCCCCTTTCTCTCCGATCAACGGCGAGGGCGACAATCGCAGGCTGCAACTTCATGATCGGGGACTTCGCCAACGATCGCAGGGGACTTCGCCAACGTCCCCGACGTCCTCTCGCAACCAGCGTCCCCCATCCTCTCGCGACCAGCGTCCCCCCGTCAGCCTCCTCCTTCTCTTCCTCCCCGCCGTCCGTCTCCCTCGCGGTCGGCGTCCTCATCGACGAGGACTCCGAAACAGCCCCTTCCGCCGGTGCGCCGCCGCCGCCGCTCCGCTTAAGCGCCCACCGTCTGATTAGATCGGACGGTGGGCAGAGGTCGTATGTTTATCATACGCATTTGATGCGTATGATAAACATTAAATCCAATTCATATATGTGTGTTTTGAACATAATTAATCTTCAATTGAGAAATAGTTTTTTCATCAAATCTAGATTTTATTTTGGAATAAAGGAATAGGAAAATTAGTTACAAAGAGACTGAAATTAAATAATAAAATAAAGGAAAACAACTTTGTCTACAATCCATTTGCCTCATCATGCACGTTCCCTATATGCAAATTCTAGATCGAGAGGTGACAAACATTTAGTATGTATCTCCAGCAATGAGTCGCTACATTTTATTAAGGTTTGAATCAATTTACAATGATCAAAACTGAATTATTTATTATTTAATTTAGAATTATCAATAGTCCTAACTTTTTCTATTAATTTGAATTACCACCTTATCAGTTATTTAGATACGTAGAGAAAATGTCTATATAATTTACCAATTAGACAACATGCATTTTCACATAAATGATCATTCAGTCAAACTCTAAAAGAAATTGTTTTATAAAAATTACTCTCGTTTAGCTTTATATTCTTAACTAGTGAATATTCTTACAAATTAAAAGCTTTATAAAATTTGTAGTATGTAAGAAAGGTAATATGGAGACTCTTCTCAGAGTAGCCAATAAAGTTTTATTTTATTAATTAACTTTTTTAGTGGCTTAGATAAATGATACATAATTAAAAAAAAAGAATTTTAAGTGGCAAAAAAATAACACTAAAATATAAATCTTATGTTATTTTTTTCTCATATTTATAAGAAAACGCCACCACCAAGTCAGAAAGATTTTCTATGTTAAAAATGTTACAATTAGATCTTAATTTAATATCCGTAAGCTTGTAATGAATAAATAAAAGTTATGGAAGGCATTAATATTGAAAGTTGAACAACAAATTTAAGGTATTAAAGTGGCACTACAAGAAAAATGTCGAATAGCGACGCAAATTAGCGTCTCCATACCACGTGACGCTAAATAGATGCTAATAGCGTCACAATAGCGTCGTCATTGGGTCGACAAATACAGACGCTAATGACCTCTCAATAGCGTCACTTTAGCGTCAAAAATATGTCGACGCTAAATGAGGCGCCATCGTGACGCTATTTCAGCGTTATTATCACGCGCGAAAACTAAAAAACGCGCGACAGATGATAGCGTCGTATTGGCGTTGCAAGCTTGCGACGCTAAATTAGCATCACCACAACGGCGACGCTAAGTAGACGATAAAATAAGAGACGATATTAGCGCCGACATCTTGCGTTGTATTGCCGTCGACAAATGCGACGCTATATTAGCGTTGGAGGATTCCGACGCAAAGTAGACGCTAGTTTGAGTTCTTTTGGCAATATATGTTATATATTGCATATTATACTATATTATACTTCACTCTACTATATAATACAATACAATACAATACAATACTATACTATACTATACTATACTATACTATACTATACTATACTACACTAAACTAGTTTATACTATATTATACTATATTATAATATATTATACATCATACTATACTATATTATTCTATTATATAGTATACAAAAGTTAATATGTCATGCTATACATACATTATACTCTAATTCTCAAATTTCAAAATCGGAGGAATAGTGCTTCTTTGTTTTTTAAGAAATTCAAATGGTCATTGCCGGAGATCCGACCGTCGGATCATCACAAAATTTCTACCTCCCATAGATCACGACAACACAGATTTTTCAATATTTTCTTGCGATTTTAGGAGGACATACGCCAGAGTTAAGAACTTAGGAAAAAAGTCTTCCAATGGTCTTTGACGTGAGCCTGGCGGGAATTAGTCGAAACGAAAATTATAGACTCGTAGAGATCGACACGAGCTGTCCACCCGCAAAGAATCGTGGCGATCAGAGGTCAGAAGAAATTCAATAAAATGGGCAAAGTTTCGAAATAGAAACGGTCGGTTCTCCGCGGTCCTACATCAGATTGCTACGAAAAAATAGGCATTTCGAAGAGCTCGAGAAGGCTGGACAGTGCAAACATTTCACGTTTCACGTGTTTTTCATTTCCTCCGATTCTCAAAATACCTATTTTCATAATTATAAAAATTCCTCAAAACTTCTGCCCCACCTAAGAAATCTAAAAATGAGCGTTCTAAAAAATCGAACCTTTCGGGAGTGCTCAGAACGGTCCCATTTAGTTGACATAGAGTTTTCAAATTTTTCTAAAAAATGCTGATTTTCTTAGAATTTTTTTTGTATCCAAATTTAGAAATAGTATTGAAAAATGGTCTATTTTTCTTTGTGCGCTTAAAAAATATTAGAATAGCGTTGCCATTTTGTGATGCTATTTTAGCGTCTCGCATTGTCAACGCCAATGCAACACTATATTCTAGTTTAGCCAATTATTGAGTCGCTAATTTGCGACGCGATTTAACATATTTTAGAATTAATTACCTATCAGAAGTGAATAAACGTGGCGCCACATTAGTGACTCAATAGCGTCGCCAAAGTTGCGACGCTAAGTGGTGATCCGTGTGACCGTCGAAGAATGAATCCAAGTCGTCCTTTTGTGTAATCCGACGGTTCGTAGTGCTTTATGCTGTGCGGATTTCCCCCTTTTAACCACTCCCCTCCTCCTACTATTGCCTTCTCTCCTCCTCCTCCTCCTCCTTCTCCTCCTCCGCTCCCCGACGTCGCCGCCACCACCTCATCCTCCCCTCTCGCCGCCGCCGCCGCCGCAGCCTCCTCCTTCCTCTTCTTCCTATTGTTGCTGCTTCGACGCCGCCTCCTTCTCCTCCTCCTCTTGTTGTTGCTCTGATGACGCCGCCGCCTCCTCCTCCTCCTCTTGTTGCTGCTCCGATGACGCCGACGTTGCCTCCTCCTCCTCCTCTTGTTGTTGCTCTGATGACGTCGACGTTGCCTCCTCCTCCTCTTGCTGCTCCGCCGCCGCCGCCTTCTCCTCCTCCTGTTGGTGCTCCGACGATGCCGCCTCCTCCTCCTCCTCCTCCTTCTCCTGTTGTTGCTCCGTCTCCGTCGTCGCCGCCGCCTTCTCCTCCTCCCGTTGTTGCTCCGCCGCCATCGCCTTCTCCACCTCCTGTTGGTGCTCCGACGATGCCGCCGCCTCCTCCTCCTCCTGTTGTTGCTCCGTCTCCGTCGCCGCCACCACCTCCTCCTCCTCATGTTGTTGCTCCGTCTCCGTCGCCGCCGTCGCCTTCTCCTCCTCCTGTTGTTGCTCCGACGCCGCCTCCGCCTCCTCCTCCTCCTAGTGTTGCTGCTCCGACGCCGCCGCCTCCTCCTCCTCTCCTCCTAGTGTTGCTGCTCCGACGCCGCCGTCACCTCCTTTTCACTACCTTCTTCTTCTACGCCATCGTCGTTGTCCAACTCCATCGTCGTGTTGGAGCGGAGGAATGTAAAGTTAAGATTAAGATGTTAATTGATGTAAAATTGTTTGAAATTGATTGAAATGTAAAAAAAATCGAATGTGAATTGAATGTAAGATTAAGATGTGAATTGAATGTAAAATCATTTGAATTGAATGTAAAATCATTTGAAATGCGCGAGGATGTCGAGAATATAAATGATATGAATTTGAATGATGCCTTCGACGTGAATTTTGTTCTTAGCATCACATATTATTCTTAGCGTCTCTTTAGCATCGCAATGGCGTCTCTTTAGTGCCACGTTAGGGTCGCAGTAGCGACATGGGAAAACCGAGTTATAGCGTCATATTAGCGTCAGATGAGCGTCGACAGATTCAGCGCCACTTTAGAGTCGGAGTAGCGACGCATATTAGCACTTCACGTTGACATTTTTTGCATCATTATAGCGTTGCATTAGCGCCATTGTTCGACGGTAATAGCGTCCACAAATCCGTGGGCGCTAAGTCGACGCTATTAACGTCGGAGAAATGGCGTCGCCAAGCTTATGGCGCGAAGTCGACGCTAATGCGTCGCTGATGTCTTCAACGCCGAGTTAGCGACGCATTAGAGTCTATATTGTTGCGTCGCTAATTGATGATTTTCTTGTAGTGTGGGGTGAATATAATAGAGTTATGCATGAGGATTTAGGGGAGGATAGTGGCTTAAAATGTCAAAAATGAAAAAAAAAAGCTAAATGAAATCCATGCGTGACTTTTGAGCATAAGAGTTTTAAAAACATAGGTAGTGATATTCAATTTCAATAATAAATGTAAAAAATAATAGTCTAACAATTTTCTATAATGATCTTGAAATATAGAATTACATCAATTATAAAAAATACACTATAAATGTAAAGATAAATGAAGAATATATTCGCTACTCACCATTAATGGGAAAATAAAGAGGAAAAACAATCAAAGAATAAAAAGAAAAATATCATACTCGTAAATGGAGATAAGGAGGTAAGATAAAAGAGAATTAAAGAAAAAGTGGCATAAGAGAACTAAATAAATTAGGGAAAAATAAAGAAAGAGAAAGACGAAATCATCACAAGATATACAATGTTGTATGTATTTGATGCCATCACCTCCCATTGATATTAGGAGATATGTGTCTAGGTTGAGCTTTCATAAGGCTAATTCATTTTTGGTGTGATCTACGGCCGTGCTTAGTTAGGGTCACTTATACAGAGGTGTACTTTGTGTAACTGTAAAGTGAAATAAAGAGGAGTTAATAATAGCTGTGAAACTTTGACAATCTTAAATTATATATATATATATATATAGTGATTAATGTACCTTCATAGCACATTTCGCTCTGGAAAAATGCTGAGCGTATTTCAACCGTTGATCCATTGACTAACAGTTGAGATAATTGATATTTTTAATGACGAAGTTTAATCACTTTTGATCAGTTTCATTGATTAATGGATTAATGATTGAGATGCACTCAATATCTCTTCAGAACCGAAGTGTTCTGGAGATATATTAATCTCATATATATATATATATATATATATATTGAGATTTTAGGTTATTAAATTATTATATTGTTACTATTAATTGTGTTAGTGTGAATATGCAGCAAAAAAAAATAGTGTGACCGTATTCATAGCTGATATTTGGAGCATTTGAAATTGAATGGTTTTAAAAATTGAGAAAGGGAAAAATAAAACAACTTGCGTTCGAAATGAAATTGAGTTTCTGGTTGCCGTCAATTAATTATACAATTAGTGAATTATTATGAGATATGAGATAGTGGGTTATTAAGTTAAAGTAAACACAAAGATATTATGTTATAGTGAGATAGTGAGTCAGAATTAATTAATTAATGACTAATGGGTTAATAACTTAGAGAAGTGATTAATTGCTAAGAGTGATTAGAAATAACAAAAAAATGGAAAAAATAACAAGAAATAGATAAATAGCAATTAAGCTTCTACAATGGTCTCAAAGCCTTAGAATTATATATTAGTGACACCTTAACGATCATGAGTTAATTGGTGGATGAGTGAATTAAATAGATGGATCGATCTGCGAGTTACATGGATTAATTAATTGGAGGTTACACAAATAAATTGGGAGGTGAAACTTTTATGAATGTTAAAATGTGTGAAAATTTCACAACACTTGGAAAAAAAAGATAAAATCAAATTCTACAATCTCAAACCTCAGAAGCGTATCATGGTGTATACCCAACGTTCCATGCAGAGAGACGTTGTAACACTTCGAGACTCACGTGGCTATCACGCGCTCAGAGTCGTCCAGGCGCTACACAATTCTATGTGAATAATCTTTGCGAAAAATGAACTCTATAAAATATGGAAATAACAGCCAGATCATTTAACAATATATATTGGCAAGGAGCTGAAAATGTTCATGACTCCACCATACTAATAAACTAGTAGGACTAAATCTCACGTCATGTGCAACATTTATGTCACTGAGCCTGACCACCTGCATAACCATCCTCTATCATGAATCTAGATGCAGAAAAAACCCATGAATATAAAAATACTCAGTACTTAGGATCTAACCATAATAATAAGTAAAAGATCAACGGTGCTCAAATATTAATAATCGATAAGAAGCAATAAACAATAGAGCACATGATAAAATCATATAAGAAAAGCTCAACAATAAAATAATAGATCAATAAGACCATGAATCAATAAAAGGATCAGGTAAGAGATCAATGGACCAATCGATTATAATATCAATTATGCTTGATCACTATGACACCTATCTAATTTAATAATTTTCTATTATCAATATTTGTGATCATCGGTCAATATTAATTTCTATTCAATTCAATAGACGGAAGCAAAGTCAATCAATGCAAAAATTCAAATGACCAGGGTTCTATTCAATTTCAATTCTATTCAATTTCAATTCTATAATGAGCGCTCTATCAATCTGCACGAACGCTGAACTTTGGCCGGCGATTATTCTCTGTCATCATTCCGAAACTCGCGACCATCACCTGGAACTTCTTTTCCTATGTGCCGACTTCGAAACCAGCCGTCTGTGCCCTCGGGGTACCTCGATTCGCGTGCAAACGAGAGGAAAAGAAGGCTCGCATGCAGAATTCTATTTAGCAGAAAAAGAGGTTTCTAGTCACCATTTAATGCTTATTTATAGGTGTGGACTTGGGATTTCAATTCTATTAGGCCTTGGTCTCTTTTAAAATCAATCATGACCATCCATAAATAATTAATCTATTCATAATTTGTCAGATTTAATTAAATCTGAATTTACTTCATAAATCCATGCATATCTACATAACAATTCTATCCTTACTCAAATTCCTTCTTATCTTTTCAAATTCTCCCCTAATTACCAACAATTTTGGAATTATTTAATTCTAGAATATTAACAATGGAATTTTTAGATCCATTAAATAAAAATAAATATCCTTTATCTATTTTTATTGAAAATCCAGATCGTTATATCATAACCTCCTTAAAAATAAATTCGTCCTCGAATTTGCTTAAAAAACTTTACATAAACTATTTAAATAATTTTGAAAAATCCTTCCAGCGTCTTCGCCTCTATGATGTGTCCACGTCACTTACACTATAGGTACCATCCTATTCTTCAAATGCTTAGTCTGGTACTCTAATATTTTTATAGGTTGTTCTGCGTATGTCAAGTTCACATTCAAGTTTGGTTCTTCCATATTCGCTATATTAGCATCATTATGCTGATACTTGTGCAACATTGACAGTGGAAGACATTATGCACGTGTCCATATGATGGCGGTAACGCCAACCTACATGCTGCATCTCCAATTAATGCAAGTATCTCGAATGAACCAACATATCTAGGGCTCAGCTTGTTCTTCTTACTGAACCTCAGTATCTCGAATGAACCTCATACTCCCTTCATCGGGGAGACTTTCAACATTACTCGATCTCCAATCTTGAATATCTGTTCTCTTCATTTTTTGTCAGCATAAGTCTTCTGTCTAATGAATGCTGCTTTCAATCTTTCTCTAATGAGATGAACCTTTTCAACATCCTCCATCGTTTGTTCTAACATTTCCACTGACAAGAAATATCGTCCTCCTACCTCACTTCAACAGATAGGGGAGCGGCATGGTCTTCCATACATGATTGCAAATGGTGCCATGCCAATATTAGAGTGGTGGCTATTATTATATGCGAATTCAATTAGTGGGAGGTGAGTGTCCCAACTGCCACTCTAGTCCAAAGCACATGCTCAGAGCATATATTCCAATGTATGTATGGTGCGCTCAGACTGCCTGTCTGTCTGAGGGTTGAACGTTGTGCTGAAATTCAATTTCGTTCCAAAGGCACTCTGAATGTTCCGCCAAAATTTTATCGTAAATCGTGGATCTCTATCCGACACAATGGAGACTGACACTCCATGTAGTCGGATAACCTCCTTAATGTAAATGTCCATCAGGCTTTCGACGGACTACTTCCATTTGTTGAGAATGAAGTGGACTGCTTTGCTAAATCGGTCCACCACTACCCATATCGCATTGTGGCTCTACTGTGTTCTTGGAAGTCCTGTAACGAAATCCATCGTTATCTGATTCCATTTCCATTGTGGGATTACAAGCACCTGCAGTACTCCATATGGTCTTTGATGCTCAACCTTCACTTACTGACATACTATGCACTTTGCAACGTTACTCTCCTATGTCCTTTTTCACATTGTTCCACCAGAAAGTTCGTTACAAATCTTTATACATTTTCATGCTCTCGGAATGAATGACAAACTTCGATTTGTGGCATTCATCGAGCACTTGTCTTCTTAGTCCATCATGGTTAGGGACCCACAAATGTCCCTGTATTTGAAGATTCCACCTGGGACTGAAAAGTCGACAGGAATCTTTTCGCACAACTTGAGTAGGTGGTCGTACTCATTGTCATTCAGTTGTATCTTTCCAATCTTCAACATCAATTCGGGTTGCATGTCGAGATGTGCCATAATTTGTACACCATCACTGCTGGTCACTGGATTGACCTGTACAATACAGTCGATCATATTCCAACGACTCACTCTCAGGCATGCAAGTGACCCTACCCACTTTCTACTAAGTGCGTCAGCGACCGAGTTTGCCTTTCCCGGGTGGTAGCTGATGGCAAACTCGTAATCTTTTAAAAATTCTAACCATTTCTTCTTACGCATGTTCAGATCACGTTGAGAAAAGATATACTTCAGACTTTTGTGATCAGTGAAAATTTCGAACTCTTCAACATAGAGATAGTGCCTCCAAATCTTGATGGCGAAGACCACCGCTACTAATTCGAGATCGTGCGTCGGGTAGTTCTTCTCGTATTTCTTCAACTGCCTTGATACGTAGGCTGACTTTTTCATGCTGCATCAAGACGCACCTTAAGCCGGTGCCACATGCGTCGCCAAATATTACATAACTTGCTTGGCCTGAAGGTATGGTCAGAATAGGCGCCGTCGTCAATCTTTTTTTAACTCTTGAAAGCTGTCCTCACACTTTCCTGACCACTCATATTTGACGCCCTTCTTTGTGAGATTTTTCAGTGGCGACGCGATCTTGGAGAAGTCTTGTATAAATCTCCGGTAGTATCCTGACAGTCCGAGGAAGCTCCTCATTTCCGATACATTCTTTGGTTGCTCTCAGTTGGCAACTACTTCCATTTTGGCATGATATATTCCATCCTTGCTGATGATATGTCCGAGGAACATTATCTGTTCCAGTCAAAATTCATACTTCGAAAATTTGGCGAATAATTTGTGCTCTCGGAGGGTCTGTAGCACAATACATAGATGCTCCTCATGTTCCTCTGGACTGGATGAATAATTCAAGATATCATCGACGAAAATGATCACGAACTTGCCCAGATATGGCGTGAACACTCGGTTCATCAAATTCATAAAGGCTGCCGGGGCATTGGTCAGTTCAAATGGCATCACCAAAAACTCGTAGTGGTCATATCTTGTCCTAAATGATGTCTTCGGCACATCATCATCAGCTATCATAAGCTGATGGTAACCACTTCTTAAGTCGATCTTCGAGAACACCTTTACAGAAGACAATTGGTCGAACAAGTCATCAATTCTCGGTAGTAGGTACTTATTCTTTATTGTGACCTTGTTCAACATCCGATAGTTTATACATAGTCACATAGATCCGTCATTTTTCTTCACGAACAGTACCGGAGCGCCCCATGGGGAGACACTCGTTTAGAGTCGTCTCAAAGGCACTACGCAATTCTATGTGAATAATCTTTGCGAAAAATGAACTCTATAAAATGCGAAAATAACAGCCAAATCGTCTAACAATATATATTGGCAAGGAGTTGGAAATGTCCATGACTCCACCATACTAAATATGCGGAAAATAAAAGCTAAACCAATAATCTAGTAGGACTAAATCACACGCCATGTGCAACATCTCTGTCACTGAACCTGACCACCTACATCATAATCTTCTATCATCTCACCTGCATGAATCCAGATGCAGGGGAAATCCATGAGTATAAAAATACTCAGTATGTTGGGTATAACCATAACAATAAGTAAAAGATCAATGGTGCTCAAATATCAATAATCGATAAGAAGCAATAAATAATAGAGCACATGATAAGACCATATAAGAAAAGCTCAACAATAAAATAATATATCAATAAGACCATGAATCAATAAAGGAATCATGTAAGAGATCAATGGACCAATCAATTATAATATCAATTATGCCTGATCACTATGGCACCTATCCAATTTAACAATTTTCTATTATCAATATTTGTGGTCACCAGTCAATATCAATTTCTAATCAATTTAATAGACGAAGACAAAGTCAATCAACGCCAAAATTCAAATGATCAGGGTTCTATTCAATTTCAATTCAATAATGAACGCTCAATCAATTAAGGAAAACTCCATATCACTTTTATGTAGGCTAGTGGGAGATCAAACCACGACAAGCCGCGCTCCAATAGTAGCGCCAACAATAATTTCGTGATGGCGGGGGACCATGGTCATCACAGGACAACCATAACTTCCCTAAAGGATGACGTCTTAAACATCTAAGTACACTATCTGCCCCATATAATACGATAACAATAATGACCCATGGGGCTTAGAGACAATCGGAGAACATGGAGATACAACAGTTTCCATTTTTATCTTTTTTATGCTAAAGACCTATCTTTAACAATTTACTTTAGATTAAATAAGAACCGAATCTGGGGAAAACTACTAGATCGATATCATGATGGATAACATGATATGGTAACAACGAAGATAATCTCAAATCAAATCTAATAAAAATTTTATGAGGTCAGATCCGCTAACAATACAATTAGGAACAATTATAGTAACTATTCAATTAACATATCACAATTTACATTTTCTGTCCCCAGAACTCGGCCCGCGTCGGGTGAAACCCGGGCCGTATTCGAAAACAGTCAATATCACCTCGGCCAGAGCAAAGTCGGGCCGAGTGCATAGTGAACTCGGGCTGGGTCGGCCAGTTCACCTCCAAATGGATCGCGCCGAGTCCGGATCGAGCCGAAGCCGAACCCGGGTCGGGCCAATCGGAATTCGAGCCAGGTTGGACAATCCGATCTGGTTCCAAATCTGACTCGATCCGGATTCAACGAAAATAGAGAATTGCGTTCCGAGCGACTTTCCGACCATCCTAACCATGCTCTATGTCGCGAAAAACATGGATTCCAAACTATGCTCTACGGTATCCAAACTATGCATACGATACATGAATTCTCAGTATGAAGGAGAAGAGAATATGGTTCTATGTCACGAAAGGTTTCCCCCTACGTACCTAAAGTTAACTGAAAAACCAATTGGATTCCCCTCTCTAAAAATCTGCACGAATGCCGAACTTTGACCGGTGATTGCTCTATATCCTCATTCCAAACACCACCTGAAACTTTCTTCTCTTATGTGTCGGCTTCGAAACCAGCCGTCGTGTGCCATCGGGTGCCTCGGTTCGCGTGCAAATAAGAGGAAAAGAGGGCTCGCAGGCAGAATTCTGTTTAGTAGAAAAAGGGGTTTCCAGCCACCCTTTAATGCCTATTTATAGGTGTGGGATTGGGATTTTAATTCTATTAGGCATTGGTCTCTTTTAAAATCAATCATGACCATCCATAAATAACTAATCTATCCATAATTTGTCAGATTTAATTAAATCTGAATTTACTTCATAAATTCATGCATATCTCCATAACAATTCTATCCTTACTCAAATTCCTTCTTATATTTTCAACTTATTCCCTAATTACCATCAATTTCGGAATTATTTAATTCCAAAATATTAACATTGGATTTTCAAATCCATTAAATAAAAATAAATATCCCTTATCTATTTTTATTGAAAATCCGGATCATTACAGACGTGAAGTACGCGATGATGGAGCAATTTGGGGAGAGGGATGTGGTGGTGACGGGGCAGAGACGAGAGCATGACACGAAGATTGCTGAAGTTGCGAGAACGATGCACATCAGATGTTGATGCTGGCGATGTTAAATGGCGAGAGAAAGTAGTCAATCGAGGACTTTCATGACGTTCGCCGCTTCGGTCGCAAGAACAACGCGATGCCGATGCCGATGTCGATGCCATCACGAAAGACAGAAATGCATCATGCCATACACCCAATGTTCCAGGGAGAGGGACGTGGGGGTATGAGGTGACGGAAGAGGGATGTGAGGTATGTGGCGATGGAGCAGAGAAGGGAGGATGACACGAAGATTGCTGAAATCACGTATAGGTGGTTGGAGGGTTACTAGAGAGAAAGAAGAAGGTAGTCCAAAGATTTTATACGAGATGAGGTTAGAGAAATGAGAATAGTTTGAAAGCCTTAGGATTATATATAGATATAGATATAGAATATATATATATATATTAATCATGCATGAATAACTAATAAACTAAATTCTTCATATTTTTATTCATTATCACTTTTATATTTTTATTTTATTAACATTTCATTACTTTGGAAGATATTTAGTGTTCTTCTAAATAATTTTATTATTATTACATACTAACAAAAAATAGTACAACTTAATGTTATCGACAATTTAAACCTATAGAAGATTCATCATTTTCCATTCGTCCAAATAAATATACATACGAACGGAAATCTTGGGCTTCGGATTAACACATGAATTGATGTTGTTGCCGAGTTCTCGACCAACTGCTCCAATAAATTTTAAATCTAGCTAACATGCAAAATAATTAAACAAAATTGTAATAATTTTTGTTCTCTCTTTTCTATCAATGACATCGGTTAATTCATCTCTTTCATATTATGCATTCTTTGGGAGAAAAATTTGTATACTTTTACTTAATTTTGAACTATATGTTCACATACTTCGTCATGCACTATCTCAACTTTTCACGTTCCCTCTTTTTATTTAAACTACAATCAAGTTATATATCATCATCACCATCACCATCTAATAATAATAATAATAATAATAATAATAATAATAATAATAATAATAATAATAATATAGGGCGTATGGACCCACCTGCAGGGCAAATGGCTTCAATCTCACTCGTGAGCAGTGTACTTGTCTCTGAGCTCTATGTTAGATTCAAGTACCAACATAAATATCTTTTTAGAGTAATGTTATATCCTCTTAATAATCCTCCTATAAATTCTCCTAATATCTCACAATGACATAGGTTGTAATTTAATCAATTTTTGTGGATGTTTTACACATGTAAGTGCTAGGAGAATTTTTAGGATGATGAGTTAGGAGGATGAAACATTTTTCATTTTTTTTATGCAACCCCGGTGTGGTCTGGTGCAATAGTTTAGATGCATCTTGTTTGACAAGTAGATCTTTTAAGCCACTTGTGACAGTAGTGGAGGATAGTAAAGCTAAGTAAATTATGCTTTGAGACCATTTTGATAGAGTGATTAATGATTCAAAGTATTATTAATACTTTAATAAACTCGTAATTCATGGAAATTCAGAATTCAACAAAAAAAAAAGGAACTACACAAATTTGTGAAATAATTAAATTATAAACAATGAGCATATAGGGAAAAGAGCGCCTCTTAGCAGCTTTGCTAAGGAGGCTGCTTACCAAATATTAGGACGGTTCATCTGATATCTGGCCGTTGAGTTTTTCTCATTTGTTAACTTTTCTTTATACTTTTTTGACCATCCATTATTTTTTTTAACGGCCTTGATATTTCCTACAGAGAATAAAAGGGGAACCCTAACATTCTCTCTCCTTGACGACTGCCCTTACGACCAGATCAACTCCTTGCCATGACGGCTGCGGCTGTGATGCTTATGCTCGTCGGCGTGACAACTGCTGCGATGCCTCCTCTTCTTTTCAAGTAAGTCGGGCGCTCCTCGTAGCATGGTTGCTGCGTCGCCAAGATCGTCCGTTGGGTTGCCTCCTCGCCGTGCGGCTGTTGTGTCGCCAAGATCGACTGTTGAGTGGCCTCCTCACTGTGACGGCTGCTGCGAAGCCTACGCTCCTCGTTGCGACGGCTATTGTGACACTCTTGACCTCGCAGTTGCTGTGTCGTCAAGATCGACCATTTGGTTGCCTCCTCGTCATGACGGTAGCTGCGCCCTTGGTTGTCAGTTGATCCTCTGTCAAGTCGAAACCTCCTATTCTCTGTTTTGAATCCTCTTTTTACTTTTCACTTGTGTATATCGTGGAGCTATGTTCCC
Source organism: Pontederia crassipes (assembly GCA_030549335.1). Lineage (NCBI taxonomy): Eukaryota > Viridiplantae > Streptophyta > Magnoliopsida > Commelinales > Pontederiaceae > Pontederia > Pontederia crassipes. Next base: position 6,282,113 of record CM060185.1, on the reverse strand, counting down.
AATGAACAAGTGATTCCGACCTTGTATTTTCATTTTTTTATGCTTAAAACAATCTATGTTAATGTGGTATCTTTGTGTGCCATTCGTTATATTTTTCCCTACGCTTGGATGTTACTAGCATTCTAGTTACACTGATCGTTGTCATGAGCAGCCGAGGGATTTTCCTTTAATTGAGTCCTTTATGGCTTGCTAATCCTTGGATTTAGTAGCCATAATTGTTCGAATATGGAATCTGCTCGGCTTCAAAATGTCATATTTCGTTCTAATTTTCATCTTGTTTGAGATAAATTTGAATTTCACAAATAAACATCTTAGAGACGATTTGAAAGTTAGGCTAAGGTCTTCAAGTGACAAAGTTTAAATATTTAGGATCAATTGGAAGACAAGATGATGAGATTGATGACGATGTTAATAATAGAATTCAAGTTGGTTGATGTATGTGGAGGAAAGCCACTGGAGTTTTTTGTGATAGAAAAGTACTCAATAAAGTTAAAGGAAAATTATATCGTACTGCTATAAGGCCAACAATGTTATATGGTAGTGAATGTTGAACTATGAAGAGACAACATGAACGTAAAGTGGGAGTAGCCGAAATGAGGATGTTGAGATGGATGTGTGATCATACAAGATTAGATAAGATTAGGAATGACCATATACGTGAACGAGTCGGAGTGGCTCCTATTAGTGAGAAAATAGTAGAGAATCGTTTGAGATAATTTGATCATGTTCAGAAAAGACCATTAGATGGAGTCCGATTAAAAAAGGAAGAGGGAGGCCAAGGCGGACACTTGGTGAACGAATAGAGCAAGATCTATTGGTGAATAATATACCGAAAGGTTTGGCTACTAACAGAGCGGAATGACGTCGTATGATCCATGTAACCGACCTCATCTAGTGGGATAAAGTTTTGTTGTTGTTGTTGTTGAGATAAACTTGAAATTTGATGCCAAGTATTTCTAGTTGGAGAAGTTATGTGATCTCATTGTTGTAGTTTATATGGTTTTTTCTCTTTTTTTTCTCCTACAGGTGCATATTAATTGGCAGCTACCACCAGGAGTTTTCTCCTCTTTGCCCAAATTGCATATCTATCAGATAGGCCTAACCTACAATATCTGTATCTAAAGCCACAAATTGTTGTATCATATTTTCCTACAACATTAAAGCAGGATTGAACCACCGGCTGTGTATATGAAACATATTTAAGTTTAGAGAGAATGAAACACGCATGTATGCAGGTGCTTGGTGTCCACATGACATCCCAAAAAGACTGGAGGTAGAGATCTGCTGATTTGGATCTTTGCAAAGCACTGCCGATCATTTATTGTTGTTCTAAAATCCTATTATTTTTCATCGAAAAAATCGTGTTCTTAATTCAGAGTGGGTGTTTGAACCATTCCTATATGTCTATGGCTGCACGTGAGCTAATTCAGAGTGGGTGTTTGACCATTTCTATATGTTTGACCAAGTCCATGAGGAATTCTTGCTGCTATCTTCTGCACAACAAGAAAAGTCGGCGATGAATATTAGATGACCATCATGTGCAAATGCAATTGCTGAACTAATGCATTCAATCAACCCCAACTCTGCTACTACATTCAACCTATGCAATTTTTAGTTTTTTTACACAAGAACTCCAAACACAGTCAGAGGTGATGGACCCATACCAACTAGATCGAGCAACAAAAAAATCAAAATGAAGACACCTATTTTAATCTCAAAAAAAATTTATTGATCTATTGTAGAAAAAAAATAAAGGCGATAACTTAAAATATGCAACTATTTTAATCCATGTTGATTAAGCTTTTTCATAATAATTTGATGTATATATTCACATTTATAAGGAGTAATCACATTCCTAAAGGAAAATGGCGAGACATAGCATCAACCATCCCTAGGAGCAACAAGCGAAGGGCTAAAAGGAAAAGTGTGTTTAGAGGAGAAACCACGCCCTCATTGGACCATGACCAGTTAACATTCCATAAAGATCTCCACTCGTGCAAGAGACTAAAAGCACTAGGAAACAACGTCAAAATGCTGGCAATGAGGAAAGCATGAGAGGAGGAGGATCAACGGACAGAGGAGGAAGCGCGGTGTCAGAGAAGATACGGCACCAGCACCGGAGCAAATGAACGAGCAAACAACATCGGCTAGATAGCGCATCAAAGAACGAACAACATCAGAGGCGAAGAAGGTGGACAGGTGAGCGGCTGTAGGAGAGAGAAAACTTAGGGCATCTCTTCAAAAGAAAATATCATGACCGTCGAACCAAGTGAACGATTGAGATAATTGCGCCTAAGTTTAGAAACCTCAAAAATAAAAATATAAAACGTGCACTGTCAAATCTCAAAAGAGTGGTCATGATACTGGCTAAGCAGCCTCCTTAGTCAAGGTGCTAAGGACTATTTTCCCTTTTTACAATCAAATTAATTTGAAATAATTTAAAATATAAAAATATAAAATAATAATAAATAAAATAGTAACTAGAATCTAATTAACTAAAAAATATAAAAAAATAACAATAACAACTAACACAATTTATTTTATCTATTCGACATTAGTTTTTCTTTTAAAAAAAAATTGGACCTCTAACTCTAAAAAAAAACATATTTCACATATCACAACGGTGTCAACGTCTTCCTCATTTTATCATATGCATCATTTGAACCACATATTGTAGAACAACACCAAATAACAAGATATCATTTTCAAAACTTAATTTGAAAATTTTGTAAAAATATTAAACTCTTCGAGATGTCAAAAACTTTCAAGCATCTCACATCAATTTCAAACATTTGAATCAAATTTTTTTTGTTAGTTAATGAAATCAACCTCAGCTTATTTTCATCCGTCTCTTTAATAAATTTATATTATTTTTCCTAAAAAAATCCATAGTAACTAACTATTCAATATTTCAATAGATTGTGAAACTTTGAATAGTCTCCAACAATTCTTCAATTGGAGCAGTAATAGCTTTCAAAAGCAATTATTTTCACAAGATTGTGCATATTCTAAAAGAGTCTTGGACATTTTTATTGATTATATTTTTTAATCATTGTTAAACTTTTTCAATAGAATCCTTGATGTATCTCAAAGTGAACTTGCACTTCTTGTATTAAATTTTGACTCTCTTGATGTTTGCTTGATTGATAAAAAAACAATATAATGATATGATGAATGTAAAAAATATTCGATGAGTAATTTTTCAACTTTGGCCATGTCCAGATATATTATTTTACTTGATAAACTTGAAGACACTTATTACATTTTCATCATGATAAATCTTTGTTAGAAAATTTGTTGGGCACAACTTATTGAGATTCTTGAATATTCCAATAATTAAATAAATGATCAAGCTTAAAAATCTAGTGTAAACATTTATCGACATCAAAATACACATTAAATGAATGTGACTCTACCCTCATTTTTTAAAATTAAAATTAAAAGATAAAAGATAAAAGAATATAAACTAATAGAACATGAGAGAGAGAGAACAGAAAAGAATAATGATGTAGTCAATTGGAGATAACAAAATAGAGAAAACAAAAAGAAATTATCAATTTGATTATCAAGGACAAGGAAAAATAAATCAAGAAAATAAAATAAAAAATAAATGATTGGATATAAGAAGAACACGGGACAAAGAGACTCAAAGGCTGTCATATACCACTTGATGTGGTAGGAATCATAATATATAAAATATTATAATTTTCAAATGAATCCCAAAAGAGATTGATGGTTCAAAAACCATGGAATGGACTTTGGAATTTATTGACATTCTCCAAAAAAGGGACTATCAATAATCCCGCCAATACTGAAACCATTAAAAGAACACCCAAAAAAAGTAATTATAACTTGATAAAATCATAATCCATCCAGACTCAAAATTCGTTAACAAAGAAAATCACACAGACTTATGAAATAATGAAATGAGTTATTCCTAATTTATTGACATTTTTCTAAAATTTAAAAGATAAAATAATAATAAATAAAAATACTAAGTAACATAATCTAATTAACCTAAAAATTTAAAAAGATAAAGATATCAATAATAACTAATATGATCTATCTTATCTAACCTACATTAATTTGGTTTGAGGTTATTTTATGTAGAGTAAACTAATGTATTCTTGAAAAAGTAAATATATTCTTATTTTTACCTATGTTTAGTTCGAAGAGAATATAATTGAAAAATATAATCATAAACAACTGATGTTTATTATTTCAATAATAAAAATAATATAATAATTAATGAATAAATTATAAAAAATTAAAATATAGTTGAAAAAATTGAAAATATAAGAATAGAGATATTCTTGTGTTAAAGAATATTTATATTCTTATCCTGGGTTAAAAATAGTGGTATTAAGATTTTCAAAATGAAATTTGTTCAATGTAATCATATTATACATTATATTTGATTATATTATCGAAATATGATAATATTTCACTCTATACTGCTTAAACAAATGACTCTTTTATTTCTTTCGAGATTTACGTGAATAGTTGAATTAATAAATTAGTTCTAAGTGTATTTGGATAAAATAAAATATAATAATATGATTGAAAATATAAGTGATAAATTAATTTTCATGAGTGTTTGAATAAAATATAGAAATTATAGATATAGAAGACAATTTTATTAATAAATAAATATTGGGTATAAGTTAAAATATTGTATTAATGTTTTTATGGAAATATATTATTAAAATATAATAATATCTATAATAAAATATAAAATTATTCTGATGAAATGAGATAATAAACAATATTAAATTGATATTTTTATAATAAATACATTACATATATTATTTTGTGTGAGGAATGTAAGAAAAAGAAAATAAGGGAAGAAAAGATACATTTGAAAAAAATTTCACGTCCAAAAAAATTTTGACTTTTTAAAAAAGTCGGGGGTTGTTATACACTTATGCCGTGGCGATGGAATGGAATAGATTGAAATCAGACCCTAATTCTGATTACTAAACATTACTCGTTTTGATTAAAAAAAATATTCACGTTCAAAATGAGTCGAAATGATATATTCTGTCAAAATTAATGACCGAGTGATTGAAGTCAAGACTATTGCCTCACATGATTAAATTTGTTTGATATAGTTGGATATATTTTGACCATCATCAACTAAGATTTTCTAAAGACATATATACAACTTTTTATCACCAAATAAAGAAATAAGTTTTAATTTGTTTGATACTAGAAAATGTTTTATACGCAAGATTCTAACGGTGTGCTTCCAACCGAAAGAAAACAAATGATTGAGTGTAAATGGGTTGCATTGAACTACTTATGTTATCCAACTCCAACGATATTTGCCATTTTACAGTTCTTATAATGGAAAATTGATGGCCCAAAAGTGATAGGGTTTGAACTGTTTTAAAAAAAAAAATTGTCATCCAACTTTAACTCGGTATATTTTTTAACTTTAATTTTTAACTAGTAACTAAATTATTTTCAAACTTTGACTTTCTTGCACGCATTGTCACCGATAATAGATGATTTCCTATTTATCTTACTGATGTAACGTAATAAAATATGATAAATTATTATAAAAATATACTAAATTATTTAAAAAATAAAAAATGAGGCTCTCGCCGGAGGGGACCAAGGGGGGCAGTGCCCCTCCCCTCCTCTCTGGCACCGGAGAGGAGGGGAAGGGGTGCCAGACCCATCGCAGAGGGGGGCAGCGCCATTCTCTTATCCTTCGCCGGCCGCAAGGGAGAAAAGGGGCGCGTCGGGCCCTCCATGCGAGCTCCCACGCCGACGAGCTTGCAAAGAGGGTAGGCGTCGCCTTTTTCTTTCTCGTATTGGTGCCTTTGAGGGACAAAGGAGGCGCCGACCCTGTGAGAGCTTGTGCCGACAAGCTCAAAGGGGGGCGGCACCCCCCCCCCTTTTCTTCCTTGCGTGCGACGCCGGTGACACTACAAGAAAATTGACGATTAGCGACGCCATGTAGCGCCTCAAAAGTGTGTGACGCTATACAGACGTCATTAGCGCCTCCATTGCACTTCTTTAGCGTCACCAGAGTCAGATGCCACTTGCCTCTCAATAGCGTCTCATTAGCGTCTTCCTAGCTACTCAGAGAGTTGACGTTAAAAGTAGCGCAATCGAGACGCTACGTAGACGTTATTTTTTTCGTCAGGAACCGCAAACGCGCGGTAGTACCTAGCGCCATTATGGCATCGACAACATTAGACGCGAAGCTAGCGCCACATGTATGAAGACTCTAAAGTGACGCTACATGGCGTCTCAATAGAAAGAGACGCTAATGAGACGCGACATTATATATTTAAACTCTATATTATATATTATATGTCAATCAATAAATTCATTAAATATTATATTAGTATTAATTACACATTTATCAACATATTATCAATAGCATAATATCATCATATAGATGTATTAATTACATGATTATATATATATGTATTTTTACATGATAAGAGTGTTCCTAAATATATAAATTTTTTCCTATATTATCTATGTTATCTATACATATAATATCTTTATTATGCATATATCTTAATTATACGTCTTCTTAGCTATTCAACGGCCGGGTTGACGTTAACTAGTTAATTATACTCTCTAGTGCTGTAATCAAGACGCTACGTAGACGCTATTATTTCGCGTCACTATTCTTAATGCGTGGCAGCACCTAGCGCTATTTTGTCGTCGACAACTTTAGACGCGACACTAGCGTCTCATGTCTGAAGACTGTGAAGCGACGCTATATGGTGTCTCAAACAAAGGAGATGCTAATGAGACGCTACTGTATATATATTTAAACACTATATTATATATACTATATGCCAATCAATAAATTCATTAAATATTATATTAGTATTAAGTACACGATTATAAACATATTATCAATAGCATAATATCAACATATATATGTATTAATTACACGATTATATATATATATGTATTTTTACATTATAAGAGTTCCTAAATATATAATTTTTTACCTATATTATTTATGTTACGTATACATATAATATATATAATATCTTAATTAATTATGCATATATTATTATATACTTAATCATGGGATTACGATGGTTGATTAAGTGAGTGATATGTTAGCGTCACAGTAGACATAATAGCGTCCACCTAGCGTTTAACGAGCGCCGAATCTATTGTCGACGCTATGATGACACTATGGGCGTCTCTCTAGCGTCGCACGTTCGAGACACCATATTATTTTAGACGCTAGTTCGGCACTACGGAATCGCTAAATGAATTTAGCGACTCAATGGCGTCTGTATTGCGCCTCCTAAGCCGACTTTTTACCCGTCACTCAATCGGGCACATATAGACATATAAATACGCGTATGTGCTGATACCTATATATAATAAGTGCATATATACATATTATTATAACCTACTCTGACACATATAAACAAATACACATATATATATTCACTTCGAATACGTATACATATACATGTTATCTATATATATGTGTAGACATATACATACACATATATATTTATAATACATATAGACGAAACATATTGTTATAACTTAATCACTCACACATAGACATATATATACGTACGCATATATGACATATGTATATATATACACACACAATTGTGTTATATTATACACATATACATACATATTTATAATTTTGTATACATACATGATAGATTATCGGAAGAAAATAAAATAATTGGAACGGAGCATAATGCGATGAGATGTTACATTGATAAATAAAATTACATACATACAAAAAAAATTTGAAAAAACTTTTATTGAGCGTCCTCGACGACGCTATGGTGCCGCTACGTTTTTTAGCGACACTAGCTTCTCTATAGCGTCGCGCTAGCCGAATTGTGATAGTTTCGGCGCCTACATGGCATCTACGTAGCGTCTCGTTATTGTGCGACGCTAAAGATTACTTAAATCCCTAACCCCCTTCTTCGTTTTCACTTTTTACTGTTTAACATTTACCCCTGACGCCTCGACGCCCGACACAGTCCAACGCCCGACCTCCGACGCGCCCCGACGCCCGACCTCCGACGCCCGACGCCCGACCTCCGACGCCGCCGCCCTTCGCCTCCGCCGCCCTTTGCATTCGACCGCCCTCCACCGCCGCCCTCTGCATTCGACCGCCGCCCTTCGCCTTCGCCGCCTCCTCCTCCTCCTCCGCCCTCCCCGACGGTTCGCCTCTGCCGCGGTTCGCCCTCCCCGACGGTTTGCCGCCTCCTCCTCCACCGCCGTCCATCGCCTCCTCTGTCGCATCGTCCGCGCTCCGCTCTTCGCCTCCGTCGCCCTCCGCCTCCACCACCGCCCGTCGCGTCCACCGTCGCCTCGTCCGCCCTTCGCCGCGTCCTCCCTCCACCGCCGCCGACGTCCTCCTCCTCCGCCCTCCCCGACGGTTCGCTGCCTCCTCCTCCACCGCCGTCCGTCGCGTCCTCCACCGCCCTCCGCCTCCACCGCCGCCCGTCGCGTCCATCGCCGCCTCGTCCGCCCTCCACCGGCACCGACGTCCTCCACCGCCGCCGACGTCCTCCTCCGTCACCACTGCCCACCGCCTCCACTGCCGTCTCGGCCGCCCTCCGCCCTTCGCCGAAGGTACTAGGCCGCCACCATGTAAATTAAGTTAATTATTAATGCATGAAGTTGAATTAAGTTAATTATTCATGTTAAGTTAAGTATTACTTATTCATGTTATTATCATGTTAAATTAAGTAGTACTTAAGTGAATTACTTATTAAGTATAATATTAAGTATCATCTCTTAGGAATTAAGTTAAGTATTACTTAAGTTAATTATTACTTATTCATGTTATGAATTAACTTAAGAAGTACTTAAGTTAATTATCATCTCTTTGGATCAAGTTAATTAGTATTACTTATTAAGTATTACTTAAGTTAAGTTAAGTTAACTTATTATGTTAATTGTTATCTTAACTTATGAAGTAATGTTATGAATTAAGATAACAATTACTTATTCATGTTATGAATTAACTTAAGTAGTACTTAAGTTCATTATCATCTCTTAGGATCAAGTTAATTAGTATTACTTATTAAGTATTACTTAAGTTAAGTTAACTTATGTTAATTGTTAAGTTAACTTATGAAGTAATTCATGTACTTAAATTAAGTATTACTTATTCATGTTATGAATTAAGTTAAGTAGTACTTAAGTTAAGTATTACTTGAAACATGTGATTTTAGACTTAATTCGTAAGTTCGAAATCACACGTTTCAAGTACAAAAAAATTGGCTTAATGTTCTCCGTTACAGAAATGATAAAGCCACATTGTAGTTGGATTCGTCGTTGGAAGGATAAACATGGCGTCATAACTGAATAATATAAGGATGGTATTGATGAATTCATTAATGTGGCATATCAAAATGAAGGTGTTGCTTCTTTATATGGCGAAATCTTATGTCCATGTCGGAAGTGCAAATGTTATCAGTGGAAAGTAAGATATGATGTGCAGAAGGATTTATATTACAACGGTTTCTTACTTATATACATCAATTGGTTCTTTCATGGCGAAGAAAGATGGGCTAAAGAAACAAGTAATGTAGATACCGTTTTGGGCGACTCGAGCAATCCGTACATGGATATGATACGAGATGCAATGATAGGAGAAAATGTTGACGAAATATCGATTGAAGAAGACGCGAATCCTTCGGCTTCTAAGTTTTATAATCTTCTCGAAGAGGCAGATGAACCTTTATGGGATGGATGCGTGAAGCAAACTACACTTTCTGCAGTGGCACAACTAATGAACTTAAAATCAGAATTTAATATGAGCGAAAGTTGTTTTGACCAGATGCTTGCCATTATTAAGAGTATGCTTCCAGTTTCCGAGAAATTACCGAGAAATTTTTACAAGTGCAAACGGTTGATGAGAGATTTAGGGTTGGAATATCAGAAGATTGATAGTGATATTTGGGTTTTCTAGTGATAACTTGCTAAAATTAAGTAAAAGGATCATTTTTTCATTTTTTTGGTCTCCCAACTCACTAGCTGCAAGTGCACAGATAAGTTATAGTAGAATCAGGTTATCGTATACACAAGAATTTGAAGTCTAAGACACCCTAAAACAATCTAAATTAGTTCTACTTTAATGGCTAAAAACATATTTTCAAAGGGAAGTGAAAACAAATTTTTAATGGAAAGTGAAATGATAATTGAATTTTGGGTTTTGAAAATTTATCAAAACTGAGATATAAATGCTATATTAAAGTCTAGAAATGTTTAACTATCAATGAGGAAGGTTCATCTAGGAATTTGGGTTCATCTAAATTAATTAAGGATGGATAGGATCAAGTTATCATTAAAAATCCAATTTAGATTCAACTTGAAATGTGGCTGCTCTCACAGCTCAATTAGCCTTTAACTAAGCAATACATGATCATATAGTTGATAGTTAGGTTGAATCAAAAGAGGATCATCACTGAAAATCAAGTTATCATTGAATGCAATTGAAGGTTCAAAGCTGATTTTTTTTCAATTCAAAGAAACTTTGGAATGATAACTTGTAATTGCAATCATAAAAAGATGGAATCATTCCAATCAATCAAACCAGGATGAAATCTACCCAAATATGGTGCTTGTGCTCCTTGATTCATCTTTGAATTACAGGGGGATTTTAATTCAACCTCTCGGTTGTAAAATAGAATGAAATCTACACAAAACTCCAATTAAAGGGGTTAAGAAACATCCTATCAAAAGGGGGGAATTCAGTGATTGTCCAATGCTCTTTGGGTCATCTCTGACTCTCAAGAATGGCCTTAAGACTACCTCTTAGTAGTGGATTAAAATGAGGCTTAACAATGGAAATCAGAATTCAATTGGAAATCATAAACTAGAAATCAGCAAATAGAATTCTGCAATTCAATCAGAATCATATATCAATGGAACTAGGTTTATAAATTGCTTCTTGATCCATCTCTGGACTGCAAGAGATCCCTAAGATTCATTTCTCAATGACTGAATAAAATCAGGGGATTCAATTGATAAAATAGTTTCCAGCAGGAAATCAAAAAATAGAATTCAGATATTAAGTTCAGGAATTAAAGGAGCAATATGATTTGAGCCAAAATTATACCTAACTTCTTGGTTCATCTCTGAACAAGAAGGTGGCATTAGCAATCTCCTAGTGGCTCAATTAATTAGATTGAGAATGACAAATAGGTCCAGACAGCCACAAAAATCAGATTCAGGAATTCAGAAAATTAGGAAATCAGAAAACTGAAAATCAGAAATCAAATTTTAAAATCAGATTAGAAACAATAACAGATTTGAATCATGAAGAATGTCAAACATCTTGATTCATTTTTGAACAAGATTGGGGACAATATCAACTTCTCAGCTGCTCTATTAACCAGGTCCATAATGACAAACAGATTCAATTTGTTCAGAAAATCAGATTCAGAAATTCAAAAATTCAAGAATCAAAATTTCAGAAATCAGAACTTTCAATTAAATTGGAATTCAAAATTTGACATTGATTTCTAATCCATTTTTGAACTAGGGATAGATCAAATGATAACTTCTCAGTTATAAAGTACAATGTGATCTAACAATGGCAAAAACTGATTCTAAACAATTTTGAAATCTGAAAAATCAGCAATGATTCAGTGTAGGAATTAATTCAATCCATTTCCATCCAAAACTAATCTAAACTACTACCTTATCATAGAAGAAATGAAGTTTAGCTCCTCATAATTACAAAGCTTGACATCAAATGGAATGAGAAACAGATACAAATCATTGTTCTTTGAAGCTTCAAGTCCATCAGCTCCTCCACAGCAGCCTCCTTTCTTCCTCCAAAACCCTTCAATGTCCAGCCCCCTTTCTCTCCTCCAGAAATTCTCCTTTTATTTGACTCCTATCCACCCTTGGATCAGCATCAGAATGTTCAATATCCTTTTATTGCAGCCATCTGTCCACCCCTCTGAAATTTCAGCTGCAGACTCTTTTTTGTGCAGGAAAAAGTAGATGGTCCCCCCTACTTTTTCCACTTTTGGCCACCTTTCTCCCTGCTATAAATTTCCAAACAGCAAGCATCAAAGCCCTTGAATGGTGTTTTGACAAATAAAGATTAAGATGATGATAATTGCTAGCTCAGATATCAAATGGTATTAGGTGTTGTGCAGGAATAAAAACTTGTATCAAAATTAATGAATTAAGGGGTCCGGAATGATAACTTGTCACAAATCATGGAAATTATCCAAATGCAAATGATTCAAAGCATTAGAAGCATAAAATGGACTAGAGTAACAAGTGAGTGCATTCAGAAATCAAATATGAATGAGATTTCTAAGAAGTGATAACTTGTATGTTAAAAATGATAACTTATATGACTTAAAAATGATAACTTGTGATAACTTGAGTTGTGGTTATCCAAATGTGATGAAATTTGACCAGCAATGAGTTAGAACAATAACAAGATGATTGCTTAAAGTCCCTGTGCAGAATTAATGGTTTTGCTTGTCGAAATAACAGAATTGTCCTTTAACGATAACTTGGCAAAGGAAAAATGATAACTTGTTCAAATGGACTTAAAACTCTGCACAAGTTGAGATGTGACTATCCAAATATGATTTATACATGATAATGATGGATTTAGGGCAAAAAAACCACTGAAAATCAGTTCACTCAAAATAATGATAACTTGACACTTAGGAATGATAACTTGTCATCAAAATGATAACTTGACATAGAATTTAAATATTAATGAATTTTGACATTTCAAAACCTCCATGCACATGGAATTAAGTATGAAATGAGGAATATCAACTAGTTATTACAATGTATGCATTCCAAGTATAATTGGCCCAAATATAGGCAAAAATGAGACTCGATATGTATGAATTGCATCTAAAATGGGCTAGAAACTTATAGTGATCAGTAAGTGATCAAAGATTGATGCATGCTGCAATCATTTCATGTTGTACTACAGGGAAAATAACTCACTTATGAGTTGTTCTATTTATGGTGAGCCCAGATTCAAGCCGAAAAAGAGTACTCAAAGTTCGAAAAAATGTGGCAAATGCAATATTTAGATACTTTTCGATTGTTCCAAGATTACAACGACTATTTTTTTCTAAAAAAACTGCACCATTTATGATGTGGCACAAAGAAGGGGCACGTGAAGATGCAAATTCAATTACACATCCTTCGGATGCGGAGGCATGGAGACGATTTGATGCACTTCATCCGGATTTTTCTGCAGAATCACGCAATGTTACATTAGGACTTTGCACCAATGGCTTCAACCCATTTGGCTCATCGAGTACTGCTTATTCATGTTGGCCTATTTTTGTGACACTGTATAATTTGCCTCCAAGTATGTGTATGAGACGAGAGAATATATTGCTTACCTGTATCATCCCGGGTCCTCGATCTCCTGGTAAAAGTTTAGATGTTTACTTAAGACCTTTGATTGACGAACTCAAGATGTTGTGGGAGGATGGCGTGGTTACCTATGACAAATCTAAAAAGCAAAATTTTATTATGAGAGCCGCATTAATGTGGACCATAAGTGATTTTCCGACATATGGAAAGTTGAGTGGTTGGAGTACAAAAGAAAAACTTGCTTGTCCCATATGTGGAAAGAATACAAAATCCTTTTATTTGAAAAATTGTAGGAAAATTTGCTGGTTTGATTGTCATAGGATGTTTCTGCCATTGGAGAATTCGATGCGCCGTGATCGAAACTCATTTAAAAAGAATACATCCGAGAACACTTTGTGTCCAACTCATTTGACAGGAGAAGAATTGCTAGAGCAAGTAAACAAGCTTAGTGAAGTATCATTCAACCGAAGGCTGGTAGTTATAAGCAAATTCGGTTTGGAAGTGAACATAATTGGGAGAAAAGAAGTATTTTTTGGGAGTTGCCTTATTGGTCTTCAAACTTGGTACGTCATAACTTGGACGTCATGCATGTGGAGAAGAACGTATTTGACAACATCTTCAAAACTATTATGGATGTTAAAGGAAGAACAAAAGACAGCATACATGCTCGCGAAGACATGAAATTAATATGCAAAAGACCAGAGTTAGATATCATTCATCTTCAAAATGGTAAATGCAAAAAGCCAAAAGCTACTTATGTCTTGAGCAATGATGAAAGAAAAGTGGTTTTCGAATGGGTAAAGTAATTGAAATTTTTCGACGAATATGTATCAAACATATCTCGTTATTTTAACTTGGACAATAAGAAGATACACGAGATGAAGAGTCATGATTATCATATTTTTATGCAAAGGCCGCTTCCAATTGCCTTTAAAGAGCTTTTGCCAAAGGTCATCTGGGAGGTTTTAACAGAATTGTCTATGTTCTTTAAAGAGCTTTGTGCATCCATCGTTCGGAAAGAAGACATATCTCGGTTAGATGTTTCTATTGTGATTACCGTGTGCAAGGCTGAGAAGATATTTCCACTTTCTTTCTTTGATGTGATGGAACATTTGATTGTACATCTTCCATATGAAACAAAAATTGCTGGTCCGGTTCAGTATCGATGGATGTATCCTTTCGAAAGGTGCATGTTATATTTGAAAAGGAAGGCGAAGAATAAGGCAAAAATTGAAGGCTCCATATGTGAAGCATATTTCATTGAGGAAGTGTCAAACTTCACTTCAAAATACTTTGAGCCGCACATACAATCATGACACACCCAAGTTCCAAGAAACGATGATGGTGGTGAAGGAGAAGTTGACATGAATATTCTATCCATCTTCAAGTACCCATATCGACTTCTTGGTGCAGGACTCAAAGTTATCTTGAATGACAGAGATCTCACCGCCGTTGAGAATTATGTTCTTGCAAATTCTAGCGAAGTGACACCGTATCTCGAGTAAGACAATTTGTTCTAATTTCTTATATAATTTAAAGCTAATTGTTTCTATATGATTGTATTAATTGAAAACTATGAATTCAGAAAATTCGAAGAATTACAACGAGAAATCAATCTGTTAGTTTCAAACGATGAGTTATTGAAACTACGAGATGAACATTTTGCCGATTGGTTGAGATGTGAAGTGAGAAATCTTTCCGCTTGTTCTTAATTATTATAAGTTCGTAACTTTCACTTCAACTTTTTAGTTATTTTTTTTTGTAGGTTATTAATGGCTCAGTCATAAAGAACAAAATACGAGATCTCGGTCATGGCCCGAAAAAACAAGTTCTTAGCTACTGCGGCGTCATAGTCAATGGATATCGGTTCCATACAGAAGAATATAGCCGACAACGTTCAACTATTAATAACGGCATATGTGTTCTAGGAAGCATGTACGGGGACGATGACTTTGATTACTACGGTGTTATAGAAGACATCATAGAATTATCTTATTTGGAAAAATCTAACAAAGTCATGGTGCTAAAATATCGTTGATTCGATCCAGAGAAAGGAGTTCGGATCGATCAAAAGTTTAAATTGGTGGATATTAACCATCGATCGATACTTCAGTCATACGATCCATTCGTATTGGCGGAACAAGCACAACAAGTGTACTACACTAAGTATCCATCGAAAAGAACCAAGGATGAATGGTGGGCGTCATGCAAGGTGAGGAGTAGACTATTCTTAGCAGAAATAATGATAGATGAGAATAAAACATCATACGTACCCAACGATGTGCCCATGGATGTTACTATCAAGAAGATAGAGTGAACGAGACGATTGATGTGGCCGATGGAGTTGAGAATTTTCAATTGGTCGATGACGCTGAGCCAATTGGAAGAGTTCAATTCAAATGACATATTGGATGTGAACTTCGATAATTTCATTGATGATGACTCGAACCAAAATTATAGCGATGATGATGAAGATGATGAAAATGAATCAGAATACAAAACAAGCGAATGAATACCGTAGTTATTCTAATCACATAAGCTTTTTACTTTTTTTAAAAGTTATATATGTTATTTTTAATAATAGAAGTTTCTTTCTTTTTTTCAGTCATGGTTACTAGGGGTCGAGCTTCTGGGTCATCTCGCTCTTCCAGGCGTTCACTCCATATGAGTCAGCCATCACAACCATCATGTAATATATTTATTGTGAGCTACTTATATATAGTTGATTATAATAGTTAAATTCCTTTTTTAATAATATCAGTTCCTTCGCCGCCGACGGGGCACGTAGCCGGGTCACATAGTAGGCGATCCATTGGTGGGTCTGCTCAGCGTATCACTCCAGGTACGTGACACATTTTGGGCAATAGACAGTAGGAGATAGTATTTTTTAAATATTTTGCTTTTGTGACAGTTGCTCCACCGTCGACGGGGAACATAGTCGGTACGTCTCGATCGCACGACCACGATCGTCATGTCACACCAGGTTATTTTTTATATATTACTTAATTTTATGTAGGAGCCAAATTTTATGTATTTTCTTGTGATGGAAATTGCTACCCCACCGCCACTGTCGAGAATACCAGACGCTTCATCACAATCTAGCGTTGGCGGGCGACATCTTACGCCAGGTGATATATTTATTGTTATTGACATTTCTCAATTAATTATATTAATTATTTTTTAATAATGTCAGTTGCTACGCCGCCGATAGCACAAGCTAATGACTCAATTCATTCAAATGAGCAGACTACTACTGATCATGCGGTATACATCAATCGAGGTGAGAACATTACTGTATATCTATCAATTATCACAATTTTAATTTGGTATGACACTAATGATTTATTATGTATTAGGACCCGTAGCTGATATCGGACCTTCACAACCTACCCAGCTATACCGGATGATGATTCCTCTTCGAGTGATGAAGAGGGGTTACAAGATAATGGGGTGGTCACTGTGAATAATATTGCTCGACCGTAAGTTAAATAAGTTGTACAAATTTTGTTATAGTTTTGATTATCATTGAAAATTAATTCTTCTTTGTAATTGGCAGGATCACCTTCTTACCCGCTAGTACCGTGCGGGATGTCAGTGCTCTCGTTCTTTTTCACTTACCGGAAGGGGCAGGATCCTGGAAAGATGTCCCAATTCAAGTGCGAGATGTCATCTTTCGAGCCTTTACGGTATGATCTTCTATTTGGGTTTCATAATTCGATTTATATTTATTTTAAAATTACTAAGTTTTAACATTCTATTTGTAGGAGGCAAATCAGTTTCATCCGGATCTTAGTTTAGGGACGATCCGGAGAGCTTTTGAGGAGGTCGCTGCGAAACGCATCCGAAATCGATTATACAAGTTTCGCAAGATCGTCACGTCCGCCGACCTCACTTTAGAGCAGGGCATACAAAGATGCCCAAGACATATTAGGCGCTCGATTTGGGAGTCTCTCTGTAGGAAGTGGTAAGTATGTATACTTTTACATTATTTTTATGAAAATTATAATTTTTTGAAAGTGTAAGTATTTGATGTTCACAAAGGACGGATGAACGATGGCAAAGGAAGTCTGAAAAGACAAAAGTTAATCGACTTTCGAAGCCCGAGGCCCACATCCACACAGAGGGATCGATGCGATTTGACGAGCATCGACGACGCATGGTAAACTTTTGACTTATACTTATGTTATCAAATTTAAAACTTTATTGTAGGAGGAGAAAGAAGACGGTCCCGTAGACTTTCGTGTGATCTATGAGGCCACGCATAAGACCCGAAAGACAAACGACTTAGTCACGCCCACTGCTCGTAGGCTTCTGGTAAGTCTCATGATATGGTCATTTGGTTGTTGCCATTAGTGTAATATTTTTTAAATACACAACGTTTAAATTTTTTAGGATGAGTATAATGCAAAAATGGCTGAAAAGTATGGAGATGATCCGAGTACTCAGCCACCAGGTAATGTTTCTTCATTGGTTTAGTCATGTTTTTAATTTACATGATTCTTGATATATAATTTATATATTATATGATTTTATAGTTTTTCTATTTCGTAGAGGACCCTACTGTTTGGGAAGAGGTGACCGGTATGACACGAGGGGATACTTGCGTGGCCTCGGCACAGCCGCTCAGATACCTAGGAAGATCGGAGGATATGCAGGAGGTGCATCTGCTCTGAGCTCATCCGCTGCACCTGATCTGACGTAGCTATCACAGTAGCTATCGCAGCAATTATCGGTACAGATATCGCAGCAGTTGTCGCAGTAGTTGGGTCCTCTATTGCAGGCGATTTAAGGATTGATCTCGACGCAGAATCCATCCCCGTGAAGCCATGGACCGAGCACGTCTGGGTCGAACATCCGGAATGATAACAATAACTCTCAAACCTAGGATAGAAAACAAACTATGCATTTGTTACTTATAGACTTAAACATACATATAGTTTATTAGTTCGGTTTAGTAGTTTTCATATTCTTATGTTATATATTATGCCTGTGATGATTTTATATTACCTGTGATAGTTTTATATTGTCTGTGATGATTTTATATTACCTGTGATGCTTTTATATTGTCTGTGATGAATATCAATGCATTTTGAGATGCATTATAAATTGTATGGCGTGGGAAGAGAAAAAATGAGGCTGGGGCTGGTAAAAAAAATGTGCAAATAGCGACACCATAGCGTCTCATTGGCGTCTAAATGCATGTCGACGCTAATTTAAATATATCGCACTTAGCACCATCTTAGCGTCTCATTGGGGACACAAGCCCGATCATATTTGCGTCAATATAGCGCCTTACTAGCGCCTACATTAGCCACACGTGGGCGCCGGAATAGCGCCTGAAGTCTACCGCCCCTTGCGCGTCGATTTAGCGACGTGGTACTGCTTTGCGCAGTCGCAAACATCGCGTCTTAATACCGTTGATATAGCATCACTATGTGGCGCTAGTTGCGTCTCAACATCTTTGACTCTAGTGCGACGCCACTAGCCACCGAGTTCCAGCATCTCAATTTTGTGGCGCTAGTTAGACGCGAAGGAGACGCTCTTCATAATAGAAATGTAATAGCGCCTCCCTAGCGTTTCTAACCTTGAGTCGCTAATTGCCAATTTTCTTCTAGTGTGAGGGAAAAAGAGAGCGCCAACTTTTCTATGCGAGCTCGCGCGCTGACGAGCTCACAAGGGGGATTGGCGCCTCCTTTTCTTTTTCGTTTGTTGCGAGGAAGAAAAGGGGGGCATCAGTCCCCCTTCGCCAGTGCGACAGAGTGGGGTCGACGCCCCCTTCTCTCTTGCCAGTGCGATAAGAGAAGGGACCGTCGTCCCCCCTTCGTCGGCTTGATAGAGGGGAGAGTTGGTCCCCTTCTCTCTCATTGCCACGCGCGAGAGATAAGGGGATTCGCCGACGCGATAGAGAAGGGGGCATTGCCCCCATATGCGCTAGCGAAGCTACTGCCTATTTTTTGTTCTTACATTTTTTTATTAATTTTTATTTTATTTTATTATATTCTCTTGCGCCATGTCAGTACCATGACCGAGAAATTAGCTATTGTCAATCAGGAGGACGTCTAAGAAAATAAAAAATGAAAGGCATTCCAGTTGCATATTGAAGTTAGGAGATCTGAGGGATGATTCGTTAATTTATATAGAAGAGAGCATTATATATAGTGTGGCTTCTTTATTTAAGTTTTTGGATAAGAAAAAGTTAATGATATTTCCCCCATAATGTTCGTGAAAAGAAAGTGGATGTCATTTAGTGTATATATTCAATCTCTTTATAATTTCAATTAAGCAATATGGATTTTTTACATATCAAATTGCTAATGCATACAAATGTATGCCTTAAAACGAATAAAAAAATGCACCTTTTCTGTTAAAAGTGATATGGTAAAGCAATCATTAATGGCCAATCCAATAATTCAAATTAATGGACCTTACAGTGTAGTACACAAGTTAGGTCACCACAAATGAAACATGTAACATGATGTTACGTACAAAAAGAAAAAAAAAAGGAAAAAAAGAGAGAGAAAGAGAGAAAAAAAAGAAGGAAGAATGTAATGAAACGTGCACGTGCAAAACACACGGACCAAAATGGGCATACGGGAATGAACCACCGTGCGTCCTTCAAATTTTTTTATGCAATAAGAACAATTATGAACAATAAATGAAAAACACACGAACAAAAAAAAATAGAGTATATATTATAAAAGTTAACTTCATGTTACGTACTATATGCAAAAAGAAATGATAATATATATAAGGAGAAGTTAGTTTCGGAGAAAAAAATCAAACCTTGCTTATTATTATTATTATTAGTAGTAGTAGTAGTAGTATTTCTTTAACAATTATGAGTAGTAGTAGTAGTATTTCTTTAACAATTATTTGGTTAGAGGATAACACACAAATGTCACAGAATCCAACGTACAACATATCGAATCCAACCACTTATTGGTTTACATATATTAATATTATATGTGCTGCGAGAAAAGCATGGAATTATTTGATGAAACAGTAGCCAACCGCTAGGTGCGCGTCCGCGAGCAGTTGCGAACCGAACCAAATTGGACAAAATTTAAAGCAAAGGTTGAGACGATTTTGGACACGTCGTCGCGGCCAGTTGGGTCGGGGGGGTGGGGTCCACATGCATGCAACGTGCAACTTGTTCCCAGCAGCGCGTACGTCACGCCGGGGTCCTCTTGTCGTCTTCCTCGTCTTCTTCGCTCCAGAAATTGCAGGTCAGCCGTCAACTCTCCCCCCTCCTGCAACCCAACATTTGAATGCAGCTAAATATGAGAGGAGCAGGTCGACTGGTGCAGTTAATGCCCACCATATATTAGGAAAAAAAATAATATAAATTAAAAGCTGTCACCTTTGTACGATTCTCCGAGTTCTCATCCGTCTGATCTGGATCCGACGGCAGATGTGTTCTCTCGGTCATCTTCTCTAGGGCATTATTTTCGACGTTCTGATCCAGAGGCCATGCATGCACCGGGAGACATTAATTCCAATATAAATGTCGAAGCCGTGCAGATGATGGTCCCTGCAGCAAGTGCTGCTGTTGCTACAGATTAAAAAAAGTACTTATTCACTTGTTTATTTCGTCATGTAAGAACATATATATAGTAATAGTAATTTCTTAGTGTAGTTTTAGGTTTTTTGAGCAGGTAACAAAGGTTCTGAATTCACATTTCCATAATTTTTTTATTAAGAATTTGTTTTTTTTCCTTCTTTTGTAGTGGTCCCATTCAATAGGGTTTAGGGTTTGGCTAAATCAAAGCTGTGAAGTGAAATAAATATTATAATAATTAGTCTCTTTCTAAAAACATAAATTTTTGGATGGAAAAATGGATAATTTGTCTATTTTATTAGTCAGCTCTTTGATTAATTCAACATTTCTCTTTTCACAGGGGCCCTATTCATTAAATTATTTTGTGACAACCACAATTGCAGCATGAAGCCGCCTTTAAAGATAAGTAGTTCATTAATTTACTTCCTTAAGAATCTTAATTAACAAACAACATGCAGTGGCACATGGATGATACAAATTGGAAATCCCCAACCCACAATAGTTATCATGTTAATGCCTCTAAGATCATTTTTCTTTACTCTTAGTTACTTAATGTGTAATCAACTTTACTCAACAATACCCATTGCATATTTGTCGTTTCTTTTTTTTGGCTTTCCTCCTAACCCTAGTCTTCTTCCCTATATATCTCTGTTACCGACTGCATGCACTAGTTTTTTTATTATGATGATATTTTCTCTTTCATCTATTTCCTTGGAATAATTCCACTTTAGTAGAAAATTTTAAAAATACATTCTAGAAAATTATGGACAACCATTTTCAACCACAACGATTTCTAAGTCGTCTATTATGAAACATTTTTTAGAACAACTTATAACATTATTTTTTTAGGAGTTCGAGCTTAACATTATATATGGTTTCGTAATTCTTTCTATGCATATTTAAGTTATTTTCTCATTTTTAAAATCATGTGATTCCCGTGAAAAAAAAATTACACATACAATTAACCATAAACTTTTTTTTATTGTACTTTTATATATAATTTAATGGGATGATCTAAACTTAGGCTTTTTTTCTTAATGATTTTTTCCTGAAAACGAACTCCTCGCATTTCTAAATTAAAATTAGAAAGACTATATAGCTCTTGTTATGAATTCTTCCCTCCAATCACCTCTCTTGTATACTCACAATATCAAATTTATTTTATATTTCCAGTTATTTATTAAGCACGTGAAAATAAATTACTTTCGTGAAATCACTTTCTAAATATTCGTTTTCTTAAACATTTATTTTCACCAAAGCAAGCATAATATTGGATGGTGAACAATATATTAAATATATATATTCAAAAGATACAACGTAAGGTGTATATATATATATATATATATATATATATATATATATGATTCCGCTGTCGCTTCCAAAATTTTAATGTTATTTTTTAAAATTATTTTATCTCAGTAATAAATACTATTTTATATATTAAATATTTATAGTTAAAAAATAAATTATCTTTAGAAATATAATATTAGAATTTTAATAGTGACAATGAGAGGATCCAATATAATATATTAGAATTTTAATCTTTATACATATCTTTCTCCTCTTCTTTGTTTGTAGTTTCTACTGAGGTCATGCGGTGGCCTTTTAACTAGATGGAGTCAAAAGACAAAAGTCCACGTCAGGAAGTGCGCGATTCATCTCGCGCCAATTGCAAACGAACGTGATGAGAGAGAGAGAGAGAAGACCCGAGTCAAGTGGAGGTTAACAGATCTAAAAGGAAAAAAAAGTAAAAAAATAAAGCAGAAAAGAAGAAAGAGAAAGGAACAGAACAAAGGCCTCAACTCGTGTCCCAAAGTATTCCTATATAATATACGTCACATTTTCCCATGGACGTGTCTTCCAAAATGGAAGCATCTTAACCGTCCATTTC
This sequence comes from Pontederia crassipes, assembly GCA_030549335.1. Taxonomy (NCBI): domain Eukaryota; kingdom Viridiplantae; phylum Streptophyta; class Magnoliopsida; order Commelinales; family Pontederiaceae; genus Pontederia; species Pontederia crassipes. Next base: position 6,259,320 of record CM060185.1, on the reverse strand, counting down.
ACGCATCCAATGATGACCGTGGCAGATGTGTCGTAAACATCCACTGGCAACATGCTGTATAGTAAAGGCAAAGTTGACCATGTGATAATTAAGTTCTTTAGCTCAGAGCCTCAGACGAGTTCGAATATCACGTTAATTAAATATTAATCTTCTCTTTTTCACCCTCACTACTCCCAAAAGAAAAATGATTAGGTTTCGGATTCAAGATTTAGATTATGATCGTTTTTACCAACAAAAAAATATTGATCTTAAATCATAAAATTTTATTAACAAATGATAACATTAATTTGGAAGTGGCAACAAATAATATTTTTTTACATATCTGAGATGCAACAACAGTTAAGAGTTGATTAAAGTTTCTTTCTGTCTCACAAAACACATCACTTTTTAATCATTGCCTCATTAAGGAGACTACAACCTATAAGCTCATGATGTAGTGGAGGTGCATGTCTGTTTATACCTTAATTAGGTTGCAGCTCAAAATGCATTGTTAAGTTTGGTTCTCGATGTTTTAGGCAATTAATTGCCTGCTTGGACCCATATATACTTGAAAAAATGTCCACCTTGGAAATGTCAAATTCACTTTTTTTTCTACTGTTTGGTGGAAATGTAGCTAATCTTTTATGGCAAGGTCAACTCATTAGACAGCAAAGGAAAAAAGTGGCCGGTTTGACAGTTGAATGGGTTATGCATGCTTGAATTTAAGTGGTAATCTTATGAAACTCAATTAAAGTAAATTAGGTATTGTTTGTAGTTTGATTTTTAAAAAGTGATACTTTAGTGCTTCAAGTCAGCAATTATACACGCCAAACGTTTAAAATATAAATATGATATTTTTTTAATAATCTAGCCTTTTGTTGTAGACTTTTAGTTCTTTTTTAATTTAATATGATGAAAAAATAGTTTGAGAGACTTGTTTCAAACTCCCATAAATTTTAATATGGATCGAGGCAGCTAGAGTCCACTCGGTGACCTAGAATGATATTGTCAACAATAATAAAAGTATAAATATGAAATTTTTAACTTTTGGTTATTAACACGATTATTATCATTAAATAATAAGTTAGTTAACATTTAAAAGGTTTGAAAGTTACATCCACTAACTACTGTATTAAAATGACCTGGATATCTTAATTCGAGCTTAACCGAGTTATTATTCCTTATAATCTTAAGTTTAGTAGATGTTAATAATCATTTAATTAATTGTGCTTAGCATATGTTAGTTGGTTAGCCAAGAAAACCTTAGCCGCGGAACACCAGAACAAGGGGCTTCTTTTAAACGGCTACCCCTCACAATGGACCACAAGCAGCAATTAAAAGCTGAGCCTTTCCTCGTTGCCTCCTCTCTCCGCCACCGCCGTCGCCGTTGAGCGCCATCCCGATGGCAGACGACGACGAGGCCGGTGCCACCGTCACTTCCGCGGCGTCCGCCCTCTCCTCCAGCTCCTCCGCCGGGGAAGTCTCCGCCACCTTCCGCCGCCTGGTTGAGAGGGCTGACCGGAAGTTCGCACAAGTCCGGGACCTTCCGCCCCACGCCCGCGGCCCACTGCACGTGCTCTACTACCATAAGGTCTTCAAGGCCTACACAGTCCTCTGGCGCTTCCAGCAGGAGCACCGGAGGGAGCTCGTCGCCGCGGGGCTCCGGCGGTGGGAGATCGGTGAGATCGCGTCCCGGATCGGACAGCTTTACTATAGACAATACCTTCGCACCAGCGAGGTCCATTTTCTTCTCGAGGCTTACGTCTTCTACGAGGCCATATTGAACCGGGGCTACTTCGAGGCCGCCAGGGGTTCGCCTGCGCCCGCGAGGACGAAGGTCGATCTAAAGTTGCGGTACAAGGAGCTCAGGTTTTACGCGAGGTTCCTGGTGGTGTCACTCTTGCTTAATCGAGTCGATGCTGTTAGGCAGCTCGCCGACCGATTCGGGGCTCTGGTCGAGGAGTCCAAGACTGCTTTCCCGGTACTCCACTCTTGGCTTTCGCACTCTTCTTTTCTTCTCTCAATTCAATTCAAAGTATTTAATGTGGAATTAGGATTGTAGTAGTACTCAAGAAATCCTTTTACTGCAAAAAAATATCCTTAGTGGCGAATCATCATGCTGCTAATTAATTGAGCCAAGCAGCTCGTGTTTGTGAACGTTTTCTTCATCTAGAAGAGTTCTTGCTTGTGAGCTATATGTTTGACATGACACTCGTATCTGGAGTCTCAATTAGTTTGAAATTGAGACTTAAGTCGAGGAAACTATAATTAGGGTTCACCTGTTCTTGAGGTATCATTTTTATCCCATCTGTCCATTTTCATGGAAGGGTTTGAAGATTGTGTAGAATTCTTAACAAGTTTTCTTACAATTCTAGTTGGTCGCTTTGAGCAAATTCATTATCTCCTTCATATTCAAAGATATTAGTTCCCAATATTCCTTTTTTCTCTGAGAGGGAGTTCCCAATATTCTATGCAATATTCTTATTAACAGGCTTTTTTTTTTAAAGTGTTAGCAAACTGCTGTTATAGAGGTAGACTGGTTTAGGTAACAATATAAATTTTATTTTAGGAAAGATAAAAAAAAAGAAACTGCAGTTTCTGAAAGAAATCAAAACCAAGGACATGGTTATATCTGTTGTTAACTACTCGTGTCTTGCAGTTTTTACAATTCACAGTAGCTTGTATCTCGTCATGACAGTCTTCTTGTTCTTTGTATAATTACTAATAGGTATTTGTTTACACTGGCTATTATCTTTTCACATTCTCGATATGTCAATCTTCTTTTGTTCTTTGACTAAGTTGATTCTTCTAATGATACCATATTCTGTTTTTTAAAGTCCCGTCCATAGTTTATACTTCAACATAGTTGTTAAACAACATGATTGTACCCTGTAGATTCTCTTTGCCCTTGTTTTCCTTCAAATACTATTTCTGGTGGTTGAATATGGTTGTGTGTGCATAAAAATGTGTTGGCCTAATATTATATTTGTGGGCCTCTTACCAAGCATTAACCTATATTGTGGGCCTATATATGTTTGATTTTCATTTGATGTAAAGCTCTAACAACTAGCGATGACATAGACCTGAACTGTTCATAAGCACAGCTAGTTTGTGTTTCTCTCTCTCTCTCTTTCTGTCTTATCTTACTGATTAATTATTCACATAAGGTATTTCTTCTTTGAATCTTTCTTCACAAAAATATTTTTTCCTTTGCCAGGGAAATAACTTCAGAGAATGGAAACAAATGTTGCACGAAATAGTCAGATTTCTGAAAGTGGACATGACTTTTACAAGTACAAGGCCTCTGAGATACAGTGCTTTCGTCGATTCCCATTCATCATCTATTCCATATATTGCACGGTTTCATGCTAATAGGGTCTTGAAGCTTCGAGATGCCTTGCTTACCAGTTATCATTCTAATGAGGTATATTGATTTGCATGTATCTTTCTATCATATCATATCATGAGGTTCTAGATGTCTGTCTTCTTGGATCAAGTTTGCTTTATGCCTAATAGTGAGTCAACCAGAACAAAGGTATTTAGATGTAGATTAAAAACAGGGACTGTATAGTGAAAATAGTGCACTATACCGTGCAATATACCTTGGATATTAATTTTAGGGTTCAAATTATTTGCATCATAAATTTTTTATAAGGTCCATAGTAATCTAACTTTGAATTAAGATCTGATGGTGTATTGCAAAATGCAAATTGTGGTCCCTTATAATCGGGACCTTATAATTATTGTTCAATGGTGATGGTGTACTACATAGTGCACCAGGTACTGTACATCAACCCTTTTCTCTTGATTTTACTGTGTATAATTACATGCTTTGTTCTTTTCTTCATGTTTGCCTATTGAATCAAATATTTTGCTATATGTTCATGACTTCAGGTCAAGTTTGCAGAGATTACCCTAGACACCTTTAGAATGTTACAATGCCTGGAATTGGAACCTAGTGGAACATTCTATCAAACTCCTGTAAAGGTGCCAAGTGAAAATGGTGTCATTATTGATCACAGTGGAGCTTCTGGATTGATAGACATAAACCTCACTGCAGATATGACAGATCCAAGCTTGCCTCCAAATCCCCGCAAAGCAGTTATTTACCATCCATCAGTCTCACATTTGATTACGGTGTGTGTCCAGACTTGTGCTTATTAGTGCTTCCTTCAAACTTTGTAATTGTTTAATTGTATCTTCTCTGGGACTCTTGCTGCTGAAACTCCTATACACTACTGTCACGTGAGTATTCAGACGTCTGTCACCGATCTTTTAGGTATAACTTTAAGAATATAGGATAAAGTGGGCCTAGTTATTGAAAGATAAGGTCAATAGTACTTGTGTGGTTGTGCGCAGGAAATGTGTTGTATGTCTCATTCTTCAATGTTTACAAATTGTGCTAATGATGATATTAATAGATCAGATCTGAAGTTTCTAGAAACAAGGGAAAAGTACAACTGGAGTACAAGAAATAAAACTCAATTAACTTCTGATTGGTTACCTAAATTCTATTATCATTTAAATATGAAGGTCGGTGAGCTTTGGGAGACCAAAAAAATATTGGGTTTAGTTGCATAATCAATGAAAGACTAGAAGACTCACAGATGTTAACCACTCCCTTAAAGCTTAAGCTTTTTTTATAATAGGGTAATTTATCCTACATGTAAAGCATATAGGGTCCATGGGTAGGGCTTGGCCCTGCATCTCTTCAATAAAAAATATGTTCAAATGTAAGGATCCATGTAATATTGATGAGTGAATTTCTTGGCTGTTGATGTTAAATGCCACTGTGCTGTCAGTTCTTGTTGCAGCCCTAAGTTTTAACTGTACATTTATTTTGAATTTAAAGTTATGGTTTAAGATACATCAAAAGGTTCATATTGATATCTCTGGGTAGATGCATGAAAAATCTATTTCTGTTGCTTAATAGGGGTTTAAGCTTATAACATGCCTCTTTCATGCTGCTAAAAAGTCCTTGGGTATGCTTGTAACTGCATGCCTAAGTCCAGTGGCTTACATACTCCTGCTAATATGATAAGGATAAATCATGCAGTGAATGCTCTTGCACTAAAAAGGCATATCTGTGTAGACTCCCTCTATTTCTTTCAGAGATTGTTTTTATTATCTGAACATATGACATCATGATCACCAAAGGTGTAACTTAGTTGCTGTCCCAGGATCCAATCTCAAGAATTTGCAATATCTTTAACATAAACGATGTACTTGCAGGTACTTGCTGAAATATGTGAAGATATGCCACCTGAAAGCATTTTGTTGATCTACATATCAGCTTCAGGTCCTAATCTTGTGCTATTTTTTTGTTAAACTCGTTGTCTTGTCATCTCTTCTATTCATTAGTCATTATGACCCATCCCTCGTGTTTTACAGGAAAGTTAGATAACTGTGATGCTTCTTCAACTTATGTTTCTGGGAGTTCAATGAACTTCATGAGTCATGCTCCAAAGTCTTCTCTTAAATCAGATAGCTCATTGACTCAACCTCGTTTTACTAAGAAGCTAGATTCAAATTCCAGCTCAGGACGTTACCTCTATCTTGGTTCTCGAGGAACTGGAGGTATATTATTTGTATTATAATAGTGTATGAAAACTCATTTGAGGACATCTTCACTTTATTTTGAACTAAATATGGGTTTAATTAGCCAATTCATTTATATTTCCCGGTTATCTTCATGATATCAGGTTTAAACAACCTTTACCCTGAAGATTTGCTTCCATTTACACGACGGCCACTATTCCTGATTATTGATAGCGATAATAGCCACACATTCAAGGCAGGTTTGTCAAAACTTATCCTGAAGCTTATCACAATCTATTTGTCAGAATGAACAAGCAAAAGAGGGAAAAATTACAGACAAACACCAGGATGCTTTGCAAAAGGACATGCCCTTGTTTAAAAATATTTTACTGGTAATTAACTAAGGATCATCTATACAAGAATTTTACTAGTAGATATTATGTATATGTTTAATTACCATTGGCTTATTGTCCTTGATTATTAGATTGAAGACATCCATCTGTTAATATGAGATATTCATATATGTTTCAAACAATAGTAACTGTTGAAAGCCTTGAAAAAATAGTACAACAACAACAACAAAGCCTTATCCCACTAGGTGGGGTCGACTACATGGATCATACGACGTCATTCCGCTCTATTAGTAACCAAACCTTTCGGTATATTATTCACCAATACATCTTGCTCTATTAGTTCGCCAAGTGTCCGCCTTGGCCTCCATCTCCCTCTTTTAATCGGACTCCAGATTATTTGATCTACTCTTCTTACTGGCGCATATAATGGTCTTCTCTGAACATGACCAAACCATCTCAAACGATTTTCTACCATTTTCTCACTAATAGGAGCCACTCCGACTCGTTCACGTATATGGTCATTCCTAATCTTATCTAATCTTGTATGACCACACATCCATCTCAACATCCTCATTTCGGCTACCCTCACTTTACGTTCATGTTATCCCTTCATAGCTCAACATTCACTACCATATAACACTGCCGGTCTTATAGCAGTACGATAGAATTTTCCTTTAACTTTATTGGGTACTTTTCTATCACAAAGAACTCCAGTGGTTTTCCTCCACTTACACCAACCAGCTTGAATTCTATGATTAACATTGTCATCAATCTCCCCATTTTGTCTTACAATTGATCCTAAATATTTAAACTGTCACTTGAGGAATTATATTCTCCCCTAGCCTAACTTCCAAATCGTCTCTAAGTTGTTTATTTGTGAAATTGCAATGCATATATTCTGTTTTATTCCTACTTAAACGAAAACTCTTTGATTCCAACGTATTTCTCCATATTTCCAATTTTGTATTAATCTCTCCTCCTGAATCCGCTAAAAGTACTATATCATCCGCAAATAGCATGCACTTAGGTACCTCCTCTGTGATACTCTCGGTTATAGCATCGATAACTAAGTTAAATAGATATGGGCTTAAAGCTGATCCTTGATGTAGGCCAATTCCTATAGGAAATTCATTTGTCTCACCTCCGGGTGTCATAACCCTAGTCAATGCCCTATCGTACATATCTTGTATTACCTTAATGTAGGCAACACTCATCCTCTTCTTTTGCAAGGTTTTCCAAAGTACATCCCTTGGTACCCGATCATACGCCTTCTCTAAGTCAATGAAAGTCAGATGTAAGTCTCTTCTCCTACTTCGATACTTATCCATCATTCCCCTTAGTAAATAAATCGCCTTTGTAGTGGATCTTCCTGGCATGAACCCAAATTGTCTCTCAAAAATACTAGTCCCCATTCTCAATCTATGTTCAATCATTTTTTCCCATAATTTCATTGTGTGACTCATAAGTTTAATCCCTCTATAATTTGCACAATTCTGAATATCCCCTTTATTCTTGTAAATAGGAATTAATGTACTTAATCTCCAATCATCATGCATATTTTTCAACCGTAAAATCTCATTAAATAGTTTACATAACCACAACACACATTTTTCTCCCAAACATTTCCAAACTTCAATCGGTATACCATCCGGTCCAACGGCTTTACCATTCTCCATTTTCTTAAGAGCTTCGCTAACCTCCGAGACTCTAATTCTACGATAAAATGACCTATTAAGCTCACATTTGCTATCTGTCAAGTCCTCCAAATCACAACGGGAACCTTCACATCCATCATTAAATAGCTTATAGAAATACTCTTCCCATCTGTTCTTAATATCTCCCTCAGTAACTAAAATTTTGCCAACTTCATTTTTTATGCATCTTATTTGATCCAAATCTCTCGACTCCTCTTTATTCCTTGCAATCTTGTAAATCTTTTGTTCACCAGCCTTTGTCCCTAACTCCTTATAAAACCCCTCATATGCTTTAGCACGAGCATCACTAACTGCCTTCTTAGCCTCTCTTTTCGCCAAACGATACTTTTCCCAATTGTCAGAACTATTGTCCAAGTGTATCGCCTTGAAACAATTCTTCTTATTACGCACCTTTTCTTAGACCTCCTCATTCCACCACCAAGTCTCCTTATCTCGTGGTCCAAAACCTTTTGATTCTCCAAAACTGGCTTTAGCAACCATTTCAACCTTTTTTGCCACTTTCTCCCACATGATACTAGCATCTCCTTCTAACTCCCACACACTTTCCTCTAATAACTTACTTCTAAAAGTCTCTCGCTTCTCCCCCTTTAACTGCCACCACTTGATCTTTCGATCAAAAACTGTTCGAGATTTTGATTTTATACATTTCATTTGCATATCAAGAACTAACAATCTATGTTGTGTAGTTATCCCATGCCCAGGAATTACTTTGCAATTAGTATAGCGTCTTTTATTAGTATTTCTTGTCAAGAAAAAATCGATTTGAGACCTATGAGTTCCACTTTTGTATGTGATTAAATGTTCCTCTCTCTTCCTAAAATAAGTGTTGATAATCTTAAGGTCGTATGCTAAAGAAAAATCAATAATAGTTTGTCCTTCCTCATTCAACTCCCCAAAATCAAAACCACGGTGAACCCTTGCATGTGGTCCTGCCTCTTTACCAATATGTCCATTAAGGTCTCCCCCAATATAAACTTTCTCGGTTGTTGGTATACTTTCAATCAAACCCTCCATATCTGCCCAAAACTTTTCCTTGAGATGTGATTCTGCTCCTACTTGGGGCGTATATGCACTAATAATGTTCATAGTCTCCTTTCCAACAATTACTTTCACGGATATGATTCGATCATCAATCCTTTTAACTTCCATAACATTCTTCCTCCATTCTGCATCCGCGATAATACCACCATTCCTTCCATTTACCTTACCTGTATACCAAAGTTTGGAACCATTTAACCTAATCTCTTTACTTCCCTCTCCTACCCATCTAGTTTCTTGCAAGCATAAGATACTAATCTTACGCTGGTCCATTACTTGTGCGGTAGCTCTTGCTCATTTAACACTGCATTCAGGCGAGGATGCAGCGGCTCTTGCTCTCTTATCACTGTACCCGAGCTGTACAGCGCGTTACTTACGGGTAACGACCTAGCATTAACACAATATATTCGTTGATCCATGTTCATGAGATTCGACAGAGTTTTACGCTGGCTGTCAGGGTCTAACACAACCCTCCTCCTTTATCCGGGCTTGGGACCGGCTATAAAACATAGGCGGAGTTCCTTGAAAAAAGAGTAACTGTTGAAATTCAAAGCACAATGTCATTGCATTATCATTGTGATTCTTTTGACGCTTCTTTGCATTGTAAAGCTTTGGGTGAAGATGTCTTTGATATACTGATCTGTAATGTACTAGCATGAGACCAACCTGTTTGACCTGCCCATATTATGCCTGTAGAGGGTGAGCCTTGGAATTTTGTGCTCTTTGGCATCCCCTGCCATGGCAAAATACTTGTAATTGCACATGAGGTTATGCATCTCTTCTCAAGGTAGTACTGATATAGTAGGCGGACACAGATCCTCATATTACATGCAATTGTTGAATGCAATGAAGGTTGTGCATGGTAATGTCAACCACATTCCTCTCCACCTGCTATCATTTTTCACCTGCAGTATGTAACTTGTGCCTTATGGCGCCACAAACTACATGTCTCAGCACTTGTCTTACATTTGACATGCTATTTTGCAAGATGGCCCCTTCTTACCATGTTAGTCCACAACTAATACAAAAGCTTAGCATCCATGCTTGGTTGTTCTAATCATATCAAATTCTCTTATCTTATTCTTGTTGGTTACATGCTGTAGGCTTTGCATGACACAGAAAGGGGAGAAATTCCAGCCTTGCTTCTTTCACATGAGAAACCATCACCATCGTCTGGCACTGATATAACATCTGGTGGAAGTCAGTTTACATATTTTCTAACTGCTCCTTTGCAAGCCTTTTGCCAGCTTGTAGGCCTTCCTTCTGATCTACATGCCGTAAGTTGAAAAAAAGTGTGATGATATGGAAAATTTCAACTTGCCTTACCTAATATGTTGATAGGCAATTTCAGGATGTATCCAAAGATGCTGAGAGTCTTCTTTCCTCTGCATTAGCTGAATGGGAAGTAACATTGTGTATGTCTAGATCTTTGGATCTGGTATGGGCTCAAGTTTTGCCTGATCCATTTCTACGAAGACTGATATTAAGGTAATACGTGTTCTTTGTGGAACTTTTTATTTGAGATTTCCTTTAATCGTTACATCTTTTCATGTGCTAGTGGGTTTAACATGGACTTGCCACAGGAATAAAATAGTTTGTCTGTTTCCTTCTATAAATATTTTCTTTAACATCAGAATGCATACTATTTTGGTTGTAACAAACATTTCTATCATACACACTTTCTAAGTACTAAACAAGTGTTATTTGCATGATGTTGTAACTGTGATATAAGCAGACATCATCTCTGTTAAAGATAATAGCTACAAGAAAACAAATGGGAAGAAACCTGAGGGAACCGACAGGGGCGGACCAAGACCTAAACATTGAGGGGGGCCAATGTAAAAGATGATAATAATAAAAAAAAGAGATGTTAGTGAGGATAGAGACCATGACCTAAAGCAAATACTAGAAGACACCTTGACCACCTGACCAAAGTTACATATTATGTACAAATATTGTACTTGCCATCAGAATTGTCCTAGGTTTGACACGAAGATGAGATATCTAGAAGGCTGTTATTGGTTGTACATTGAATTGTTTGCATTGCCTGTTTTTCTTTTTTTATTATTTCCCATATGCTTGCAATGCGACTTATACAACCTGCATTTATCCTGTATAATCTGTATACACCAAGGGCTTTAAGAACAATTTGCATTTTACTACCTGCATTGGTCCCTAGTAGTTGCTGGTAGATCAGGTACAGCTGCACAAGGAAGTTTCATCGTGCTGAAATAATGGCTGTGCTTCTAAATTCTCTCTCCAGTTATTTACTACACTTTAACTTTTCTATTCGCTTTCCTTTCATGTAAAGTTGCTTTGTAATTCATATTCTTACTACAACCTCTCAACAAACGTTCTTCTTATTATTTGGTGCGCTGACCAGATTTATATTCTGCCGAGCTGTGTTTTGTCTTCTTCGGGATGATATCCAACGTCTGCCGGAGTGCCTACCCAGCCTCCCCGAATCCGTCTCTCCAAAAGCTGCAGCAACTCAGGCCCATGTTTTCCGACTTGCGGAAAAACTAGGTGTAGTAGACCATTTTCAGATTTCAGACTCTGTCAGGATTTCAGCTCAGAGCAGATAGCTAGGTAGCAGTGGCGTACATAGCAAACATGTAGATAGAACCACAGTAAAATATAACCCAGCCATTTATCAATTGTTTGTTGTTGATACGGGAATCATCAAGCTTTCTAGTTCATGCTGTGGAGAAGATCACACAGCAAGTTTCTGGACATGTATGAGTTGCTACTCAGTGACACGTTACTGTTGTGAACAGTTTGGTTTTGTTATTATTATTTTTTTTCTTGGACACTATGATTTCGTTATTTTTTTCCCCTCCGGAAACAGTGGACACGGATCAAATTTGTTGTATCAATAAAGTAGTGTGCTTAGAGGGTGTTCTGGTTTTGGACATGTTATTTTTGTATCATCATCCATGTGTAATCAACGGTATGTTATTTCTTTTGGTCTCACTCCACGACAAGTATGCAACAATTTTCTACGAGGGATCTTGTAACACTTCTAAAATTCGGTCTCAAATTTAAAATTTGTTGAACCCTAGACGACGTTATTTTGACCTTGACATGACTTAATTTCATAAAAATATTGCAATAGAAATATAATAATAATTTAAAATAAATAACATCATGAAACAGCGAAAGACTTCATAATTAAATAAATAAATTTCAAAATACATATCTAGCCCATGGGCCACATAGGTTCTAACATAATATTCAACATAAGGTTCATACATGAATGAGTTCATGATTCATGCAAAGTAAATGACTCAAATGTTCATATGTCATACATACTTGACTCTTATAAGAGTCCATCGTGAAAACGTAAATAAGATAACTTGGACCGTAGCCCGACCAACTCATGTGCAATGTCTCCGTCATGAGGTCTTCGCCGCCGAACCTAAGCCTCGTCCATACCTGCACGAATTCATAGGGTGCAGGAAATTTCTCCCGTTAAAGTATGTTGAGGCTCATGCATGCTATGATCCTATGACATAATCTCTACATGTCATGACATATGTATATCATCATCATAGAACATAAATTATATGCATGTTATGAACTACTTTTGCATACTATATGGCATATGAACATATCATCATGGCAAGATAAGATAAACGTATAATTTCGTAATATTATGTCAGAACATATCATGACTTATCTTATGCTAAGACATATCATCATTCATCTTGCTTTACTTTAACATTTTTTTCATAATATCTTATGGCAAGGGGACATACATTAGCATTCGATTGGAGCTTTCATCATTTTGATGTCTCGAGTCATCTTTGGAAAGTACATACATACATGTAAGACTTTACATAAGTGTAAGACTTTACTTCCCACTTTGCATCATCTTTTCATCTTCTATCTTGATTAAGATAGTTTATTATCTTGGTGATTGGAAAGACCATGTTGATTCGCGGGACCTTGGCTAGTTAAGCCGGGACGATTGCCCCCTTTTGGAAGTATTCTTCTCTGGGAATACGACACATAAGCTAGCATGTGAAGACTTTATTCTCCTCTACGATTACAAGAAGGCACATTCATGTCAATCCATCTTTTATTTTCATTCATCAATATATACAATCATTCATCACATGTTGTGTGTTTTAACCCTATTTAAAGTCATGCATACTTCAAATCATTTTAAGTGTGATCTTTACAAGCATTTACATGTCCTCAGGGTCGTCACGGACATACCACATAAGGTCACGGCCGTGCCCTTACTTGAGCACGACTGTGCCAAGGTTCGGCACGGCCGAACACTTGGGCATTTTTCCGTCGACTATCCTGCACGGCCGTGCTCACGAACTTCATGGCCGTGCCAGAAGGGCTGTTTTCGACCATTTCTGAAATTCTTCTAAGGCATGAGCGATTTGGATCGTCACGGCCGTGCGACCCCAAGGTCACGGCCGTGACAGAACGATGGTTTTCGCTATTTTCCCAAAATCGACTAAGGCATAGATTACATTAGGTGTCACGGCCGTGCCACATCTTGTCACGATCGTGCCCGAGCTCTGGACAGAGTCTCTCATGTTTTTATCCATCTGTCTCATCTTTTTACAAATACATGTAAACACCCTTAAGATGTACATTCCTCCAACATAAACAATAGAACTTTACACTACTCATATAAGCTTAATAATTTATCAAATGAATCATCACAAACATGAATCACGTATACTAGCATCTAAATCATTAAGACTAATAAGCATACTCATACATGGAAATAAGTACCCTACTCATGATCTAAGCATGAATGCCTAAGCACATTAGATTCTAACCATGATTAGCCATAAATTAGTGGTCTTAGTAAAACATGAAGCACATTATATTCTACTCATGATTAGTAATAGCATAGCACATAATGAACATGAATCTCTAATGTACATTCCCTAACCATCATACTAAGAACAAAGGGTTTACTCCATGCCCTAATACACACATTCAAGTATTATTAGGGAGGGTTTAGGGAGGTTTAAATCCCCTCAAACATACCTTAATAGCAAGCCTTAAACCCTTAACCTTCTTCCTCTATTATCTTCCTCCTTTCCTCTAGCCTTCCTTCCCCTCTTTCTTAGATGTTGCCGAGACCTACAGTGAGAGTGAGAGAGAGAGAGACTAGCTAGAGTGGGAGAATGTGGAGGGAGACTTACTGTAGCTCTATAGTGTTCCTTGTTGTTGTCGTGAGAGAGGGTGAAGGAAAAAGTGGAGGATATTGTAGCAATATGGGGGTGTTCGTGTTGCTTTCGGCTGGGAAATGAGAGGGGTGAGTGAGTTAGCTTTTAGGTCATTATTTTAAGAGGACTGGGCTTCGACTGTGGCGGCTGGGCCTCTTTTGCATTGTTTCTCCCTATTTTTTAACTTTAGGATATTACAACCTATCCTTCTTAAATAAAAATTCATTCTCGAATTTTAGTAAATCTTAAATTGCTTACCGAAAAGTCTTGGAAACTTCTCTCGCATTTCCTCTTCTAATTCTCATATTGCTTCTTATCCACGGTGATGCTTCTATGCCATTTTGACCATTGGTATGCTCTTATTCTTGAGATGCTTCACTAGATAGTCTATGATCTCAATATGTTGCTCCATGTATGTCAAGTCTTCTTTGATATTCGGCTCTTCGATTCGAATCACATTTACTTCATCATGGACATATTTTCTAAGCATTGATACATGAAAGACATTGTGAAATCTTACATAGGATAGAAGTAGTGCTAACTTATATGCCGCTTCACCAACTTTGTTTAGGATTCAAAAGGTCCAATGTATTTTGGCGTTAGCTTTCCTTTCTTACTGAATCTCATAACACCCTTAGTTGGTGAGACTTTGAGCATTACATGATTGTCAACTTCATAAAGTTGTTCTCTTCTTTTCATATCCGCATAACTCTTTTATCTACTTTGTGCCATTAGCATCCTTTGCTTGATAAGCTCTACTTTATCAACATACATATGAACTAAATCCGGTCCAAGATATCTTTCTTCTCCGATTTCACTCCAACATGTCGGAGAATGGCGAGGCCTACCACATAGAGTTTCAAATGGAGCCATCTTGATACTTGAGTGATAACTATTGTTATAAACAAACTCCATCAAAGGAATGTGGTCATCCCAATTTCCATGCCAATCTAAAGCACAAGCCCTAAGCATATCTTCAAGTATTTGAATTGTTCTTTCACTTTGGCCGTCAGTTTGATGATGGAATGTCGTGCTAAAATTTAGTCTTGTCCCAAAAGCGTTTTGGAGGCCTTTCTAAAATCTCGAAGTGAACATCGGAACTCTATTTGAAACAATAGAAGCCGAAATTTCGTGCAAACGGATAATCTCATTCAGATATAACTCAACCATACTTTCCATGGATTGACTAACTTTCATGAGAATAAAATGAGCCTACTTCGTTAAACGGTCTACTACAACCCAAATCGCATCATGTCCTTTTCGGATTCGTGGCAGTCCTACCACAAAGTCCATGGAGATACTTTGTCATTTTCATTCCGGAATCGGTAAGGATTGTAACTTGCCACAAAGGCCTTCGGTGTTCAATCTTAACTTGTTGGCAAACTATGCACTTTGTTATATACTTGGCCACATTTTTCTTCATATCTTTTCATCAAAAATTTCTTTGCAAATTCTTGAACATTTTGATGGTTCCAGAATGAATTGAGAATTCAGACTTGTGATATTTATCCAAAATCTCTCTTCTTAATGTCTTGTCTTTTGGAACTCATAATCGGTTCTTGTACCTAATTGCACCATCTTCACCATACTTGAAGTGATTCCTTTCCATTTGACAAATATTGATCATTCTTGCATATTCTGATCCCTTCTTTGAACTTCAATAATTCTTCTCACTAAGCTTGATTCGATCACATGATATGTCATACATATGATCCTTCGGCCACAAATACTTAGGGTCCATTGTACTAAACTTTCCACAAGATTCCACTTGTGTACACTCAAACATCCAAGTGATCCTTCCCACTTGCGACTTAGTGCATCGGCTACTACATTTGCTTTTTCGGGATGGTACAATATGACGAACTCATAGTCCTTAAGGAACTCAAGCCATCTTCTTTGCCTCATGTTCAATTCTTTTTGTGAGAACACATACTTCAAGCTCTTGTGATCCGTGTACACTGCAAAATCTTCACCATACAAGTAATGACGTCGTATCTTCAATGCAAATACAACTACCGCTAACTCTAAGTCATGAGTTGGATAGTTGACTTCAAGCTTCTTCAATTGTCGAGAGGCATATGCCATCACCTTGCCATGTTGCATAAGCACACACCCTAAGCCGATACCATATGCATCACTATAAACAACATATCCTCCACTTCCTGAAGAAATGACTAGAATTGGTGTCGTTGCAAGTCTTTTTTTTAGCTCTAGGAAGCTTACTTCACATGCTTGTGACCTTATGAACTTCTCGCACTTCCTTGTTAGTCTTGTCATAAGTGTGGCAATCTTAGAAAAGTCTTGGATAAATCTTCTATAATATCCGGCAAGTCCCAAGAAGTTTCTAATTTTAGTCACATTCTTCGGCTTACTCCAATTAGTAACTGCTTCAACTTTAGCCGGATCTAGGGCCACCCCATGTCTTGACACAATATGTCCAAGAAACATCACTTCTTCAAGCCAAAACTCACATTTAGATAACTTGGCGTAGAGCTTGTTCCTTCTTAAAGTCTCCAACACAATGCGGAGGTGTTCCCGGTGCCCTTCCGGACTTGATGAATAGATGAGGATGTCATCCACAAATACAATTACGAACTTATCTGGGTATGGACGGAAGATCCTATTCATCAAATCCATGCATGCGGCAGGCGCATTCGTTAGTCCAAAAGGCATAACAAAAAATTCATAATGCGCATACCTTGAACGAAATGTCGTTTTGGGAACATCTTGCCCACTCCTTAGGTCGATCTTTGAGAAAACCGACGTCGATGACAATTGATAAAAAGATCATCAATCTTTGTCAATGGGTACTTGTTCTTCACTGTCACCTTACTGAGCATTCGATAATCGATGCACAACTTTAAAAAGACATTCTTCTTCTTGACAAAAAGCACCGGCGCACCTCATGGTGAGACGCTTGGCCTAATGAATCAAAAGCTCTTGAAATTAGATCTTTAATTCATGCATCTCCGCCGGAGCCATTCGATAAGGCGGCTTCGAAATGGGTGCGGTACCCGGAAGTAGTTCAATATTGAACTCAACTTTTCTTCTTGGCGGCAATCCCGCAATGTCTTCCGAAAAGACGTCTGGATATTCTTTCACCACGTCAAAGATTCGAGTGTCTTGAGTTGTGAATCCGTCTTGATAATACTTGCCAAGAAACCTCTTGCTCCTTTCTTGATCATCTTGGTTGCTTTGGTTGCTGAAATTAGCACTTTGCCTTTTTTGGAGGGAATTTCTCGAATCATCGTGGGTTTAGCATGATGTTCACCTATAAAGATTTTCTTTTCTTTGCAATACATATGAGCATCATTATAGGATAGTCAATCCATTCCTAAGATTACATCATAATCTATCATAGGAAGTAATATAAGGTCACATAGAAAATTCTTCCTATCTATTTCTATAGATACATTGGGAACATATCTTCTAGTGGCTACCATTCCGGTTGGAGTCACTACTTTTATTTGACAATTAGTCACTAGGGGCTTCACTTCTAACATTCTAACAAGTGCATGAGATATAAAGGAATGGGTTGCTCCCGAATAAAAAAGAACGTTTGCATAGTGTCCGGCAATTAGAATATTACCTTGAATCACATCGTTGGCTTAGGTAGCTTCCTCAACTTCCATGACAAAAATCCTTGCTGGAGCTCTTGGTGGGTTTGAAACACCTTTTCCTTTGTCTCTATTGTCCTGCGCTTCTCTGGGCAATCTCTTATGTAGTGGCACATCTTGCCATATTGCAAACATGTCCCGACCCTCATGCGGCATTCGCCGGGATGATATCTTCCACAATGGTTACACACACTTCTTCCTTGCTCCCCCTTCTTTGGGGAATGGTATGGTGCTTTCCTTAGGCTCTTCCCTTCGTGTGTCTTGATTGCTTTCCCTTTAGCAATCATTTTTCCTTGTACTTTCCTTCATGTTCAGCGGCAAGTTCTACCGCATCTTTCATAATGGTGCAGCGACCTCTCCTCACCCAAGGTTGCAGCCCAGGCGTCAAGCCATTAATGAGCCTTTTAGTCCTCCTCAGTTCATTCTCGTTGAGTTCTTCATACTTTTCCAACCTTAGGAAGGTGTTCAAGTATAGGTCCACAATCATATTGCTTTGGACGAGATTTTGAAACTCTTCCCTCTTCTTTTCCTTGACGTGATTAGGAAAGAAATAAGCTTCGAACACCTCCGTGAAACTTTCCCAATCGACCTCTTCTTCATTCTCGAATGTAGTTTTCAGAAGTGCCTTCCACCATGCCTTAGCTTGGCCACAAAGATGGTGAGTGGCATACATCACTTTTCGATTTTCAAGACATCCAATGACTTTAAGGATGTCCCCTACTTCCTCAACTCACGATTCGGCTAAATCGGGATCTCCTTCTCCGTCAAACTTGGGAGGTTGGAGCCTTAGAAACCTCTCAATGGAGTAATCCGACTCATTACTTCTTTAGACATTTTGTGCCGCTCGGATCAATCCATCAAAGAAGGCATTCCTTTCATGCTCTTCATCAACAATAGTACGTCTTGGTGGCACCTACATTCACAATTAAATAAACATAACATCATCATTAGTATGAGTTAAACATGAAAGAACATGTACCTTTAGGTTCGGTGACACCTCATGACGATTGCACATGGACTTTACGCTTAGACCTTTTAGCCAACCTATGGCTTAAACACATAAGACTTAAGACACAAGAGCCAAACTATGACTTAAACACATAAGACTTAAGACACAAGAGCCAAACTATGACTTAAACACATAAGACTTAAGACATAAGAGCCAAACTATGGCTCTGATACCAACTGTAACGCCCTCAAAATTTGACCCCAAATTTAAAATTTGACGAACACTAGGCGACGTTACTTTGACCTTGACATGACCTAATTTCATAAAAATATTGCAGCGGAAATATAATAATAACTTAAAACAAATAACATCGTGAAACAGCGGAAGACTACGTAATTAAATAAATAAATTCCAAGATACATATCTAGCCCATGGGCCACATAGGCTCTAACATAATACCCAACATAGGGTTCATACATGAATGAGTTCATACAAAAGTAAATGACTCAAAAGCTCATAGGCCATACATACTTGACTCTTATAAGAGTCCACCATGAAAACGTAAATAAGATAACTTGGTTCGTAGCTCGACCAACCCATATGCAATGTCTCTGTCATGAGGTCCTCGTCACGAACCTAACCCTCGTCCATACCTGCACGGATCCATGGGGTGCAGGGAATTTCTCCCGTTAAAGTATGTTGAGGCTCATGCATGCTATGATCCTATGACATAATATCTACATGTCATGGCATATGTACATCATCATCATGGAACATAAATCATATGTATGCTATGAGCTACTTATGCATACTACATGACATATGAACATATCATCATGATAAGATAAGATAAGCATATAATTTCGTAACATTATGTCAGAACATATCATGAGTTACACACATGCAAAACTTTACATAAGTGTAAGACTTTACTTCCCACTTTGCATCATCTATCTTGATTAAGATAGTTTATTATCTTAGTGATTGGGAAAGACCATGTTGATTCGCGAGACTTTGGCTAGCTAAGCCGGGACGATTGCCCCCTTTTGGAAGTATTCTTCCCCGGGAATACGACACATAAGTTAGCATGTGAAGACTTGATTCCCCTCCACGATTACAACAAGACACCTTCATGTCAATCCATCTTTTTCTTTCATTCATCAATACATACAATCATTCATCACATGTTGTGTATTTTAACTCTATTTAAGATCATGCATACTTTAAATCATTCTAAGTGTGGTCTTTACAAGCATTTACATATCCTCAGGGCCATCATGGCCGTACCACATAGGGTCACGGCCATGCCCTTACTTGGGCACGGGTGTGCCAAGGTTTGGCACGGCCGAACACTTAGGCATTTTTTCGTCAACAATCCTGCACGGCCGTGGCAGAAGGGCCATTTTTTACCATTTATGAAATTCTTTTAAGGCATGAGCGGTTTGGATCGTCACGGCCGTGCGACCCCAAGGTCACGGCCGTGACAGAACGATGGTTTTCGCTTTTTTCCAAAACCGGCTAAGGCATAGATTACATTAGGCGTCACGACCGTACCACATCTTGTCACGGTCGTGCCCGAGCTCTGGACAGAGTCTCCCTTATTTTTATCCATTTTTCTCATCTTTTTATAAATACATGTAAACACCCTTAAGATGTACATTCTTCCAACATAAACAATAGAACTTTACACTACTCACATAGGCTTAACAATTTATCAAATGAATCATCACAAACATGAATCACTTATACTAGCATCTAAATCATTAAGACTAATAAGCATACTCATACATGGAAATAAGTATCCTACATATCTAAGCATGAATGCCTAAGCACATTAGATTCTAACCATGATTAGCCATAGATTAATGGTCTTAGTAAAATATGAAGCACATTATATTCTACTCATGATTAGTAATAGCATAGCACATAATGAATATGAATCTCTAATGTACATTCCCTAACCATCATACTAAAAACAAAGAGTTTGCTCTTCATGCCCTATAATACACACATTCAAATATCATTAGGAAGAATTTAGGAAGGTTTGAATCCCCTCAAACATACCTTAATAGCAAGTCTTAAATCCTTAACCTTCTTCTTCTATTATCTTCCTTCTTTCCTTCCCTTCTTTCTTAGTTGTTGTGGAGACCTACGGTGAGAGTGAAAAAAAGAGAGACTAGCTGGAGTGGGAGAATCTGGAGGGAGACTTATGGCAGCTACAGTAACTCGGGCTACTGTAGCTCTATAGTGTTCCTTGCTGCTGTCGTGTGAGAGAGGGTGAGGGAAAGAGTGGTGAATACTGTAGCAATACGGGGGTGTTCGTGTTGCTTTCGGCTGGGAATGAGAGGGGTGAGTGAGTTAGCTTTTAGGTCATTATTTTAAGAGGACTGGGCTTGGGCTGTGGCGGCTGGGCCTTTTTTGTATTGATTCTCCCTTTTTTTAACTTTAGGATATTACAGATCTTTATGCTTTTAGCATTTCCTTCTTTTGTTGTCTCTTGGATAATTAATTGAGAACCCACTAATTACGTAACAATTTAAGATCTAATTAGAACTTAGAAGTATTGGGTCACTCGGCCAAGTTTCTGTTTTCCAGAAATAAAAATTGAAAGTGAGGCAACTATGTTGAATATTGGGATGGCAATAAAAAAATAATTAAAAACAGTTAACTATAAGTTAGTGATCGCGCTTCACACAACAAATGATACATTAATTAATCTTTTTTCTTAAAAATAATTGGAAAATGAAAAAAATGCTTTCAATGGAAAAAAATAGCAAATATGAAAATTAGCTGTTGCAGTCTTTAATATTCAAACTTTCAAAACATAAAAAAAATATTCTTTTTGTTTTTTTATCTTTCTTACTGTTATTGGGCCCAGAAGCATTTTGGGCTGTTGTGTGCTAATGTAATTTAAGCAATATTTTTTCCCATTCTTTTAACAGGAAAATCATGATAGTAAAACAAAAAAACATTTCTATTTAAAAAAAATGAAATTAAGATATTTTTTTTCTAAAACCAAAGGAGTCCTAATTTCTTGCATATTCAATGTTTTATTTACAATTTTAATGACACATTAGAACCATCACGAATCACATTTGTGAGGGCATTTTAATACACCTAGCTAGCCTCTTATTGATTTATTAATTACTCATTGTATTTTCCTAGTACTGCATGAAATTCTAGGATTGACAATGGTTGTTCACTATTATAGACATAAACGTGTCAATAACTTGTAGTTCTAGAATGTTCCAAATTATATATATTGAGATTAATGAATGTAAGGCTTGTAAGCAATTAAATGTTGAGATTAATGAATGACTTTTAGCATGTTCGTGATTAATGAATGTAAGGCTTGTAAGCAATTACATATTGAGATTAATGAATGACTTTTAGCATGTTCGTGATTAATGAATGTAAGGCTTGTAAGCAATTACATATTGAGATTAATGAATGACTTTTAGCATGTTCGTGATTAATGAATGTAAGGCTTGTAAGCAATTACATATTGAGATTAGAAAGTGCACTTTCTTGAAGAATGTCATGTGTCTTCTATTACAAATAGGGTTTTTGTTGCTTTCAGGATAAAAAGAAAAGAAATATAGGAAAGTATATTTGGTTATGCAATATTTACTTTAAAAGCTAATTTTCCATCAAAACCTAGTATGAAGGATGAAGTGCATACTGTTATTGATGGTGCATGCAAGACCATCAAGCTGAATTTGTCTTGTTTAATGGCTATACTTCCATTATGTTTTAATGATTGCTACCATTTTAAGAGATAGTATTATTAGATGCTTGATAATCATTATTGGATTCATGATGAACAATAAATTCATTAAGTGAATATTTCTTTTGATCAATCGTTCATTATATTGAAAAATATATTTTTAAATATTATCTATATGTATAGATGTAACGGAAAAATAGTGATTTATTCCATTCAGTGCAATAAAATAAAAAAAGATGAAATCTTGATACGCATAAAAATATGGATAGAAGATATTTTGATCATCGATCGAACGATAATTTGTGCTCTTATAATGTCTTAAAAGGTAGCAAAAACAAAGTTCTCATTGTTATACTATATTTTCTTCTTTTTTTTTCTCATGATATTCATCTTGAACGCAAAATAAAGGTCAGTGCTTTATACCACCTCCTTCAGTCAATAATTCGATTATATATTGCACAATTACTTAGTTCTCTTAATTATAATTATTACATTATCTTTGTTGTTCCGATTTTTTTTCCATGTTTTGCCACCACTTTCTCATATCTTTTATCTTATTGAATTTATCTCTTTACCCAGAAACTCATAACTCTTTTACCTATTATTATTATATGTCACAATTGTGTAACCTGCTCTCACCATGCGTCCAAAAAAGTGGCCTAAGAAATAATGTTCTATTATAACAATCCATAGTTTATTTGGTATCATCATCACCATATCATGCCTCCCAAATGTGCATGGTCTTGTTATCAATTAAAGTTGGTGTTTTGCTGGTCCTTTTAAAATTTTGATAATTTATATCATAATTAAACACATCAACTCTTAAAATTGTTAGCTAAACTTGTCACGATTGGTACAGACACGAGAAGTAGTTTAGAATGTCGTCTTAAAAATATACAATTTCATCTAATTGTTTTTATACCGATTAAAATTACCAAAAATAAATCCACCATTAAAATAAATAAAAAATATTCTAGAATCTTTTTTTTATAACCCCAGCTTATAACCCATTTCCTAACCCGAGCAACGTATTCTCAGTAGAGCAAGAACTCACAAACTCCATCTTCTCACAATAATTGTATAAGTTAAGGGTTTTTTTTTCTTTAACCTCTCCTGCATCCTTTTTCGCGTCTACCCATGACTTTCGTATTTTCTGCTGGCTTCACTTAAATTATTGTCGTCTTTTCCACTTAGGTTCATCCGTTAACTTCTGTTAACTTTTTGTCAATTTTTATTATTTTAATTTATGAAATGACTAAATTGCCCTTGCACGGTTCAAATAATTGAGCTACATTTTTCTTTGCTGATCTAGATGTGCGAGGACAATTGGGTCATTTCATAAATGAAAAAAATAAAAATTAATAAAAAAATTAACAGAGGTTGATGGATCGACTTAAGTGAAAAAATGACATAGTTTAAGAAAGGTCAACGAAAAATACGAAAATTATGGATAGACACGAAAAAAGTACATACTTTTAGAGGAAATAACCCTTTATATGAGAACAAGACCACTGTTCCTAATGTGTTCTCGTACCACACGAGGTCATATCTAAAATGCCGGTTCCTTCAAATATGTTCAAATACATTCTTGAGAATATAAATTACTTGTTCAATTAAGAAAATGTTTCTTCTTACCGAAAAAAGAAAATGTTTCTTTATTTTATACAAGTAAGCAATGGTAGATCTTTTTAGAGAAAATTTAAGTGTATTCGTTGATTTGGCATGAATTATTGTACTTTGTATTTAAAACTGTAAAAAAAAAAAGAGAACTTATCATGAAAGTAGATAACTTATGCAGTTAAGCTCAAGTTTGTACTCGTGACTGATTTTCGTAGAGGTGTGAAAGACGAAGGCCCGACGATAAGAACCTTTATCACACTGGTAAAAAAAAATACCTGGTTAAATCTCAATGTAAAGATTTGTCTACTTTTTTATTTTAATTTTTCATCTATTTTTTATATCATATCTTTAAGAGTATTCTTTCTCAAACAAAATACAACCTACTAAACATTTCCAACTAGAGTATCTACGCACCCAAAGGAAAAAGGAAAACAGGTAGTGCGAAGGAGCTGAAGAAATTGTAGTGTATTTCTATCATTACTGTAAAACCCGGCCTGACCCGACCCGACCGATCGGATTGGTGTCCGAGAGGTGAAATGTGTCATGGGTTGAATAAAATTCGGCCAAGCTTTTTACCCGTGTTGAGCCGATCAAATCCGATCTCGACTGACCCACCAAGTTCAAAGGAGCCGTCTAGTTCAACTTTTTTTTCATTTTCTTGAATGGTCGAAAGTTGAAAATCAAGGGAAGAAAACCTCGCCCACATTTGCTGTTTGCTTCGACTTCGAGTCTTTGACCATTGAACGACCTCAATCTGTCGGCTGGCAGCTTTGGCAGATTTCGATGAACTGGTCATGTGCTTGGGCGGCACTCAATGACGCCCTTCAAGGCTCAAGCTTTGACTACTGCACCATAGCGACGACGACCTTTGCATCGGTCCGGTGACAATCCGATGATGGTCCGGTGACGAGACGATAGTTGCGATGATAATAACTCCATTACAGTAAGGAGTAAGGACATCATTTGATTTTTCTTACATTTTTCTTTTTTTTAGTTTGTTCATCCCTTTTGTGATTTGTCGTCGGAATGCGACTGTGTCCTAGCCACCGCCATGGCCGATCGACCATGGAGACTGTGGCCAGGGGTGTGGCATTGATCGGCCAATGGAGCGACCAAGATGCAGCTCATGGCCGCGCCTCGATGCGCGTTGTTACCGATTGTGCCCTAGCCATCGCCATGGTCGATCGATCATGGAGACTACAGCCAGGGATGCGGTCTTGGTCGGCCAGGGGAGCGACCAAGATGCAGTCATGGTTGTGCCACGATGCGCGGTTGAGACGTGGTTATGAGCTAATCATGGCTAGATCAGTATGACCAGTCATGGTCGTGGTTAGGGCGGACACTTGAGGCTGGCCGGCCATGGCGCGCGACTGACGTGCCCTTGTCTTGGCCGCTAGTTAGGGGCACGCCCGTGCCCATATCTTGGTCTCACGGGGTACGCTCGGTCTGATTATTCAGTTTGACTCGATTCGACCTGACTTATTGATTATTATTGATTAATCTAGGTCGATGTTCGAGTCGAATTTTACAAGATTTGTATGCTTGCTTTTTATATAGGTGTAGAAAAAAAATTATTTTTCATATGCCATTTTAATTAAACTTTTAAAATCCGGTGTTGCTTTTGTTACCGGATGGCAGCAGTTATTAAGAATATTAATAATTTTAAATACGAGCCTGTCAAAATGTTATATATTTGTGTAGTACCACATTTATTTTTTTAGGTCGATATTCATATCTCCGGCGGCAAAAATAATACTCCTAGATGATTTCAAAAATCGATCTCGAACTACTAGTGGGTCGACCACTTTGGGATTGATTCCATGCGTGAGTAAACTTTACTATTTAGCACGTGATATATGTAACCCTTTTATTATATCAATCGAAGGCATTTTTCATAAAGTAAAATTAGCTTTGAATTGTACGATTAATCATAACCAATGAGTTTCTTCTCTAATAATACTTTTCTTTTGATGTTAATGAATTTAATTTTGCAAATTATAAATCCTTTAAATTTTATTCTTTTTTGTTGTCGTCTCAAATCTCAATAATATATTCAATAAGAGACCCCCATATTTTGTTATGGGCGAATCTCTTTTGCTTTGAGGGTGGCGCGTTGCCTGCGACCACATTCGACTAGGTCGAGCCCACTGCCCACCATCGTCACTGTCACGGTCACGAGTAGCATCTAGCAAATTAGTTGCGAAGGTCTTATTTATTTATTTAGGAATTCAATATTTTTGCTATAACTTCTAACGATCAAATTTCCATTCATTATCCTTAGATTCATGATATATAATAAATTAATTAATTAATTTTTTTCAATTCATCATTCATTATAAATTTAACGATCTCTTAAAAATGATAGCTCAATCGTCTTTTTCCTTTTATTTATTTAGATCGAGAACTAAAAATTTCAACTCTGCTCATCTCAACAGTGCACATGAACATAAATTAGTTCTGGCATTTTTTTTTCCATGTACAACAGTGCACATGAAAAATTTATTAGTAAGAGAAATTTTAAAAATCGAATCGGAAGTTATATTATACAAAAAAAAAAAGAAGAAGAAAACGAATAAAAGTTATTATTTTGGCCCCACCTTTCACAAAAAACTTCGAATTGAAAGATTTGGAGAACACATCGAATGTGCGGGCACTGAAGAGAAAACGAAGTGCGTGGTCATGGAGACAACTCTCTTTCATGCATATGTATCACAATATTTTTAGCCTTTCTTGCGTTTTTTCTTTTCATTTTTCCTTTTATTTTCATTTATTATTATTATTATTATTATTATTATTATTATTATTATTATTATTATTATACTCATTCCAACAAAAACATTAATATGTAAGAACTTAAGTACAATATAATCTTTTTTTATATCTGTCTAGTAAACTAATTCATAATCAAAATGGAAAGTAGATTGATTTTTTCTAGTAAAATTAATAATTTTGAAAATTAAATCCGAATCTTTTATCCTGTTAATCGTGACAATCAAATTTAGTTTAGACTTAGTTTGAAAAAAAATATAAAATGCATATAACTTATTTTAGTTATATCTTATTTTAGATTTTCTATTTTTTATATATCTTATTTTAGTTGTAACTTTAAATGTTATTAATAATATTTAAAGCACTATTATAATATAATAAAATTTTGAAAATAACTCTATCCAAGTAAAATCAAAAGTATGAATATAATTATTATCAATAATTTAAAGTACTTTTGAAGTATTATCAATGATCTTATAAATCTAAGTAATGAAATATATATATAAAAAATAAGAAATAATTCTCGTATTTGTGTCATTCATGCAAATTATCTCTCATGAGAGCGTATCCATGTGTTCAAACATTCAATCAGTTGTATGCTAATAATTCTAAATATCGGTAGACTATGGCCGAAAAACAATATTTATATTTTGGACTTATTTCTGGTGACAACTGGAATTAAGATTTAATAAAGTGCCGCTAACTTTGTTTTTACATTCGATTTAAGATGTGGAAGACTTTAATATATATATATATATATATATATATATATATATATATATATATATATTTGTGAAACCCTTACTTTTTTATAATAATGTCCATTCTCGATCCTTTAATAATATCAGCTTTATTTAAAGTAATAGGCTTAAGACCACTCGCTGCGGCATCGGCTTACTTGGTGCAAAGGGCACACTCACTTCGGTCATTTTCATGTCCATGCCTTCAAAAGAAAAAAAACTAATAAGGAAAAATGTGAAGCTGATAAATTATTCACCTACGCAATTCAATGAACATATAAAAATAAACTTGCAAATATAGAAGTTATCATTATATATGTTAGAACGAAGATTCAATGTGAAGATTTCATTGCGACAGACTTTAACTTTATTATAAAAAAAGATTCCATGATGATTTTTATTTACACATAACTCAAGTTCTTAGTAATTTGAAACATGACATAGTAGTTATATTGAGAACCATCATTTGATATTGATATAAAGATGAATTTAACATTTTTTTCATTACAAATCATGAGCTCTTAGAATAATTGAGCTCAATTTTCTTATCCACGGGACGAATTGTACATCACTATTGACCAAGTTTACAAGAAAAATGAAGTTTTCCAACGGACTCACCATTGGAAATAAAAAAAATCTGTCGGAAATAGAAGTTTCCGATGGAACTAATCCGTCAAAAAAGTGGGCATTGCAAATGATTTTCGACAGATGCAAAAATCCATCGAAACCTTAACCGTCGAAAGTTCTGATGACAAAATATATGTCGCAACTTTCAATGGCTACGACTGTCGGATCTTTCGATGGTTGATAATAGTGATAACCGTCAGAACTTTCGATGGTTTAAGTCGTTGAAATTTTCGATGATTATCTACTTTTTTGAGTGCTCCGTCCATCAAAAAGGTTTTGTAAAATATAATAAAAAAATTTTTACCTCTTGACGGCCTGATGCGCTGCCTCGCGGCCGGCCCGGCATGATCCGCCACATGGCGGCCAGATCAGGGCGCCTCATGGCGGATCAAGTTGCGAGCGGACGGAGAAGGCCACCTCGCGATGAATCCAGCCGCTCGAGGCTTGATCCGCCGCCTGGCCAGATTGCGGCCATATCGAGAGAGGGAGCGGGAGAGGGAGAGAGCGCCGCCGAAGGGAGAGAACATCACCGGAGAAAGAGATTGCCGAAGGGAGAGATGACCGAACTTCTTTGGTCGGTCGGAATGGGAGTGAGAGTGAGGGGAGAGAAGGAAAGAAAGGAGAAAGATATATAGAGATGTGAGAGAAAAAAAATAACGGATTGGACCCGATAATTAAATAAATATTATAACCACCTATAACATAATATATAATATGCTTAATATTTTATTTATTGTATTACCGGCCCGTTCAGTCCTTTGGTATTTCATAAATAAAAGATTACACATATTATATTACATATGATTTTATTATTTATTTAATTACTGTCAGTTCGGTCCATCAAAATTACCGATGATTTCTATCGGTCGGTACTTTTGACCGCTAATTTCGACGACCCATACTAGTGACGGATATTTTGTCCTTCGATATTTCGAAAGGATTTTCACTTCTGTCGTAAAATTCGTAAAAAATTACGAAGAATTTTAGTCCGTCGAAAAATTTCCATTGGAATCTCGCGATTTTGCAAATGAAAGCTAGCAACCGAGATTAAAGAAAAAAATGTTTGAAAAGTTAAATATCTAACTATCTAATTGCTTTCAATTTAATTTTCATCTTAGAATTAAACCCAATTTTCATGCCATAAGAAAAACTTGGAATAAAAAAAGGCTTGCTTTAGTTACCACTTTGCCACGCTCATGCCAAAAAGAAACTGCATAGCCACGAAGGTACCGTGGTGCATGGTTGGCCAGTCACATGTGGTAGTGTGGTGCCATCTGTATGTGACCCGATTGTGATCAGAGTTTGGAGAAATTGGCAAAGGTACATTACAACAGCATGAGCACAGGACGCACCTTTTGGTCTTCAACTCGGTCCTCCTGGTCGGGTCCACGTCCGCCCCCCGTTCACGAGATCTAACGAACCCGCTCCACCGGGCAAAGGCGTGCGCCCAGAAAAGGGCACTGCGGACGGGTCCAGTGCACGCCGTACGTGTTGGGTCCGTAACGTGAGACAAATTTGTGCGTCAGTTCGCCGTGTCAAATCGGCACGCGGGCCGAGTTGAGTGGACCAGGGCCCCAAGTGTCTCCACGTCAATTGATAATAACAAATACGTCATTATTAGCGCGTTGAGTTCACAAATTATTATTTTCTCGACTTCCTTGGCGATAATGATCGAATAAAGATTTATATTTATTATATATATATATATATCTGACTATAACATGTCAGACTGCTAATAAGTATATTTTTGCATATGATAGATTTAAAAATTTAGACCTCTTTAAACAAGAATAAATTATTTACTATTTGATCGAAACTTGCTTGGTCGAGTCCCTAAAAGAAAAAAATAAAGTTCCTAATTCTATCATGTATCATTTATATATTTTTATTACTTAGCGTAATACTGATATTTAGCTATTTTTTTCTTTCAAAATTTTGATGTAATAAAGTTTAATGAAAACATCTAATGTGATCCATTTTTGTTCTAAGTTTTTTTTTCATGTACCAAATATTATTTTATATTTTGTAATATTTTTCTTGCATATTATATAACTAATGAAATTTATTATGAAAAGGTAACATAGAAAAAAGTAGAATCGATGTAAATAAAACAAAAAAACGATTGAAAATTAAACTTGTTCGAACTCTATAATTTGGCTTCATGTTTCTTTCATTTAGTTCAATGTGGATTCCTCTAGCTAGGTGCATGTGCACCCATTAAAAAAATGTGAATTACTATTAAAGAATAATGGGCCCTGGGTATATTATCAATTTAATTAATTGATAATTTAAATCACTACTACAAAATATTATCACTAATATCATAATATAGTGTATTAAATAATTAAGGAAAAATACTAAAACATCCTTAAAAAACTTCAAATTTTGGTCACATGTTATTATAGATAAACAAAGGACAAAAGAGAAAACTTAACATCACGGATTGTTTGTATAAGATTTAAGAAATAAAGAAAGTAAAGTTTAATGATATTATTTGCCAAGATATATAAGAAAATGTGATTGAATAAATATTTTGATCAATATACATTCTACCTAAACAATAAATTGAAAAGGCATCTTCCGTGCTTGTTTGATAAAATAATTAAATTTATCAAAAATTTATTATAGTCATATATAATAATGCGACGGATTATGAGATTTTTAAATAAAATGTTTAATACTCTATCGGTGTTACTTTATATAAAACAGTCCCTAAATTATTTACAATTTGAAGCTGTAGTTAATTCGATGAAATATTAAACACCCTCGAGATGAGAGAATCGCCTTTGGTGCAAACTATCCTTTTCACTATTATTATTTCAACACTATTTCAATATAAGTAATTATAAAGTATCACCGTTCCTAATTCTAATATTCTTTTTTTTCATTTTTATCGTATAATGCATTTATGTGTTTTGGTTTCTAGCAATATAGATACTCATAAGTAATATGTTTATTTCTTTGTAGAAAACTATCAAAATTGATATATAATAATTACCTGTTCTTGTTCTAATTTTTGTCTGGCTCTTATCAAATTTTATTATGTTATTTTAATTTTATTAAAATTTTCACGTAGTATTATGTTTTGTATAACATAAAATTATTCAAAATTAGATGATATTGTTTTTAAACTAAATAACTACAAATAAAATTTAACAACGTAACTTATTTTTAATTATGTTAACACTAGGATGAAATGGAATATACGAAATTTAATAAAAAGTCATGTGAAGCAAGTTATTTTTTTTCAATGTTATCAAAATCGAATTGGACCGGCGGATTCAACTGCGAATTGATTGGAAATTCGGTTCGGTTTGATAGCAAAATCATTTTTAACATTGAATCAAGAAAAATCGATTGAACCGGACTGGTTGAAGCAGTTCAACCTGGTCCAAGTCAAATTTTATAAATTAATATTAAAAAATAGTGAAAATAGGAAAGTTAAAAAAAGGAAAAGAATCTAAGAAAGGTAAAAAAAGAAATTAAATAGGAATTGAAATAAAAAAGGTAAGTATTTAAAATTGAACAACATTAAAATGAAAATTATGCAAAGGACATAAATAAATGAAATAAAAAGAAAAGTGTTAAAGAAATAAAAATAATTTAAGATAAAATTTATTAATATATCATCTATCATCAATAAATAATAGATATTAAATTAATAATAATCTACTTATATTTATATGTTAATAATTATTAAAAAAATTAATAAATAAAAAATATATTATATTAATTTTTAATATTATTAATAAGTTATTAATATAATATTCATATACTATATCATGTAATTTATATTATGTCTTTATAATTATTATAAATAATTTTATTTTAATAAAATTCGATTCAATCCGATCGAACCCGAACGGATCGGTCCAATAGTGACCCAGTAAAGAGTCCAATCCGATCGTCGGTCTGGTTCTGAAAACATTATTTTTTCCTTTTCTTCAATAAACTTGACCATGTATGAAAAATAATATTACAACATCATAATGAAAAACAAATCACCTATTATCATCTTCGCAACAAATCTTCCTGATTAATATATTACTATTGTTGATGTTTTTACATTTCTATATTGATTCTCGAATATTATAAAAATTAGCGAAGACTCGCGCTTTTCCTGTGATTAAAAAGAATAATTATAACTCTATCACGAGATAGGTGTCCTATTTTCAGGGGATTTATTTAGAGTATCAGTCCGTATGTAATTCCTATCATCTGTTGTAGGGAGTGCCTATATAAACTCCCTAGGGGTCTAGACAGAGATCCATCCTTGTAATCATCGTTATTCCATAACAAAGAGTCATCGTCGTTTTTTCTCTTCGCGTTCTTCTGTATTTCGTGCAATCCTTCTCTCCCCCTTTTCGTAATAAACTGGTATCCGAGCTTTAGGATTTGTCTGCAATTCTCGATCAGCAGGGAAATGACGTCGCACAACGTAAGCGTGGAAAAGTTCAACAACAGGAACAGTTTCGGGTTGTGACAGATCAAGATGCAGACGCTTCTAAAGCAACAAGGAGTCTGGGCGTCGCTTTCAAACGTGTCGAAGAACAAACCGAAGGAGGAAGACTTGAAGGGCAAAGAAAAGGAGATCGACCTCGTAATTTTGGCGGCACAGGAGGAGAAGACGCACTCGATGATTCTATTATGTCTGGCGGATGAGGTGATAATCGAGGTCGCAGATTAAGAAAAGACGGTCGGTCTGTGGTTGAGACTCGAGAGTCTGTATATGACGAAGTCTCTCACCAATAAGTTACTGTTGAAGCAACGTTTGTTCTCTCTCCGCATGCAAGAAGGTACCCCTCTGAAGGAACATCTTGATCAGTTAAATTCTTTGTTGATGTAACTCAGAAATATCGATGTTAAGATCGAGGATGAAGATAGTTGTCCTAATTTTGTTAGTTTCGCTTCCTCCATCATATGAAAATTTCGTTCAGTCTATGATTATCGGAAAGGAAACTATAAGTCTGGAATAAGTAAGATCGAGTCTCCATACTCATGAACTTCGGCATAGAGCATCTGGAAATTATGCAGAGACTCAAATCGCGGGTTTGATATCGACCGTAGAGAAGAGACAGTCCTCGAATTCGAAGAAATCCAAATCCAAGAAGAAGAAAATCACTGCGAAGGACATCTGTAATTACTGCAAGGAACCAGTTCATTGGAAGAAAGACTGTCCGAAGAAGAAGAAGGCCCCGTCGCTGCGATGGCACATGAAACAGAAAATTCCGAAGATGATTTGGTTCTGGCTGCTTTTGATCAAGGATGTCTGGAGGATGGTTGGGTTCTGGATTCGGGGTGTTCCTATCATATGACTCCGAATAAAGATTGGTTCTCATCTTATCAGAAGACTGACGGTGGAAATGTCATCATGGGCAATAACGCATCATGTCAGATAGTTGGGATCGGTTCTGTGCAGATCAGGACTCATGACAATTTTGTGAGGACGCTGACAAATGTGCGCCATATTCCGCAACTGAAAAAGAATTTGATATCACTTGGAGTCATCGACTCTAAAGGGTGTCAGATCAATGCTGTTGGAGACATCCTCACGGTCATGAAGGGTGATGCTACGATTCTGAAGGGAGTCAGACAGAAGTCTTTGTATGTATTACAAGGCAAGACAGTCTCTGGCGTTGCTGCAGTGGCTAGTTCACCCGAATCAGATAGGTCCAGGCTGTGGCACATGCGGCTTGGGCATATGAGTCAGAACGGGATGAATATCCTCAGCAAACGAGGTCTTCTAGGAGAGAAGAAGATATCTGAAATCAACTTCTACAAGCACTGCATATTCGGCAACACATCGAAGGTCTCAGTTTGGCAAGGCAGTGCACAGGGCGAAGGCGACACTTGACTACATCCACGTCGATTGTTGGGGTCCCTCTCGTGTTCCATCATTAGGAGGTGCGAGGTACTTCCTATCTTTGATTGATGACTACTCGAGGATGACTTGTGTATTCATGATGAAACACAAGAGTGAGTCCTTCAAGGCCTTCAAGCAGTGGAAGGTTCTGGTGGAAAATCAGACGTCGAAGAAAGTGAAGTGTCTTCGCACTAACAATGATTTGGAATTCTGTTCTGCTGAATTCGACCAGTTCTGAAAAGATGAAGGCATTGTCAGACATCGCACAGTCAGTGATACTCCACAGCAGAATGTAGTTGCATAATGAATGAACAATACACTTCTGGAGAGGGCAATGTGCATGCTCTCTAACGCTGGCCTGAATAAGACATTATGGGTTGAAACTGTTAACACAGCTTGCTACTTGTTGAATCGAAGTCCGGCGACTGCGATTGATCTCAAGACTCCAACTGAGGTATGATCAAGAAATCTTGCTGATTATACTTGTTTGAAAATTTTTGGTTGTCCAACATACTATCACGTCAGTGAAGAGAAGTTTGAGCCAAGGGCCAAAGAAAGGGTGTTCATGGGATATGGTGCAGGAGTGAAGGGCTACAGAATCAGGTCTCCTTCAGAACACAAAGTCATCCACGACAGAAGCGTGACCTTTGATGAAGCATCAATGCTTCAGTTGAAGGTGGAGGCTGAAGAGAGTGTCAGTAAACAGGTGGATGTTGAAATCACTCCAACTGAGGATGATGCTAAAAGATCACATCAGGAAGCAGAACCAGAAAGTGAAGAATCTGATGAGCAACCTGAAGAGGAGTCAATTGCTGCTAGACGTCCTCGCAGAGAAGTGGGTCCTCCTAAGCGATATGATTTCGAGGACATGATTGCTTATGCACTACAGGTAGCTGAAGAGGTGGAGTCCCTGGAGCCGTCCTCTTATATGGATGTCATCACATGTGCCGAATCTGGACAGTGGATCGCTGTTATGGGTGAGGAGATAAAATCTCTTCACAAGAATCAGACGTGTGAGCTGGTCAAGTTGCCTAAAGACAGGAAGGTTGTTGACTGTAAATGGATCTTCAAGAAGAAAACAGAAATTTCAGGAGTTGAAGGCATGAGATACAAAGTACGGCTGGTTGCTAAAGGTTACACTCAGAAAGAAGGTGTGGATTACAATGAGATATTTTCACCTGTTGTCAGACATACTTTTATCATGGTGCTACTTGCTCTTATAGTACATTAGAATATAGAGCTCGGGCAACTAGATGTGAAGATTGCTTTCCTCCATGGAGAACTTGAAGACATTCTTAGGAGCTAACCAGAGAGATTCTCCATTTCAGTAAAGGAGAATCAAGTTTACAGTCTGAAAAAATCTCTGTATGGCTTGAAGCAGTCTCCTAGACAATGGTACAAGAGGTTCGACAGCTTCATGATCAATAAAGGATTCAGTCGAAGTCCCTATGATTGTTATGTATATCACAAGAAGGTGAATGACGGCTCCACCATCTATCTGCTATTGTATGTTGATGATATGCTTATTGCTGCCAGAGACATGGCAGACATTCAGAATCTGAAGAAACTCCTCAGTGCAGAATTCGACATAAATGATCTTGGTGCAACACAGAAGATTCTGGGAATGAAAATTCTAAGGGATCGCGCACAGGGTAAACTCTTCTTATCTCAAAAAAGTTATATTGAGAAGATTTTATCCAAGTTTGAAATGTCTGGAGCGAAGCCTTTGATTACTCCATCAACTGTAAATGTTCATCTTTCTGTTGTCTTCGCACCAAAGTCAGAAGCAGAAAAGGAGTACATATCTCGGGTTCCATATGCTAGTGAGAAAATACTCATTTTGCTGATTCTTTTATTTTTAATCTTGTGACGATTTTATCCGTCACAAATAACATTATGACAAAAAACATTTGTCACAATAACTTTTGTGAATAAAAAATTAATGACGCATATAAATTATGACAAGTCCATCGCAAAGAAGTATTTGCCATGGAATATTACGTACAATTATGTTAGTGAGAGAATTTAGTTTATATTTACTTCTCTTTTACAATGAAATTAACCTCGTGCGTAATAGGTTAATGTTATGATTCGCAACGAGCATCGACAGAGTCACACAGGTAACCTGTGAGCGTTTCATATACATACAAGCCATCGATCGATGGCCACCGTCCTACGAAGGAACAAATGCAAAGCTTAGTGAGATCACCACGGCATCTCAAAGACGTCACGTGTACTCTGCATGCATGCCCTGAATCGGTGTCCAATTTGACTTTTCTTCTCTCTCTCTGCTCATTTTCTTTGCTTTTTTGGTGTCAAATGTGACGGGGATAATTTAAAAAAGCCTTCTTCTATTCTCATTATTATCTCTCTCTCTCTCTCTCTCTCTCTCTCTCTCTCTCTCTCTCTCTCTCTCTCTCTCTCTCTCTCTCTCTCTCTCTCTCTCTCTCTCTCTCTCTCTCTCTCTCTCTCTCTCTCTCTCTCTCCTTTTCTTTGCTTTTTTGGTGTCAAATGTGACGGGGATAATTTAAAAAAGCCTTCTTCTATTCTCATTATTACGGTCTAGCTAATTCCTTCTCTTGTCTAGCTATCTTTATGTAGAATATTTTATAACATATATATTATATATATATATATGTTCGAATGACGGGTTTGGTAAAGTGCTTATTTCCATTTGAATAATATCTTCAACTTTTTTACATATAGAATATCGTAAAATTTAATCAACATTGAACAAACTAAATTAGTCGAGAGCTCGCGATGACGCCGAAATAAAATCATACATATATTGGTGACAAAGTTAAGGATGTGCTGTCCACACACGAGAGCATCACACTAAGCATGCACAAAAGAAAGGTATACACTACTACAATGCACCACTCTATTAGGTTTCGATCTCCCTTCTCATGATTAAATATCAAATCATACGAAAGAAGAAAGAAGAAAGAAGAAAGAAGTCCCACTAACTTTGCCTTGACACCTCTACTTTTGAAGAATGGTCGTTGATGCCTCTCGAGTCTCGCCCCTCGTTGGAGTGCGTTACTTTTTGTGGTTCAAGACGTCACCGTAAGAAAAAGTCGTATTTTCGATGGTCTATTTTTGACGATTCAAAATCCGTCTTAAATATCGACGGTTTTTTCGGCGGATCTTTCAAACCGTCGATATTTTCGTCAGATAATTTTCGACGGTTTAACCCGTCTAAAATTTCGACGGTGATAAATTCGTCGGAAGATTCCGTCGAAAATATTTATACTTCGACGGTTATGACCGTCGATAATTTCGACGGTTTATCTAACCGTCGAAACTTCCAGCGGTCTGAACCGTCGAAAAATTTCAAGACTGGTTACGCATAATTATTGAACTTATCGACAATTTTGACCGTTGAAATTTGCGACGTTCAAAGCAACCGTCGATATTTTGGCGATCATAACCATCGATAGTATTTAAATAAAATATTCTATCTTACTTTTTTTCGACGGCCTCAACCGTCGAAAATGGAAATTTATAATTTACACAACCTACGTATCTGTCGATGTTTTTTAAAAATTATCATTAAGGGAATCGACGGCTAAAACCGTCGATATTTCGACGGTTTAAAGAACCGTCAAAACTATCGATGGCTAAAACCGTCGATATTTCGACGGTTTGAATACCGTCGAAACGCGAATTAATATAATATTATATTTATCTATGTTGCGGCGGTTTCGACCGTCGAAAAGTGGTTATATAAAAACCCGATCGCACTCTTACTTAGAACGTTTTGAACGTCCGTCCGCCGCCGCCCGTTTCGTCCGCCGTTCGTCCGGCCGTCGACCACCTCCCGCCCGAAGCTTCCGCCGTCGACCATCTCCGGCGCAGGTAGGTCTGATCCCCGCCTCCTTTGATATATAATTTTTCTCTCCTTCGACCATCTCCGTGCGGCGGCCAGTTCCGGCCGCCATTCGCGCGCGGCGGCCAGATCCGGCCGCCATTCTTGCGCGGCGGCCAGATCCGGCCGCCATTCTTGCGCGACGGCCAGATCCGGCCGCCATTCTTGCGCGGCGGCCAGATCCGGCCGCCATTCTTGCGCGACGGCCAGATTCGGCCGCCAGTCGCGCGCGGCGGCCAGATCCGGCCGCCCTCCGCTCGCGGCGGCCAGATCCGGCCGCCCTCCGCGCGCGGCGGCCAGATCCGGCCGCCCTCCGCGCGCGAATAATGATCTGGCCGCCCTCCGCGCGCGAATAATGATCCGGCCGCCCTCCGCGCGCGGCGGCCAGATCCGACCGCCCTTGCGCGGCGGCGGCCAGATCCGGCCGCCCTCTGCGCGCGGCGGCCAGATCCTGCCGCCCTCTGCGCGCGTGGCATTTGAATTATAGTTGTAATATTTAGAATTATAGTTTAGAATTATAGTTGTAATATTTTTTTTCCTCCTTTTGTTTGATGGAAAACGATCATGAGCAAAAAGGGCCAAAACTGTTATATATACTTATTATATGCTATCTCTATACCTAGCAGTATGATTAGTAAACATTAGCTAAACAATCTGTTCTTCCTCAGTTGTTTCATATTCATTTTTCTTTCCTTATACAATTTTATATGACTAAATTTTTTTATGATTTGCAAATAATGCAGTCATTATGTCATACTTGAACGATCGTTGATGGATGTACAAAAGAAATAATCCTGGTCGTAGAGGCTTGACACAAGAATTTATAGATGACGTTGACTATTATGTTACTGTGGCTTGTCAATCTTTACAATTTCAATGGGAGGGAGCAATTAGGTGTCCTTGTTTGAAATGAGCTAGCACAAAGTTACAGAGATAGAGACTGTCAAAGTTCACTTATATAGAAAGGATTTCAAACCCAATTATTGGGAATGGGATGATTTAGGCGAAGGAGCGCCTTCGACAAGCGTCCCAAATGAAGGTCTTCATTTTGTGAATCCTGAACCAACATTTGCTTCGTAATATGAACAGTCTGTTTATGACGCAGCTGCAACTGAGTATGAGATTTTTATGACTTACTAAACGCATCGAGCCAACCCTTATGGCCTGGGTGTGAAAGTCATTCGGAACTATCACTTGCTGTTAGATTGTTGAATCTGAAAGCCGACCACAATATTTCACAAGCATGTTTTGATGCATTTTTAGATATTTTAAAAGATGTCACACCAACTGGGGCTCGTATTCCTGAAAATTTTTATAGGACAAAAAGATTGGTCAGTAAACTTGGTCTTGACTCAACTAAAATAGATTGTTGTCGTGATGGTTGTATGTTATATTACGGCGAGGACATCAATCTAAATGAATGCAAGTTTTGTGGGGCCGAACGATATAGAGTGACTAACAAGTCTCAAGTCGCTGTGAAAAGAATGCATTATTTGCCTCTTATTACAATGCTTAAAAGACTATACTCGTCTATAGGGTCAGCGTCGCAGATGAAGTGGCATGCACAGCATAATACTTCTGAAGGTGTAATGCTTCACCCATCGGATGGTGAAGCGTGGAAATATTTTGATCGTAAGCATCCTGATTTTGCTAGGGACCAAAGGAACATAAGGCTCGGATTATGCGCAGATGGTTTTACACCATATGGTCAAACTTCAGTTCCTTATTCATGTTGGCCGGTAACAATAACACCTTATAATTTGCCACCTGGGATTTGCATGTCCGCACCTTATATGTTTTTGACATGCATTATTCCTGGTCCTCAGAGTCCTAAACATAGGATAGACGTGTATTTACAATCTCTAATAGATAAGCTAAAAGAACTGTGGGATGGTGTCATCGCTTATGATGTGTCGACCAAACAAAATTTCACATTGAGAGCTGCCTTATTGTGGACTGTTAATGACTTTCCAGCCCACGGGATGTTGTCTGGTTGGATGACTGCAGGAAAATTAGCTTGTCCATCTTGCATGGAACACTCAGATGCGTTCACTTTGAGAAATGGGGGTAAAAATACTTGGTTTGATTGCCACAGACGATTTCTTACAGCTGATCATCCGTACAGAAATAACCGAAATGCATTTCGACGGAATAGGGTTATGGAAGACATGCCTCCGGTCAGACGCTCAGGAGCTCAATTACGTCGCATTGTCAATGCTTTATGCAGAATTGTCGATGACCCAAATGTCACATACAATGAGTATGATGTTTGTCATAATTTGACCAAATGAAGTATATTCTAAGATTTACCTTATTGGTCTGATTGTTTGATATGTCATAACTTGGACGTCATGCACATTGAGAGAAATGTGTTTGAAAATTTATTCAACACCGTAATGGACATTAAGGGTAAAACAAAGGACAACCTCAAGGCGAGACTAGATTTGAAGGAGTACTGTCAATACTATTGTCGGTTCAAACCGTCGAATATATATCGGCGGTCCTGCCCGTCGATAATATTGACGATTTGCACCATCGATATTTAACGTTCGACTGCCGTGCCCGCCAGCTAGACCGTCTGTAATACCGACGGTTTAGAAGAAACCGTCGCAAAAAATTTGCGACGAGCCTTTTTCACACGATCATTGTCCGTCGAAAGAACCGTCGGAAATTGCGATTTTCGACGGATCTGGTAAATTTACCAACGGTTAGGATCGTCGGTAAAATGCAGTTTTCTTGTAGTGCGTGTCTCCACGAATATTGCAATCCATTGTAATTCAAAAACAAAAAAAAAAAAGAAAAACATGAACCAATTTTCTAAATATCTATGATTTTATGTAACTATGTAAGGTTTCTTTTTTTTTTCTTCTCGAAATGTTACATTATTCAAGTCAACAAGTAGTTGATATATAAAACAGATAAAATATATGTATAAGTAGTTGAACTTGGTGTATTCTTTTTAAGTGCATCATACGAAAGGAAAAATATGCATAAACTAAATGCATGGTAAGATGATTAATAAATCAAACAAACCCCAATAAAATGCTGATTAAAATGCGATTTGGGTGGTTGGTTCGTAGAATTAATTTAACGATACCTGAGCTCAACTACCTTGGCGTAACGAAGCATCTACTTGTAATTAATCTTTTTAAATCTTCGAGTTGTCTCGGTCTCTTATAACTCTCATGATGTATATGTTCCCCATGCATGTGAATGGCACGTGAAACCTGTCAAAAGCAAATAATTAAAAAGGGGTAACATGACACCAAGATATATACCACGAAGCTATGATATTTTTTTTTCAGTCGAATATATTGTTTCGCAATGACAAATTTTATGATCATACCTGGCGTGTTCAATATGACAACAAAAAAGAAATAAAAATAAAAATTCCGAGTGATTTATTTTTCGCACATGTGTTTCTCATTTGATATCTATAAGTTGTAACTTCTCACGAAAACAAAATTAATGTTATATAATCTCGCATGTAATTTTCATTTTCTTGTTTAACAAAAAAATCTGTCATAACATGTGAAGTAATTAAGACAGTAAAAATCAAAATGAAAAAAAAAAAGAAAAAGGACCTAGAAAAAGAGACATAATATATATATATATATATATATATATATATCTGAATCGAACTAATTTTAATAATTTTCTTTACACAGAACTTTCGACAAGTAATTAAGCATTATTCATTATGGCGCAGTACAATTAAATTGTCATCAAAATGTTTATAATCAAAACTAAAAAAAAACTATCCTAAAAATAAGAAGTGATATCAAAATTGTAGAAGTTACAATATATGGCAAGGTGCTTCATCCCTTGGGAGAAGAACAAAATCACGCAGGAGAGAATGCAGGATCTTATCCCTTCCTTTCAAACATGTTGTACAACCTGTATACATAAAATATATATTAATCTATTTCACCGAAAAGAAATGTGCATAAGCTGTGTACATAATATGTATATTTAAATTGCATATAATCCAACTATTAAAAAATGCAATAAAATAATATACTATTCATTTTCTGCCTTGTCAACAGTATTACATTATATTACGCACACGAATCAATGCCGAATCTCGGATGGCTTCTCAGTATCTGGATAAGATTTGTTGCTAGTTCTTTGCCTTCTTTCCGTATCTATCTATTTGTTTTTGTTGTACCCCCTCTTTGCTGCATTTAATTGATGAGCAATGCCCACATCCTCCTAGCCATCAAAATATCAAATCTGGACCATGTGATTAAGAATTAATCGCCACTTCCTCTTTAATTGCACATTGGATCTAATTTCTTCTGTTGCTTGGATGGAACGCATTTTAATTTCTTTTGTTGCCGATCTGATTGCCATCCCGCTTGAAACCTGGATGTAATCGAGGAAGTTGTTGAGCCTCTTTATTATTTAAAATGATGACAAGAAATGATGTGACACTCTGATTAATCCTGAATTTGATCATCTTCTCTTTTCATTATTTTATCCAAAACGGTATTGTTGAATATTAATGAGTCTAGAATCTTAGATTGTTTCATTATCTATTTTCTTTTCTTAAAATGATGCAACTCTTATACTTAAAATAAAGATTTCATAATTCCAAATTTACGAAGGGTTTGGTTTTTAATTTTTTTTATCTCTAATCAAATTAGCGTACAAGGGAAAGAAAACATTACTTATTTTCCATCATTCATAATTGCATAAAAAGATTCGAGAAAAGATAATAATATCAAAATATTTAAACATAGTTCCCACATTGAAAAGGTAGAAAGCCTCCGTTTCCTTAAAGATGTAGCTATAATTTAAGGATTTAATGACAATCCTCCCTGCTTAAGCAGGGGAAGAGGCAGTCCACTCTATCGTATACACCATTCGATTGAAGATGAATGTTTGGAGGAGAAACGGCCGGTTCAATGTGTGGTTTTGAGGCCGGCTCAGCGATGGCTCGTTATGGGTCGAAGAACATCAGAGTAGCCTTACTTGTGCTCTGTAATCTCGTCCGGCGGCGACACTCAATGTTGTACGGTTCACAACTTCGACATCGGCGTCGTGCGGTGTCTTAGATCTTGGAGTCAACGTTGTGTGGTTCACACCTCCAGCAACTCGTACTATGGGTCCCTCGCCTTCTTCTTCCTAGACTTGGCGAGATCTGTCATAATTAAGAGCGGCGAACGAGATCGGTCGAGATGCCACTCCTATAATAAAGATCGATCGCCAACGACACTAGCATTGGCAAGGACAAGGGTAGCGTCTCCCTCACATGCGAGCGACGATGGACAATTGATGACGAGCGGAAGGGGGGCGGCGAGGTTGAGCGTCGTCCTCGCACTCGAGGTTTGATCTTATAGCGAGCGAGCACATGATCCATTGGCCGCTTTGGCCTCTTGACCGACGGACCACGAGAGCTCTCCTTGACGTCCACCGTGACGATCATGAGAGAGAGCGATGATGCATATGACGTCTGCGATCGTGGGATCGCTCCTAAATCGACCGCCTCTCATCTGGTTCCATCTTCGATCGGACAATGTCGATGATAGGGTGAATTGTCCTCCCTCCCCCAACCCACCACTTGGGGACGGCCATTAAATCCATAGTTTAATATTATTATTATTATTTAAAGATGGATATAAATACAAATGTATGAAATATAGATTAAAAGTCATACGTTTTATCTTCTATTTATACCCTTATCGTAGGGGCAAAGTTATATGCATGCATGCTAATATCATGAGGTTCACCAATTAGAACGATAAATGCCAAAATCACACTCACTAAGCCAATATAGAT
This sequence comes from Pontederia crassipes, assembly GCA_030549335.1. Classification (NCBI taxonomy): domain Eukaryota; kingdom Viridiplantae; phylum Streptophyta; class Magnoliopsida; order Commelinales; family Pontederiaceae; genus Pontederia; species Pontederia crassipes. The sequence goes on along the minus strand of CM060185.1, from coordinate 6,215,935 downwards.
AAATTTATAAAATTATCTCCATTATATAAATATCACGTGTGCTTTTATTTCTTAAAATATATTTTTGTAGCCTCTTTTTTTTAGAGTGAGTAGGGAGTTGAAGTGATGGTTGGAGGAATTAAAGAGGAAGAAGATGAGGTTACAAAAATGGCCAACTTTGCTTAGCGGTTATCAAAATGCCTTGGCCTTTTAAGTTTTGACTGCTTCCATGCAATTTTATTTGAACGCCCATTTTTTATGCACATAAATATATTTTGGTTGCAACTATTAGTCACAGCTAAATATGCGCTAGTTATTAATATATAGACGCTTGCTATATTTTCCAGGGCCCTTTTAATTCTTCCTTTGTGAAACGGGCAGCAAGGCAAAAACCCAGACGCGGCCAAGGACAGGAAAACCAGGAGTAGTCCAACACGAGAGAGAGAGAGAGAGAGAGAGAGAGAGAGAGAGAGAGAGAGAGAGAGAGAGAGAGAGAGAGAGAGAGAGAGAGAGAGAGAGAATGCAGCGGCTTAGGCTGAGGCCGAGGACGCTGTCCACCCTGCGGCGGCTGCTAACTTGCGCCATCGGCGCCATTGCGCTGGTGGCGCTGCTCGCGGTGCACGCCTCGCCGTCGCACCCTTTGTCTCAGGGGGCCTTCCAAGGACGCTGGCTGCCGAAGGTTATGTCTTCCCCGGATCAAAAGATTCCTCTTTTTTTCTTTTTTATTCCCGGCGAAGTTGTATTGCTTCTTGATATCTGCCGCTTCTGGATAAAAGTTGGTTTTTGTGATGCTTGTTATGCACTTTCGTCGTGCTGTTCTTGGATTAAAAAAACATTCTTTCCTTTTGAGAGTTTTCTCGGCGTTTGGGTTCTCAGATGAAACCCATCTCTTGAGAAGGAAAAAAAAATGTTCTTTGAGGTTTTTTCATGTTGTAGGATTGGTGAATCATCTCATGGAACATTGATATTTTTTGGTCCTTTTTTCTTTGCGTTTACATTTTCTTTGAGATTTCTCTTTTATTTCCTTCACATTTTTTGGTTGATTTTAATCTTTCCTGATGAATCAACGATAAAGAAATCGAGTTATTAGAACTACTGGTTAAATGTTTAACTTGAACTGATTTCAGCAACGAGAATTTGGATATCGAAGACGGAACACAGAGCTCAAGTGGACTCAAGAATTTGTTCCTCCCACTCTCTCCAAGCTGTACTCCGCTTCTAAGAAGGTGATCAATGCTTCTAATGATCTCCATTTCCACACACAAAAAAGAGAGAGTCCATAATTCCATTCCAAAATTTGTCATTTGTATATTCTGATGCCAAGAAATGACAAAAACGGTTTTCGATCCGAAGCAGTCATGCCATCCCTCTAGTTGTTTTCACTCATCTAGATTTGACAGGTGGCTGGAGTGCCCAGGTGGACATCGGAAGAGATTGAGAAGCTTTGGAAGCCTCCCTCAAATCGTGGCCTCGTTCCATGCGTGGCACCAAGTTCATCATACGCACGTATGTTTGCTTTACTTAATATGACTTTTCTCATCCTTTTTGTTGCTGAAATCTTCTTTTTCATAGTATTGCTTGTATATGTATGCATGAATTTATGCATGGTCATTGATCCATCATGTGATTCAGTTCCTGGAGAATCAAGAGGCTATTTGGTAGTTAGCACAAATGGCGGTTTGAACCAGATGCGGGCAGGGGTAAGCATCACCTTTACTTGCATCCTTTACTTTATGCCCAATCTGGTGAATTGATACCTTGTTTAGCTATTTGAGTTACTTCGTGGAAACATATTAGATTTCTGGTGGCATCATTCACTTGTTGAACATTCTCTTATAAGCATATGCCCAACTGAAGTCGAAAATCTTGAACAGCTGACAGTTGATTAACAAAGTCTTCATTGTATCTAATTCCTTCACTGTAATATATTCATGATAACATGCCTGACATGCAACTGCTCATTCTTGTTAATGTTTTCTTATTGCAACATCCTTATCTTTATAAGGGAAATGTTTGTTTAAGCTTTGTTGACTTTTCCATGATGCTCAGATGAAGATCATCATTCAGTTGGATCATTGTGATGTATTTTATAAATGGTCAATTCTATTCCTCTGCTTGTAGTTTAATTACACTTCTCAATTTTATAAATAACAGTTCCAAGTGCGTGCATTATTCACCTAAAAAAATGCGCGTCATTTAATTTTTGTACCTTTGATGGACTTAGAACCAAATGATGGATTGTGGAGAGTGACCTCACACAGTATATCTGTAGAAAGAGAAATGACATTGTGATCAATGTTGTGAAATAAAAGGCAATAATTTAGCATATCAAGGTAAATGGACAGATGATGCAGATAATTTGGCATATGAATGCTGGAGAACACCGTTGGCAACTTTGTTGGCTGGGGCCATTTGGCTCCAACATAACCGTATTATCTTTTCTGGGAAGAGATGTCATGTTGAGAATATTGTTCATCATATTTCCTCTCTTATTTGAGAGTGGGGATTCAAATAGCCACCTCACATTTTGTTTCCTTTTAATGCTCTCTCCTTAGAGCATACACTTTGTACATTACAACCATTAATCGTAATACATACATGGATGGCACCATAACTTGGCAGCCATCCTTTCTTCCCTCAACAAAAAAAAGTGAGATTAACAATTTGAGCAATTTTCATAAACCAATCAAGTTAGCTGAATTTCACAATGTCAGGTCTATGTTTTCTATGTTGCTTTTTTTTTGCTTTCCACTGAAGATGGCACCATTGTGCTGAATAATGTATTTGAAGCCTCCAGGCAACATGGTGTTACTCCTTACCAGATCTTATGGTTGATAAGAAAAATTAAAGACAAAAGAAAATATGCCATGCCACAGTGCTTTTTTCCTTCCTCATGCTTGAGAAGAAATGAGAAACTTTAGAGACTTTTTCTATCAAAACATTTTATTTTTTGGTTGCTTTTATAGTGAAAAGTGCCTTAATACATTGATCACTTTGTTTGCCTGGTCATCTTTTAAACTTGATAATCCTGATCAATCCAGGGCTCTGAAATGTAATTATGTTGCTCCAGTCCTGGAGCGCATTTAGTTACTTTGTTTCTCTGAACGTATTTGTCTACTTTGTTAGTGAGGTGCTGTTCTGGTCTGATGTGAGATTTCTTTTCTCTATTATTGATTTCGCCTTTTAGTTAATGAGATGGAAATGTGTCATAGACATTGTTTCACATTCTTCCAGGATGTTTATTTTGGCATTTTCTCAACTTCTGTCTTCTATAAGATTTATTGTGATGATTCTGTTTTCATATTTGAGTTGAGAATCAGCCAGATTTTTTGTAAAAAATAAAAAATAATGTATGGTTCTGTTTCCAACTCCGCCTATGTTTTATAGCCGGTCCCAAGCCCGGATAAAGGAGGAGGGTTGTGTTAGGCCCCGACAGCCAGCGTAAAACCCTGTCGAATCTCATGAACATGGATCAACGAATTGGCGTCGTATGATCCATGTAGCCGACCCCACCTAGTGGGATAAGGCTTTGTTGTTGTTGTTGTTGTATGGTTCTGTTTCCATTATTTAAGCTGAGAATCAGCCAGATTTTTTGTAAAAAAGAAAAATGAGAAAAATTAGTATTATTTTGTGAGTAAATTCTTGTTTGGAGCACCTGTTGATAAAGAACTTGAGTGTTGAGTTCATTTATATGCCCTTTCTAATTTGCAGATTTCTGACATGGTAGCAGTTGCACGTTTGATAAATGCAACTCTTGTTGTCCCAAAACTTGATAAGACATCATTTTGGCAAGACTTTAGGTACTTGCCCCTTTGAATTTTCTTACATTTAAGCTGCATTCTATTGATTATTTTCTTGTATCTCAGCAACTTTTCAGATGTCTTTGATGAAGAGTATTTCATCCGGTCTTTGATGAATGATGTCAAGATTGTCAAGAAGTTGCCAAAGGAGTTGGCAGCTTCAACTAAAGCAGTAAAGCATTTTACGAGTTGGTCTGGTGTGGAGTATTACAAAGACGAGATATACCGTTTATGGAATGATCATCTGGTGTGTACTGTCTCATGTGACAACCTGTCAACCCACTAAGTTGTAATGTTATCAGGGAACCCATTTGCATCATCTAATAAAACTTGTGTGACAGGTCATTCGAGCTGCTAAATCTGATTCACGTCTTGCAAACAACTACTTGCCACCAGATATCCAGAAGCTTCGTTGCCGGGCTTTCTTTGAAGCCTTGCGTTTTGCCCCTAAAATTGAAGCACTTGGAAAGGTAGCACTTACATTTGCTGTGACTTTGGTTGTTTCATCAAACAAATTCTGCATGATGGCGATAACATTTCTTCTACATTTTCATTGCAGTCATTGGTAGCAAGAATGAGGTCGTATGGTCCATATGTTGCTCTACATTTGCGTTATGAGAAGGACATGCTTGCTTTCAGTGGATGCACATATGGTTTATCTCCTGCCGAGGCTTATGAGCTGAAGTTGATTAGGTTGGTGTCTTTTAGCAGCTTCATTGATCTGCTTATTTTTTTGTTGGTCTCTTCACCCGATACCTTTATCTGTTATATGTGTAGGGACAACATATCCTATTGGAGGGTGAAAGACATTGATTCATTTGATCAGAGGGCCAAGGGATATTGCCCTCTTACTCCAAGAGAGGTTACGCTTTTCCTTACGGCTTTAGGATATCCTCAGAATACACCAATATATATTGCAGCTGGTGAGATATATGGAGGTGATTCTCACATGTCTGAACTTCGGGCACGATTTCCTTTGCTAATGACTAAGGTATTAATTACATATCCTTGCACACAATTTGTGCTATCATATGTCTAACTGTTATCCGTCGATGTAAATTGTGTGCCTTGTTCATCTCATTGGATAACAATTTAGCCTCTGTACTGAGTTTTCATTTCTCAAGGATACAAGTTTTTAGATATACTCTTGAATGTCATATATTTGTACCCTTTATCATTACATGTCAGTCAAGTGCGTGTAAGTATTGAGTTGATGCTTCCCGGCAGCATGCATTCATGTGATTGAGTTGAACAAACTATACCCAAGTGTTAGCCTATGACTCTGTTGGAACCAGTGTAATGTTTCTCACTTTGACATAGATTGGTTATACAAAGTATAAGTGCTGGTATACTCCCTTTGGATCTGTGTGTTAATGAAAATACCCTTAAAAAAACATACTTGAACTCTTTTCTAACGACTGGTGATGTTAATCTGACTCTTCACAACAGTATACCGTTCTTTTACAATGGTATCTTGGTAACTTAGCGACTTGAATTTAGGCTTGGCCCAAGCAGGATTGACATTAATGTATTTGCTTTGTCTAAACTTAGAATGCTCCTAATGGTTATTGCAAATGTTCAGTAGTCTTATTAAAATGCTGAAGAAGGTTGACATAAGCAACTGTCTCTGTGTTGCATCATTATTTATACTGTTATTTCCAAAAGGTTGTTCACTTGAGGTTGCATCTGCTGCAGGAAACATTAGCATCAGTAGATGAACTTGAACCTTTTAGACCATATGCAGCTCAAATGGCTGCCTTGGACTATATTGTATCAGTGGAAAGTGACGTTTTTGTTCCTTCATATTCGGGGAATATGGCAAGGGCAGTGGCAGGTCATCGCCGTTTCCTGGGACATCGAAAGACTATCATACCTGATAGGTGAAATCATCTCCCACGTGTGATGATAAACTTTTTTGTTTTCTCAATCTCTCATTTATACTTCTCTATTGCTATGCAGGAAAGCACTCATTCATTTGATTGATAAACTTGACCGTGGGTTGATGAAGGAAGGAAGAAAACTGTCCAATATGGTTTCAGAAATCCACAGAAAACGGTATGTGACCTAAAGAGAACCCATGGCCAGCATTGCTTTACTTCTTGTCACTAATTCTTATCCATGTTGATCAGGCATGGTTCGCCTCGTAGAAGAAAAGGTCCCATTTCCGGAACAAAGGGCAAGGATCGGTTTCGTTCAGAAGAAGCATTCTACGAGAACCCGTTTCCTGATTGTTTGTGCCAACAAGCATCTCCCGATTGGAACAGTTCACCTCTGATCATGTAAACTTTCTCCTCTGGTACACAGGCGAAGTTCGGATTTTGGCATCCTTCTGACCCACATCCTAACCAACTCCAAAGCATCTCGCATCTCTGATGCAATACTGATACGTCAGTAGATATAGAAGTTACAGAAGAACAGACAGAAGCGATTAACCTGTGGGGCCTCTGGTCACAGTTGCTGGCATTTGTCCAACCTTCGATTAACCTGTGGGGGCTGCATGGTTCTGCCATTTTAATGCATCACGATATGGTGGTGGTGGTGGTACATAAACAACTGGGTGAGATTGCTGAACAGTAATCCCAAAACTCGTTATCGTCTCCAATGTAAATAGAATAAAAGGCTCGTATTTTTTGCAGAGCTTGTGCATTCATGCTTTCTTCTCCCATGAAGCAAAGATTTTGTATGAAAAAGTCTCTTGTTATCACTTGAATGATATTGACAAAGCGATCGTTGAACAGCCATTATCGAGTAGTTTCACAAGAGGAGGAATTTCGACAAGAAATGAATCTTAAATTGAATAGATATTAGAGACTATTTCGTCGATGAAAACATCATCTTGAACCAAATTAGCCATCCAAAGAAAAGCTACAAATACAAGGATTGGAAACGTTACAAAATTAAACCGGTATAAACGGCACACGTGTTGACCTTCTCACCGGCATCGAAGCGCCGCCGCCACCAGTTGGATAACACTTACGATTCGTGGGCAATCCGTGTCAGCCAATAGCAAAATGGTTTCCAAGTCAAATGGATCCCTCCATACGATCAGAGCCGTTGTTTCACGTCACAGGAGGATGAGTCAAATAGATAACTGCCGTTCGATGCAACTCATGAGCTTGACCGCGACGATTGGAGTCGAGCAGCATCGATAAAAATTTCTCCCGCTTCGAACGCTTACGAGCTTTTGGGCATCTCGCCTTCTGTCCTGTTGGTTCGAAGTGTACGCAGAGGTATTATTATTTCGCTCCAAAATTTATTCGATTTCCTTTATCACTTCTTTGCGATGCGATTGCGTCGTTCTTGCGGACTTTGTTTCGGGTAATATTGATTCCTATTTTTTTCTCTGATCGGACGTATATCAATGGAAGTTGGTGATTAGGGTTCTTATCCTAGGCATGATTCATGCTAACTAGGGTACAGCTATTTGATGTGATTTGGTGTCCTGATCATGTGGAAGAGCTCTGTGAGAATGTGAGATAGTATGTAGGTATTTGATTTGGTGCCTTGTTTGATGCAAGACTTTCTGTCAATTTCACTGTAGCATCATACATTCGTCGGCGTTTTTTTTTTTGCCATGTTTAGACGAGAGTGTTGTAGATGCTCACGATAGGATCCTATTTCTTAATAATAATAGGATTAGTTTATTTTCTTTAACTAGGATTAGTTATTTGCTTCTACTTTGATTAACACTCTAGTTATTTACTTCCTAGTTTGATTAGCACTCTATTTCTTTTATTTCTAGTTCTATTAGGACTTGTTTGGGTTACCCTATAAATAGGGCCTCCTTGGAACTCTTTTTAATCAGATATATGAGAATACAATCTTCTTTTGATATTTGCTTGGAGCAACTATCTTGGAGGCTTGACCCCCTCGAAGTGGTCAATTGGAGGTTTGATCCCCTCGAAGTGATCTAATTAGGATCCTAGTTGGACTAGGAACCTAACAATTGGTATCAGAGCTGTTCGATCTTTTTCGGACAATTGTGATATCTCGGGTTTTTGGTTGGACCAATAACCTAGTTATCTCCATCTTCCACTGCCATCTATCGCATCCGTTGCTGCCACTATATCGCCATCATCGCCGCTTACTAATATTCATAATCTAATATTTCAAATGTGCAGGAAAAATCTATGGCTTCACAGGATTTATCGACTTCAGAAATTTTAACACTAGCCGATCGTCTTACTCGAATCGAAGAACGATTTCAACAAATTTTACTAGTATTCAACGACGACAAGAAATATCAACGAGTAAACAAGGGAAATCACGTAGAAGATAAGCTTGCAAATATTCAACAATTAAGTACGGTCGAGGAGTACCAGACTCGTTTCGAATTATTATCAAGTCAAATTAAAAATTGGAGCGAACATCGATTGGTGGAAACTTTTGTTGAAGGACTTCTCCCCGATCTTCGACGAGAAGTAAAAGCTCGACGGCCCATTACTATAGTTGCTGCAATTTCTTTTGCTCGATGGGAAGAAGAACATTTAAATGAAGAGAGGCATAGATCAAGTCGACACTTGAACAAATCATTCCGAAGCACAAGTGCAATAATATTTTCATCAAATGTAGAAGAGTCCAACACTTCAATTTCTTCAGAAATTTTTACGAAAACTTTATCTCAACAAGAAGCGAAGGATATTGAAAATAATTCAGTCGAAGATCAAGCTTCAGATTCATCTGTTGAGACGTCTTTTAAAAATGAGACATCTATAATTCTACCGCCAAAGGAGCAAATAACTTCTGAAGAATCTAGTGCAAAATACATTGAAGAATCATATATTAATAAGGACTTATTCATGACGGTTAACTCAGCCTCAAGAAAATTTGAAGATTGCGGTACTCAAAAGGCTCAAGGTCAATTTTATTCATGCGAAAAGAATTTGATCAATTTCAAATTCTCTTTCTTCAATGAATGCAAGTTTGTTCCAATGCTACCGATGCATAATCAAAGCTACTCTCTGAAGAAGGATCTCTATTTTACTCAAGTTATTAAGAGACTTCGTCTGATCAAACATCGAAAAGAAAAGTTCTCTCACATGTTTCTGTATAGCTTTGAGGAAGTTGTGCTTGGTATTGAGTGATTACGTACATTGGGAGAAATCACTTGGGACTTCTCAAAATTAATAATGAAATTTGAATTGGAAGGCCAAAATGTGATATTAAAAGGAAAACGTTGCAAGGTCAATTCTATATCAAATCATCGCATGGAAAAAATACTTCGGAAGGAAAAAATGGGTTATATTGTTCAACTCCAACTTATGGGAGTAACACATTTATCGTCAACTGTTGATAATGGACTTGAGCTCTTGCTTTCAGAATTTTCAGATATATTTGCAGAACCAGAAGGACTGCCACCTCAACGATCACATGATCATCGAATACTCCTCTTATCAGGCTCTTCTCCGACTAATGTTCGGTCATATCGTTATCCTCATTTTCAAAAGGCTAAAATTGAAAAAATAATTCAAGAAATGCTTGAAACAGGAATAATTCGTCCTAGTGTTAGTCCTTATTCTTCTCCGGTATTATTGGTAAAAAAGAAAGATGGTTCATGGCGTATGTGTGTGGATTATAGAACTCTCAATAGAATCACTATCAAGGACAAATACCCTATTCCAGTGGTCGATGAGTTGCTTGATGAACTTGGAGGTGCAAAGTTATACACTAAGCTCGACCTACGTTCTGGGTATCATCAAATTCGGGTACATGAAGCCGATGTGCAAAAGACTGCTTTTCGAACTCACGATGGACATTATGAGTTTTTGGTCATGCCCTTCGGGTTAACTAATGCTCTATCCACTTTTCAGAGCTTGATGAACGACATCTTTCGACCATACTTACGGAAATTTGTGCTAATATTCTTTGATGATATCCTCATTTACAGTTCATCATTGCCGGAGCACCTATCTCATTTAAAGCTAATTTTTACTATACTTCGGGAGCATAAACTATTTGTTAAGAAATCTAAATGCAGTTTTGGTCAACCGCAAGCAGAGTACCTTGGCCATATTGTCTCTTATGAGGGCGTTTCAGTGGATCAATCTAAAATTCAAGTAATGCTTGAGTGGCCCGTTTCTCATACAGTTAAAGCACTTAGAGGGTTCTTGGGCTTAACAGGATACTATCGCAAGTTTGTGAAAGATTATGGAGTCGGGATTGGTGCTGTGTTGATGCAAGAAGGACGACCAATTGCATATACTAAATGGCAAGACGATGCTGCTATCAAGACCTTAATTCAAAGGTTACAAGATGAACCTCTTTCAGTTTCACCGTATTCTTGGCACTCTAGAAATCTTCTATATAAAGGCATGAAAAATGACGTCAAGAAATTTGTTGCTGAATGTGATGTTTGCCAGCGTCATAAAGGGGAAACAATTGCAAGTCCAGGTTTATTGCAGCTACTTCCAATTCCTATTGAAGCAACAACAACAACAACAACAACAAAGCCTTATCCCACTAGGTGGGGTCGGCTACATGGATCATACGACGCCATTCCGCTCTATTAGTAACCAAACCTTTCGGTATATTATTCACCAATAGATCTTGCTCTATTAGTTCGCCAAGTGTCCGCCTTGGCCTCCCTCTCCCTCTTTTAATCGGACTCCAGATTATTTGATCTACTCTTCTTACTGGCGCATCTAATGGTCTTCTCTGAATATGACCAAACCATCTCAAACGATTCTCTACCATTTTCTCACTAATAGGAGTCACTCCGACTCGTTCACGTATATGGTCATTCCTAATCTTATCTAATCTTGTATGACCACACATCCATCTCAACATCCTCATTTCGGCTACCCCCACTTTACGTTCATGTTGTCCCTTCATAGCCCAACATTCACTACCATATAACACTGCTGGCCTTATAGCAGTACGATAGAATTTTCCTTTAACTTTATTGGGTATTTTTCTATCACAAAGAACTCCAGTGGCTTTCCTCCACTTACACCAACCAGCTTGAATTCTATGATTAACATCGTCATCAATCTCACCATCTTGTCTTACAATTGATCCTAAATATTTAAACTTTGTCACTTGAGGAATTATATCCTCCCCTAACCTAACTTTCAAATCGTCTCTAAGTTGTTTATTTGTGAAATTGCTATGCATATATTCTGTTTTATTCCTACTTAAACGAAAACCCTTTGACTCCAACGTATTTCTCCATATTTCCAATTTTGTATTAATCTCTTCTCTTGAATCCGCTAAAAGTACTATATCATCCGCAAATAGCATGCACCTAGGTACCTCCTCTGTGATACTCTCGGTTATAGCATCGATAACTAAGTTAAATAGATACGGGCTTAAAGCTGATCCTTGATGTAGGCCAATTCCTATAGGAAATTCATTTGTCTCACCTCCGGGTGTCCTAACCCTAGTCAATGCCCCATCGTACATATCTTGTATTATCTTAATGTAGGCAACATTCACCCTCTTCTTTTGCAAGGCTTTCCAAAGTACATCCCTTGGTACCCGATCATACGTCTTCTCTAAGTCAATGAAAGCCATATGTAAGTCTCTTCTCCTACTTCGATACTTCTCCATCATCCCCCTTAGTAAATAAATCGCCTCTGTAGTGGATCTTCCTGGCATGAACCCAAATTGTCTCTCAGAAATACTAGTCTCCATTCTCAATCTATGCTCAATCACTTTTTCCCATAATTTCATAGTGTGACTCATAAGTTTAATCCCTCTATAATTTGCACAATTATGAATATCCCCTTTATTTTTGTAAATAGGAATTAATGTACTTAATCTCCAATCATCAGGCATCTTTTTCGACCGTAAAATCTCATTAAATGGTTTACATAACCACAACACACCTTTTTCTCCTAAACATTTCCAAACTTCAATCGGTATACCATCCGGTCCAACGGCTTTACCATTCTCCATTTTCTTAAGAGCTTCGCTAACCTCCGAGACTCTAATTCTACGATAAAATGACCTATTAAGCTCACATTCGCTAACTGTCAAGTCCTCCAAATCACAACGCGAACCTTCGTATCCATCATTAAATAGCTTATAGAAATACTCTTCCCATCTGTTCTTAATATCTCCTTCAGTAACTAAAACCTTGCCAACTTCATTTTTTATGCATCTTAGTTGATCCAATTCCTATTGAAGCATGGGTAGATATATCTATGAATTTCATTGAGGGTTTATCCTCTTCGCATGAAAAAACTATAATATTTGTGGTAGTTGATCGCCTTACTAAGTATGTCCACTTTTATGTCATGTCTCATCCATATACGACAGTTACTGTTGCTAATGTTTTTGTTGAAAATGTTGTCAAGTTGCATGGGGTGCCACGATCAATCGTAAGTGATAGAGACAAAGTCTTCACTAGCCAATTTTGGAAGGAACTTTGTCGTTTACAACAAACCCAGTTGACAATAAGCACCGCTTATCATCCTCAAACGGACGGACAAACTGAAGTTGTCAATAGATATTTGGAATCTTATCTTCGTTGTTTCTCAAGTGATAGGCCTAAAAATTGGGTGAAGTGGCTTCCTTGGGCAGAGTGGTGGTACAACACAACTTTTCACTCTTCAACAAAACTTACTCCTTTTGAAGCTATGTATGGATATCCTCCTCCTGCTATTGCCCAATATTCAACAGGCACTACTACTGTTAATGCTGTGAATATTGAATTACGTGATCGAGACCAATTACTAAGGCTATTAAAGAATAATCTTACTAGTGCTCAATCTCGAATGAAACAACAAGCTGACAAAAAGCGAACTGAGAGGGAATTTCTAATTGGAGACTTAGTTCATTTACGTCTGCAGCCATATAAACAACTTTCTGTTACTGTTCGGAGTTCAATGAAATTAGCACCTCGATTTTATGGCCTTATAAAGTTTTGGAGCGAATTGGGCCAGTAACTTATCGTCTTGATCTACCTTCAACATCTCGTATTCATCCAATGTTCCATGTTTCTTGTCTTAAGAAGAAGCTTGTGAATAATATTTCTGCGCTACATCATCTTCCTGAATTGGATTCAGAAGGCAATGTTCGTGCAATACCTGAAATGGTTTTGAAGCGTCATTTTATTCAACAAAAGAAGCATGCAGTTACTGAATGATTGATTAAATAGGAGAATTCGCCAGTTGAAGATGCTACTTGGGAATGTTATCAATCTCTGCAAAGAAAGTTTCCTGAGTTTGTTGCTGCTCAGCCTTGAGGACAAGGCTAATTTAAAGGAGGCGGGAATGATAGGATCCTATTTCCTAATAATAATAGGATTAGTTTATTTTCTTTAACTAGGATTAGTTATTTGCTTCTACTTTGATTAGCACTCTAGTTATTTACTTCCTAGTTTGATTAGCACTCTATTTCTTTTATTTCTAGTTCTATTAGGACTTGTTTGGGTTACCCTATAAATAGGGCCCCCTTGGAACTCTTTTTAATCAGATATATGAGAATACAATCTTCTTTTGATATTTGCTTGGAGCAACTATCTTGGAGGCTTGACCCCCTCGAAGTGGTCAATTGGAGGTTTGATCCCCTCGAAGTGATCTAATTAGGATCCTAGTTGGACTAGGAACCTAACAGCTCAATTGGAATAAGTTCTGTTCTTTATTTGTGTCCTTGTAATGATTGTTTTGGATTGAAACTGAACAAAGAGATGATAAGGATCATGTTGTGGGTTGTAACAAGGGGCTGCGTAAACAAGGTCCTCGTTGACAAGGGCTTCTTTAAGACATTCATATGAAGACAACCTGGGCTCGTGAATTGTTATTAAGGGAACTTTTTCTTCCCATTTGGTTGTACTCGTAGTGTAACTGGTGTTCATAGTTCAGAAATGTTGTGTCTATGTATTTAGAGGATTCAAATATTGAGCAGTTTACCTGTCGTAGAACAGTAGAGGTTGATCCTGATATCGTCGAGATATTTACATGGATCTTCAATTTGTATGCAAGGTTCTTAGACCTTTTTTTGTTGAAAACAATTTCTGGTGGAGTCTGCTATCCTTTAATGTGTATTTATAGATATTTGATTCGTATATAAGGATCTTAGACCTTTTTATTGTAAATAATTTCTGATGGAGTGTGCACTCCTTTATAGTGTATCTAGAGACAATATTTTTCTTTGGTATATATATTCCTGATTGGTAAGTAAAATTGTTAATGTTTACTAAAAAACTTTTTCCACCCTAACAACACAACAGTACACTTATAAAGTGTCACATGAGAATTGCAGTGGATTAGTTATGTTACTAACATATGTTTATATTTTGATGTCCAATATTTTTTTATTGCCTGTTATCGGGGTGATTCTTAAACACGTTCAAGTTTTGCATTCTGTTAACGGATATATTGATTCTTCTTTTTTGTCCCTCATTCGAGATTTTATTGCATGCATGGAAATTCGCTGAATATATCTAAAGCTAGTTTCAGTACCAATGAGCTTATTTCTGATTTCTTTTTTACTTGTAATTCAATTTGGTATTAACTTTTTTGCTGACAGATGGCTCGAACCAAGCAGACTGCTCGCAAGTCAACTGGTGGGAAGGCGCCCCGAAAGCAGCTTGCCACCAAGGTTAGTGTTATACTACAATTCATTTTTTTGTTGTTTATTCATCTTATCACAACTTTTAGAACATACAAATGAATGATGTATTTTTTCTAGGCTGCCAGAAAGTCTGCACCCACCACAGGTGGTGTGAAGAAGCCTCATCGCTACAGGCCAGGGACTGTTGCCCTTCGGTAAGTTATTGGATATTCAAGTTACACTGTAGTTTTTTCTTTATTTTCTTTAAAATAATTTGTTGCATGCGCTCTTGTGTGGCCACAGTGAAATCCGGAAATACCAGAAGAGTACTGAACTTCTTATAAGAAAACTACCGTTTCAGAGGCTTGTTAGGGAAATTGCACAAGATTTTAAGGTGGGAATGTTATCATGTTCTGTTTTTTTTCGCTTCAAGTCCAATGCTACAGATGGACATGATTCACATTTTCTTCCTCGCCTGTTATGTGCAGACTGATCTCAGGTTCCAGAGTCATGCTGTGCTTGCTCTGCAAGAGGCAGCAGAGGCCTACCTGGTTGGCTTGTTTGAGGACACTAACTTGTGTGCCATCCATGCCAAGCGTGTAACTATAATGCCAAAGGACATTCAGCTGGCCAGGAGGATCCGGGGCGAACGGGCTTGAGGTGGCTTTTGCCTGGGAATCTTTTCTGAAATCTGCAACTATCATTACTCAAGCCACTTATCTCTCTTGTTTCCACTTGATAATGTCATTTTGAAGTTACTTTTGAAGACATGCCTTGTGCTCTGCCGCCTTGGTGGAACATACTCTTGAAAGTCTTGTGATTCCAGTATATCTACTGCCCTAGCATATCACCTGTTGTTTTTCCTTGGTTTGCTTCATGCTCTGGCATATGATAATTCCAACCTGTGCTATCGGTCTTATGATCGGTCCATGTGTACTGGTTTATTGTGGTTTAAAATGCCGAAGAAAATACCCAAATGAACCAAGACGTGCTCTGATACATATCCGATTGATCTTATTATTATTCATGCCACTGGCTTGTACTTTCATCTCTCAAGACTGTTCCACCATGTGCCTCACCCTGACAAGTAACATCTCAATTGTGTAGCATAAAGTTAGGATAAAGATGATTTCGATGACTTAAAAGATTCCAGGCACACGCCGAAATCGTCCAAACGACTTGGTATTAATAAGTAGAGACCGGAGAATTTGTTAGATAGATCCATGTGGCAATGCCTCTCCTGAGTGACCCAAGTTTGTGCTCTACGCCGTGCGTAAATTTTTTTCTTTGACAATAAATGAACTGGAAACATACCCAAAGCATTCCCAAGCATTATGCGGGTGGGTCGCTATGATTTAGTCATTATACACATATATATATATATATATATATATATATATATTAGTATTAATAAGTAGAGACCGGAGAATTTGTTAGGTAGATCCATGTGGCAATGCCTCTCCGTGACCCAAGTTTGTGCTCTACGCCGTGCGTATTTTTTTTTCTTTACAATAAATGAACTGGAAACATACCCAAAGCATTCCCAAGCATTATGCGGGTGGGTCGCTATGATTTAGTCATTATATATATATATATATATATATATATATATATATATGGGTAATATGCCTCCAGAGCAGTAAAAGTCTGGATCCCTCCGGAGCAGCTCTAGGCCGTTGATCTCGCATCGAACGGTGGATTTGAAGCGTGGCCATCGGACGATCGCGATTTCTGTCCGCGTGTTTGGGGGTGTTGCTCGCTCACGAATTGCCACTCTCCCTGAAGCACTCCCGATCTCTAGTCCTTGACGGCTGACGTGCGCGGCCGACGATTTCATGGACGATTGCAATCTCAAGGTGTTGCTCGTCGGTGATCTATAGTCCATGACGGTCGGCGAGCGTGTTGGGATTTAGGGCTCCTGCAAGGTTCACAGAGCAGATCTCAAGTTGCGATGATTTCGGCGATCTCAAGTTGTTGTTCACTGGCGATTTCGGCGACTTGCGATCTCAAGTGCCTCTTATTCGGTGAAGACATGCCGATTGTAGGCAAATCCGGTAAATGCCTTCGATCTTCCTCTTCCCTCTTCCTTGTTCTTCGTTCACCCTAATGAACTCACGGCTTCTTCACCGGATAGAGATCCATTGCTCCTCTGCCTCTCTCGTTCATGGTTTGCCTCGTTGACAGAGCCTAATTGTCGAAACACATAAAGGCCTTATTCGGTGAAGACATGCTGATTGTAGGCAAATCCGGTAAATGCCTTCAATCTTCCTCTTCCATCTTCCTTGTTCTTCGTTCACTCTAATGAACTCACGGCTTCTGCCTACAGACATACATATATCACTATATGTATCTCATTACAAGAAGCCATAAAAGGAGCATGCTGGTTCTGAAAAAAAGGAAAGAGGGTTTGCAAGTTAGAGATAGAAGATAGGGAGAAGACGAGACTCGACGTCTATGTGATGACTCCCTTGACTAACAGAGGGTGACTCATTGGAGGTATCACAACACAAACCTTGTAAGGTTTCTATAACCGGTTTCGATAGCTTACTGGTTCCACAGGGTCGCCTATTCACTCTAGGCACATCCGACCAGAATTCATAACAGACGATGCGTTTAGAGATGATGGACCCCCTCCTCATTTCCCTCACACTCCCTAGATCTTCGTGGGACCACCCAATCCCGAATAGGGGGTTTGTGCGTCTCACTAGTTCCCGTGCGGGATGCTCTGGCCTTTCGAACCAACCCCAAATGTTCTATGGATTTCCAATCCTATGGAATGCCAGCTTGGGTTCTAGACACTCTAACCTTTGGCGAAGCTGCATCATAGGCAGGGAAGTCCTAGAGCTGGGTATGGGATGACTGCTGGGCAAGGGAAAGCAAATGTTGTTATGAAAAGATGTATGGTTCGACCCTAGCATCCCGGTTTCCTCAAGCCTTCGAAGCGGCTCGGAACCCGACAGCCAAAGTTGACAAGTACATCAGTGGAATGCCACAGTCCTTGAACATAGAGGTGTTAGGACAGCACGCACGGTCAGGATGTGGCAGTAGCAATCTCTTCTTAGTTCATTCCCTTTTCCCGATCTCATGCGGCGCCTTAACAAATCTTCAACTATGATTGAAGTGGCCCAGCTTGCGTTGTTTTCGTCAAAGGGCGGGATCTCTCTCATCTCAGTCTTTGTTTGAAAAAGGAGTCGAAACTCTTTTCTTGTTGAATTGCACCTTCACTTTAGGTCAAAAAGAGGTCGATTCGATTGGCCGTGGCCCTCCTGCTTGCATTCTACTGGTGGTGACTATGCATTTAGCACTTTCTTTTTTCTTCTACCTTGCATCGCATGGTGTCTCTGGATCTCTCACTTCATCAGTGTATGGGGATGGTGCATCTGCTGCGGATCCCGCATCAATAGTAAATCAAGTACAGTTTGCGGAGATTTGGAGCCCAATGGAGAGCACCATTGGAATCAAAAGGATCAGAGCTTCTTCATGTAAAAGTAAAAAGGAAAATAGGAGTCCAGATGGACCGGACAAAGAAGGGGCAGAGATGATCCAGTTGCCCTTTCACGTTCTGAAAGAGATCCCTGGGAATCTAAGCGAGTAGGCACCCCGTCTTCTTCTTTGCAGATGTTTTGTTCTGACTGACTTGCATGATCCGATGACCCTGCTTTTCTTTTCCCACTCCAAATGAGGACTCTGATCTGAAAGCTGCTGCTTTGGCTATGGCTTGCTTGTTCAAAGACAGATCCTCACCTTGAAAAGGGTTCAAAACCCCCTGCTCCCCCCCATCTGGTCAAGCTTCATTTTCCTTTTTCCTTGAGCAAACGGAGGCTCGAAAGGCGGAGCGCGTTAGGGAACGCTCGAAAGCCGGAGGGCGGCTTTCTCGTCGGAGCGCGCTAGGGAACGAACAAGCGGAGGCGTTCTTGCCGGAGCGCGCTAGGGAACAAGCGGAGGCTATAAAGCCGGAGCGCGCTAGGCCGGCTTTCTCGCTGCTCTCCGTTTTTTTAAACTCGCTGCTCTCCCTAAACTTTATCGTCGGAGCGCGGCTCTAAAGCCTCCACACGACACTATTTTTCATTTTCTCAAACTCGATGCTTTCTGTTTTCTCAAGTGATCAGCACAAAGTGAGGTATTTTCGTTGAGAAAAAAAGTCAATCCTTTGAGAAAAAAAGTCAGGTATTTTCGTTGGCTATAGTGATCAGCACAAGGGGTACCGCTGTTATGATCCCCGCACGCAGAAGAAACTCATCTAAAGACATGTCACATTTGATGAAACACGATTTGCCTCGCTACCCCATGCGCCTCTTCTCGGGCGTTAGGATTGAAACCTAAGCTAATTAAGCTACTATCTCTGGAGAATGGTATCTGTTCATTTCTGCCTGTCTATAAGCGTATATTGGATTCTGTCTAAACGAATGTGCCACTCCCATTACGGTTAAGGCATTTTCTCATATTAGCATTGGGCACTCTAACTCGAAGGAAGAAGCCGAAGCCGGTCCAGTAGCTCTCACTGAGACTATCTACGAAAAAGATGGCATGCTCTATTAATAAGCCTTGTTTTGAGAAGCGGGGAGGTCATTTTGTCAAGCTCTAGGAACTACTCTACTATTAGTCAACGCAACGACAGTCAAGGCTAGGAAGGTTTTCTAGGCCTGCCAACAAAGTGGGATATTCTTTTGAATAAAGCCAGTATTGTTTTACAAGATCTTTAGGTTGGTCTCAACACGTTGGCATCTTATATTCCGGACTCTTTTGGTTTTGCCTTTTGCTTGTCAGAAGTAGACCGACGACACGGACTAAAGTAAGTAAGTAAGTAAGATCTATGAATATTTTCTCATACTCTTTCCCGACGAATCCTTATTTTTTTCCATTACGCGCCTCGGGACAAAAAAATAGAACTTGGGTATACTTTACACTGTCCTAATAGAGACTTTTGCTTGAGCTTATACGACTTGCCTTGTTCATGTGGCTCTCTCCTCTGCTTCGTCAGTCCGCTTCTCTTTTCTATCGTTCAGAGTCTTCTCGAATGAAAGAAAGTTCAAATATCTTTTGCCCTTATAGAGTGAAAAGCTCATCAAGTAGGTCACGTTGTAGCAAAGTGGTAGACGAAAAGGTAGGCGTATCACCGTCTCAGATAAAAGGTAGAGGGGCCAGATCCGGCATAAGCAGTAGTTTCATTCACCAGCAGATGCTCTTGTTCACTGCCCTTATTCGAACTGGCAACAGAGCTTGTAGCATACCCCTTATGTTTCAAGTGATAAAACGGAAAGCTACGATAAAACTCCAAGCAGCGAGAAAACTCCAAGCAGTGGCTCGCTCCGGCGAGAACGCCGGAGCTTGTTCCCTAGCGCGTGGAGGCTTTCGAGCCTCCTTAGCGCGCTCCGGCTTTCGAGCCGCGTGGAGCGAGAAAGTTTAGGGAGAGCAGCGAGGAAAACTCTGAGCAGCGAGAAAGTCGGCCTAGCGCGCTCTGGCAAGAACGCCGGAGCTTGTGCCCTAGCGCGTGGAGGCTTTTCGAGCCTCCGCTTGTTCATTCCCTAGCGCGCTCCGGCTTTCGAGCACTTGGAAGGCCTGTGTCAACTCCATAAAGCGAATACTTGCTTTCAGACTTCTCAGCGAGATCAAGGAAGAGGTAGGAGTCGTCAGCAGGGTATCGCCTGAGAAAATTCCTAATGAAGCCTATATCCCGCCTCTGAATCTGGCCTCAAAGATCAAAGATATTATTAAGAACCTACTCACTCATGGCCTTTTTCCGAGGAAGCTGTAGAGTTCCCTACATCTAGGTCTCCTCAATCACTAAGCGAGCGGTTTCGTCGGTCACTTTATGGAAAAAGAAGGATATGGCGGACATCATAAAACATCAGGCAAGCATTAGTCCCTTGGTTGATGGATGAGCCATAGCGGAGCCATGTGGCAAAGAATCTTTCCAACGGGCTTCCTATATCCACTAAAGGGAAGGGGATAGCCTTTGATCTTGTCGCAGTAGCGGTGTAAGTGAACAGCCCACTCGATGGCAAAGGAAAGTGAGGAACCGTGCATCGAATGAGTGAGTTAGGGAGATGGAGATAGACGATCCACATGGGAAGAGCCGGTAGCGCAGGTTCGATTCCTGCCTGCCATTTGATTTGAGGTAAATCTACAACTTCGCGTAGTTGATCAACCTGCCCATTCGATTGAATATTCAACTGCCTTCTCGTGTGAGTTAGGTGAATGAGATAAAAGTTGATTAGGCCCCAGGTACTATACTCCGTCGGGTAAACTCGGATGAATAAGTACGTGTCCGCTCTGTTCTCACTTGCTCTCTAGTCATTCGTCCCAGAGAGGGGCTTTTTTCAACGGGTAGATTCTTCGTAGGGTCCCCACCGTGATACAATGGAAGAGTGTAGGATCAACATGGAAATGATTATGGGCATGAACATTCACATCTTTGTTTTCAATAGTCAAGTCCGCAAGAACATAAATCAGAGTCGTCCATCAGTCATTGAGGTTTTCCAACAGTAAGAAGAACATAGGCTGGATCGATTCTAGTTGTTGTCGAAGGTCTACCAATGGAAGGGTTTCACCCACAGAGCGCATTCAATCATTCTGCTAAGAGTTGAGTACAGCCAAAACCTTCCACTACAATTGGGTTCTGATGACTCAGATGGCATGACTCTGAACGAAAGACTTGCTCGTGGATGGTCTTCGCTTAGACCTTTTCGTTTCACTCATATACGCTTCACTCCCTTTGTGCTGTGAACCTTATTCTCCTTCCAATGTGGATAGGTGGGTAGGTAGACATCTATACCTCCTACCTAGCTTTGCTATTGACTCTGACTCAGAGTGGTTAGAGGATCAGTAGCAAACCTATTCTCTTATATTACTTACCACCTCTAGATATCTATCTCGAGAAAGGAAAATCCAAAATGACAATCCATTCTATTGTTTGTAAAAAATTATTGTGTACGAACGCACATCTCGTCCGTCGGATAACTGCTCACCATCTCAAAGTCTATATATGTGGTTCCAGAAATGGAATTGCTATTCTCGATTCAGACAAGACACTTATTTGTTTAAGAAATATTTTTAATCTTATGGGATCTCCCATTCGTCAAAAAAGTCATTCCTTCCTTTTAAAGACCCATCAAATTATTATATCTGATATAATGGAAGAAATGGCGAGCTGTAGCAATGATTCTCAATGGCGGATCGGGGATTTTTTGACCAATTCTTGTTCAAGTCCGAAAAAAATCCGTTCGAGAAAGAATAAGATCCATTTTGGGTCAAACCAACAACCTGATTGTGTCGTTATTCTGAATGCAGATAGAAAGTTATTATATTAAGAAAGAAGTACTTCAATGGCATAGGTTCCATTCCTATGTCACAGGAGGAGGCCTCTTCTCGTCGTCTCTACTTTTACTGGCACGAGAAGAGGGGCAAGGCGCGGTCGTGGGTGGGTCCTTGCAAGTTGGGCAAAAGGGTGAACCGGTGAGCGGTTAGGGCAGCTTTGGTAGGAGGTTTTGCTGAAAGGCTTTTAGCTGTTATTCCTACTGCGAATGCTAATGCAACTGTTGTAGCGGATAGCCCTTTCTTGGAGCTCGTTCTGCCTGCTATGGTTCGGCTTTCATTGACACGAACTAGGAGCTACGACTTCTGGCTTGTTAGGGTAGCCCCTTTCGCCTTAGTAGCCTTTGCCTTTCTTTCGGCTTGTAGCGTCGTCGTTTAAACTCCCTTGTTGTCTTGCTAGCCTTCTTTCTACTTTGCTTCCCTAGGATCCCCATCAATGCCAAAAGCATTTCGTAGGCCTATCTATCTCCCCCAACCAAAAAAAAGATCTCCCTCCCCTTCACATCATTGACTCAAGACGACTTGGAATCCCGAGCGAATTAACCATATGTACCTCATGAGTGCTACCATCTTCCAATATGTGAGCCTGCCCTATGACCTAGAGCTTAGACACCCTTGCTCGGCGAATTGGTTCCTAGAGTCATCGAATTGTTGGTTTGGTGAGAAATGAGCCCTGTTGGGAAATCCTTCTCTCTCTCTCTCGAAAGTGGAAACCCTTTCATCTGACTTCGCGAGAACCCTGATCTCGAAAAAAGCCCTCTACCCCACCCATCAGCGGTCTGACCTTCCCATCTATGGGGTCTTTTTTCCTACCACCAAGCGCTCGAAAGTCGGAGCGCGCTAGGGAACGCTCGAAAGCCGGAGCACGCTAGGGAACAA
The DNA here is from genome assembly GCA_030549335.1 of Pontederia crassipes. Classification (NCBI taxonomy): domain Eukaryota; kingdom Viridiplantae; phylum Streptophyta; class Magnoliopsida; order Commelinales; family Pontederiaceae; genus Pontederia; species Pontederia crassipes. The sequence continues at coordinate 6,193,466 of CM060185.1, read as the reverse complement.
GCTCCGGCTCTAAAGCCGGAGCGCGCTAGGGAATAAGCTCCGACTTTCTCGCCGGAGCGCGCTAGAGAACAAGCGGAGGCTCTAAAGCTGGAGCGCGCTAGGCCGACTTTCTCGCTGCTCGGAGTTTTCTTAAACTCGCTACTTTCCGCTGCTTGGAGTTTTCTCACTTTCCGTTTTCTCAAACTCGCTTGATTGAGTATGCAACTCATGGTCGAAGACGTCATTGGAAAGAAGATGACCTCATCGATGGGAAGTGTGTCCGTGGGTCAATCCACAGACTCTTCCATCCCATCTGGAACTTCGTCTCGATCTTCATTTAGTGAGAACATTAGGGGAAGGAGTCCACTGCATCCTCAAGGTCAAGCTCAGAAGAGGATCGAAAGAATCCACTCATCCATTGACGAGATCACTTGCTTCACCACTTGCGGAAAGGCCCATCCTAGATGGTGGATCACATAGAGTCACTCAATGCCAGAAAGAAGATCTCCTACTTGGGACAACTCACTGCTGCTGATGGATGGAAAAGAAGCTCTCCTACAACTCGCTTCCGAAATGAGGAAATTGGACATGTGCTTAGAACTCCTACCCCACCAACAGACCTAGCCACTACTGATGCCTCGTAGCCACTCACTACCACAATCCAATGATTCCGCCCTTCGTTCTACGAACACATGATCCGCTATCTAGATCTCATGCACTGGGGAAATGACGCGGGGTCTCTCACTCATCCATCAGTTGGGAGAAAGAAGGGTTTCCTTGGAGTTCCAGGGAAAGGCTGTCTCATGAACAGGATTGCAGGCTAGAAGGAAAGATCAGACAGGTCAGACGGAAGGAATTCGATTGTAGCTGGTTCATCCACCTCGTGTGTTTGAGGGCATGTCGCAGACGCTACGCCCCTTGCTTAGCGGACTTGACAACTCGAACCAATTGTTCTTTCTCGGGAAAAATCGCTCCGCGCCTCTGAACTGAACTTGCAAATGAAAGTCTCACCAACTCAAAAAGTAGAAGACCTTTTTGTATAGTTTTTTGTTTTGGTAGCCCCCTGAATAGCTTCCTAGTGACAAATCAAGTTTTCATTCTCCGTGCGATTGTTTGGATTCCTTTCTGAGTGAACAATTTTTTGCTACCAAGCGAGAAAGTTTAGGGAGAGCAGCGAGTTTAATAAAACTCCGAGCAGCAATAAAGTTTAGGGAGAGCAGCGAGTTTAATAAAACGAAGAGCAGCGAGAAAATGGAGCCCTAGCGCGTGGAGGCTTTCGAGCCTCCGCTTGTTCCCTAGCGTGCTCTGGCAAGAACGCCGGAGCTTGTTCCCTAGCGCGTGGAGGCTTTCGAGCCTCCCTAGCGCGCTCTGGCTTTAGAGCCTCCGCTTGTTCCCTAGCGCGCTCCGACGAGAACGTTGGAGCTCTTTCCCTAGCGCGTGGAGGCTTTTGAGCCTCCGCTTGCTTGGAAAAAGGTCCCATGTGGATTTTGGATTGGGTCAGAGTCCTAGAACCCAAGATCGATGGAGAGAGAATCCCAGTTGAATCCTATCAGAAAGAAAGGGGGATTTCTTTGTCGACAGTAGTGGTCATTTCGCCTCATTGGTTTGAAGAAGAAAGACGGGTTAAAGGAATCCGCCACACCACATGAAGGCTTTTGCGTACCTGTACATTGCTTTACTTGTGGAAGACCTTAGGGCACTATGGCTGAATGAAAAGCTTTGACTCTGTCTTTTGGTTGTTCCATCTCCTCCGGGCGAAGAGAGCCCTTCCTTTAGCTAGTAGTCGTCCTCACCCTATAAGAAAGGCTGAAAGAATCAGTAAGCTCTAGCTAGGTGCTTTCTACTGCCAGTGTGGTAGAGTAGAGGGTTCCGCATGCAACTCCCTCTGTTGTGACTTAGTAAGATCTTCCCAAGACACTTTTCATGTTCATAAAGAACTTTGAGCTTTTTCAAAAGAGGAGGAACCTGGTTGATGAAAACAAGCTGGATCATGATTTTTGGTTTGGTACTTAAGAAATGGACCTGTATTCCCAATCAAATTCTTGCTCATATACCTCCACTCTCTCATCGGCTTGAATCATTGAAACCGGCTTTGTCGCTGTGGACATCTCTCTTGCTCTTCCTTTCTTTGGTTATATACCAACTCACCTATCTGGATCAGTGGATTCTCCTGATTCAGCGGATTCGGCTTCGTATGAAGCGTTTGCGGATTACTAAGCCATGGATCGAGATCTTAGGATCTAGCTAGATAATACTTCTTACACCTTGGGGAAAGCCCATATGGCAGAATGAGACCCTTTCATAAGGAAAGAGTTCTTCTTGCTTTAAAAAAGATCTGAGCGACTCTTGCTATTGTATATGGATGGGATAGTGGAAAAAATGACATATTTAGTTTGTGAGTCAGTCCATCACAATCAAGACCCCTACTCCCTTTTTTGGCAGAGTCGTGAAAAATCTATGGAGACACTCTCCCATTTTGTTTGTGAGTATGGTACAGACTATGGCTTCAAGAGCCCCAGGAGTCTGTCCCGCTCTACCTTGTCTGTCCTGTTGACATACGAGGCATGTCTTCACATACTCAGCAACGTCGTCTCGCATGCCCGGCCAGTAGTACCCCCGCTTTTGCAAGGCCTGGTGGTCCACATAGACTATTTTGTGCCTAATCTAATAGCTAACGCCGAAACTTCTGTTCTAATCGAAATAGAATGTACCATGGAAAGTCCTTCTCTTTCAGTTATGGTGTAATTGCGCTCTGTCGGTGACAACCTCCTATTTCACAGTGGAAGATCGTATCGGTGCCATGTTGTTAGGAGGTCATAAACAAAGGGCTAAGAGCCTTAAGCCCGTCCAAGAGAAAGAAAGATATTTGGTTCTGCAATGATGCATCTTTTCAAACTAAAGAAAAGACAATCCATAAACCAACCTTACTGACCGCTTGACCAAAGATTAGTAGATTCCCTTGTGGAGTAATGTTTTCTCCATAATGCCAAGGTTGATGAAAGTATTCTCTCACGCCTAGATAGGAATGGGCCCGCGATTCAATCAAACATCAGTGCTGCCACTTGAATAGGATTGGTTCATCTCATACCTTTCCGCTACACCGCCCCTATTCAGTGGTTCCCTGCCCGACCCAATCTTATGGAATCTAATTTCTTGTCTCCAAAGGGCTTGCCTGACCTTGCCATGCAAGCGATTCCATCAAACCAGTATGAAGTAGTGGTCGCTTTTGATTTTTATGCAACCGAAGATGTCAGGATCAATGATGGACACAACGAAATTAGGCAAAAGAGATGGCTCCATTTGCCAGGGATGGCTGTATGGGCCTTTCTTTCTCCTGGTGACCAGTCGCCACTCGCCTTCTTTGCCATCTGGATCTTGCCCCTAGTCCTCTTCAGCACATCGTGCTGGCCCTAGTTCTGTCGGTGGTTCTGAGATCCAAGGAATCTCATCATTTGGAGGATGAGATCTTCTACAGGCCTCTACCTGAAAAAAAAGGATTGCCAAGTTAGAGATAGGTTGGAATTTCACCTACCTCACAAGCAATCTTTGATCGAGTCTTCCATTCCGGCCCCGGGGCAATAAAGAAAGTTTTTGGGTATAGCTAATCAGTTCATCAAGAAGTACAAAGGAATTGGTTGAAGGGTCGGAAAAATGCTTTTTCTTTTTTGGTTATCACCTTTATATCAATTCGTGTCACATCTTACTAGACATGCTCTGACTCTGTACTACGGTATTCTAACGCTTTTTCTTAGCGAAAAAATGGGATCCCCAACTTTATCAACAATGGGCATTTTCGGAGCGTAGCCGTTTCTAATCCTACTTCTTTTCTGGCACCGGACGAATTGTCCTCTCGTCTGCTCACACCATTTCTTTTGTTAAAGGGAAAAAGCCCCTTACTTCCTCTTTAGTGATTAAGAGAATGAGCGCACTAATAAAAAAGAGAGCCTCCTCCCTTCATTTATTCTATCCCCAAGCCCGAGGAAAGCCGAAAGCCCCTTACCTACTAGCTAGGGTTTCGGTTTCGTTAGCATCATGCAAAAGAAAAGAAGGTAGTACTTCTGTCGCCTCTGATACCCTAGGAAGCGAGAGCTAGCTCGACCAGAGGAAGAGGAAGCGGCCATAAAGTGTTGGAGGATGGGATCAGATTAAACGGTTTCAAGCGCAACAAAAGAAAGAAAAGCCCTACTCGGAAGAGTAAGGGGCATTTACCTTTCAGTCCTAGTCCTAAGTGCAATCGGAGCACTAAGCCCTTATACTGCATACAACTACTAGTGCTTTGCTCCGTTGATTAGACCTCCTTCTACTACTCCTTTCCCCATGTGGATTCAGTCCCTGCTTTGGTTTGTCTCTTTTTGTAACAACCTACCGGGCAAGAGTTGGAGGAAGGAACGTCAGAAGTCCCAGTCCCACAACATATTCTGGTCCATCTGCAGCCTATGTCCATCAATCCTCCCATCTTCCGGGAAAACACTTTCTAAAGATGGGCATTCAATCGGAATTGATAGAGTCAAGTCATCGGGTATGGCATATCCTTCAAGTCCCAGAGTCTATTCGATGCCATCCTCATTCCCTTCCTTCTAGCCTTTGAAAGCTGTCCAATTTCATATGTCTTCTTTGCCTGGCTGGGCATAGTCAGATAGTAGAATAGAAGGATTTGCTGCTAAGAGCGGATTCTATACCATTCAATAGCACCGGATTGGGATTCATTCTCCCTCAGAGCTCCTTCTTTCACAACCCATTCTCTTCCTAGCAACCTATTTGGGCAAAGCCTAAACCGTACTCCTAGTCGGACACTCACTCTCTTAAGAGAGGGGTCAGACTATAAGGAAAACAAGAAAGAGATATTCATTAAAGCAATAAAAGTCAAAGCCATAGGAGGGTTAATAAAAGACAAAAAAGCCAAGCTGCGAGTTTAATAAAAGGGAAAGCTTGGAGTTTTCTCAAACTCGCTTCCGCTTCAACTTGAAAATCGAGCTAGTTCTATTTTCACTAATCTGAATCTGAGGAGGCCTTAGGAACTTAACTGAAAGTTGGATGGAGAGTGAGCTTACCCTTCCACTGGCCCTACCACTGCTACTGGCAAGACAAAACCCGTACTATGACAGGCAAGGGGAAGCCCTATTATAGTACATGACACTCTTTCATCACTGGCCTGGCTCTTATTTGTGACATGCTGAATTGACCCTCGATATTCCCAAGTCAAGTAAAGGATGAAACTGAACTAGAATATTCGGTTGGCCTTCCTTCAAGCAAGCCTACTTTCTGGGTCTTACTAAGAGTAACCACTAACCCTCCACTGGCTAGCTCGTTCAATCTTCTTTTCATTCCTTCGCCAAACATACTTGATTGGTGCTTGTTGGCGGGACATACTATCATAGACTTGAGGCAAGAGGTGCGTAGGCACGGGAATCCACCTTTGACAAAAAAACCTTGATCAACCTCAAAAAGAGTTGAAAGATAGGGGAACGACCACTGACATTACATGACGCCTTTTTAGTTACGTAAACAGCCTAAAGAAAAAGACTATCTAGGGATAGGGTCATGCTTGAGACACTGCACAGGATTGAGCAAGCGGAGGCTCGAAAGCCGGAGTGCGCTAGGGAGGCTCGAAAGCCGGAGCGCGCTAAGGAACAAGCATAGGCGTTCTCGCTGGAGCGCGCTAGGGCGCTCTCCCTAAATTCTCGCTGCTCTCTGCCTCCACGCGCCGCTGCTTAGAGTTTTCTCGCTGCTTGGAGTTTTCTCGCTTATTCAAGAATTCTTTTCCTCTAATTCTGCCTTTCCTTGACCCGGTTCTATGGCATCGTCAACCATAGCATCTCTCTCCCTCCTTCTATCTGGGTCACCGGGATTGATACGGTATGGGGTCAAACATTACTTGAGAATATGACTGGACCGGGACCCTTTTAAGTGTGAATTTCCGCTTCTTTCTTTGGCCCCTCATTCTTTGAATTCTTTGACCCTGTTTGCCTTTCCTCATTTACTTTACCATGGATCACTGAAATCGGAGAAAGTGAAGCCACCAGATCTTAGGACGAGATTGACATTCCATTTACCAAACTTCGAACCTCTGACGAAAAAAGAGCTGGAAGCGTGGCCTCAAACAGATAGGCAATGGATAGATAGGGGTCTCGAGTCGAGTCTAAGACGCAGTAGTAGAGAGTTCCAAAGCTGCCAAAAAACAAAAGCTCAAATACCATGAATAAAGCGAGGGCAAGAAAAAGGACGAAAAGCTAAAGGGGAAAACAAAGAGATATTGACTTAGAAAATAAGAGTAACAATTGAATTCCATTTTATTTATTGAGCAAGCGGAGGCGTTCTCGCCGGAGCACGCTAGGGAACAAGCGGAGGCTCTAAAGCCGAAGCGCGCCGTTGCTTTCCATTTTCTCAAACTCGCTTCTTTGACTTTGTTTTTCCTTTTTGCGATCGAAATACGAATGAGATCAGAAACGCCATCATTGGGGCAAACGATGCAATAGCTTCGGTGAGAGCAAAGCCCAAAATGGCATAACCAAATGATTGTTTAGCTAATGATGGATTTCGCGCCACAGAATGAATCGAGGAACTGAGGATGTTTCCAATACCGACAGTAGCTCCCGCTGAAGCAATTGTAGCAGCTCCGGCACCTATTGATTTTGCACCTTCTAACATAGACAAACCAATTCGAATTTGTCACGCTTTTGCTTCGCAGCTCTTTCCTGAATTCTTCGTTGATTCCTATAAAATACTATCTAAGGTATTTGTTTGATTCGTCTCCCCTCCCCATTTCTTTCCTGATAACCTTAAATAAAAAATGGAATTAAAAAAGAACGAAATAAAATCCTCCGTACCATCCCCTATTTCAGGCCCCGGCTTCGTAGGGGAACAACGGGTCTCTCCATTTCGGAGAGCCAGTGCAGTTCCTTGTCCATCCACAAGGCGGTATTATTTTGTGTTTCCACAAAATCCCTCAATCTCAAATCCGCTAGGTCATTTTGAGGATTCTTGTATTCCCACTTCTCCAGGCAGACCCTGTGGGCGGCGTCCAATGCATCGAATGAGGCACGACCCCATCGACGGTATGGCCCACAGGTTCCCGTCTCCTGGCACCATCGAGCGCAGTAACGCTCCATGGCGCGCTTCACCGCCCTACGAATCTATTGTTTCAACTTGAGCTTCTCCGGATCCTCCGGATTATTCGGGAGGCCGATAGAAAGATCCAGATTTGGACCCGATGGACCGGCGAGGGTGGGCAGACCCCATAACAGATTTCGTTGTATAATATATAGATCTATATAGCAGTTTCTGCATCATGATCAATCGGTATTGGGGCGGATTTTTGGAATTTATTCCATTGTTATCTGGTGCGAGGCAAGGGTACATCAAATTTGACTCACTGTATACATTCCGAAAGAGGAGGAACGAAGTCACTCGACAAAAAGAAAGGGAAAGGGGGGAAATGAAACATTTTGTCGATATTCAAGCGCCATGGCCACACTATTGATAAATGTTGGACACGTCCTCGGTCCAATCTTGCTTGTTCTTCGTTCACCCTAATGAACTCACGACTTCTTCACCGGACAGAGATCCATTGCTCCTCTGCCTCTCTCGTTCATGGTTTGCCTCGTTGACAGAGCCTAATTGCCGGAACACAGAAAGGCCCCCATAGTAGGAACTACTTAATAGATTCGTGTGAGCATATCATATTCTTTATTTGTGTTGGCTTGTTTGTGATGTTGTGAAACTGCAGGAAGACTTAAATGTGATGTTGAAAATGCTTTCATTTCAAGTTTAGTCATGTTCTCATTTGATATCAGTGAAATGGATGAATATCCTTCGACTCCTCAAAATCAACAAATTGAAGAACTGTGAGACACATTCATAATTTGCATGTTTGTAGTTTTTTTGGTATAATCTTAGTTGCAAGATTAATGTTTTTTTACGCAATAGTCAAATTGAAGAAGAGGACAATGATAAAGAATGCCAAGGTAATAAACCATTCATTGGCATGGAGTTTGATACCGAAGATCATGTTTATAATTTCTATAATGCATATGTTAGAAATGTTGGATTTTCAGTGCGAAAAGAATATAGATATAAATCTAGAAAAACAAATTTAACCATTGGGAGATTGCTTGTATGCTCAAAAGAAGGGAAAAACGATCTCAAGTTGAAGCAGACATTAAGGAAAGATGTGACAAGAAAATGAGATATTAGAGAAAATTGTAGTGCTTTGTTATTATATAAAGTTTCAAGTGAAGAAAACGAGATATTAGAGAAAATTGTAGTGCTTTGTTATTATCTAAAGTTTCAAGTGACGGCAAGTGGGAGGTGAAGACGTTTGTTGAAGAGCATACACATGAACTTGCTTCAAAGTCAAATGCTGGAAGATTACGCTCTCACAATAAGTTGTCGACCCCTTCCAAGGAAGCTATGGAAAGTCTAAGAAATGTTAGAGTCGGACCTTTTAAGATAGCTAAATATCTTAAGATGTCAGGAGAGACTTTTGTA